>LR812539.1:19315645-19915645 GCA_903798195.1 Danio kyathit | reverse complement strand
CATTAAAACTGCACCTACGCATTTCAGCAAACACTTGCCTTCATCAGGATAAGGTGATAGCCATGTTATTAAAAGCTTTTTAAATATTATTTTTTAGATTTTGTTTGAGTGCCTTGGACTTATCATTTTGCTGTTTACTTTAAGGGTTTGTATTAAATGTTGCATTTCTGGAATTAGGGTGGATGATGGTGATTGGAGCAATGAGAAGGCTTATGTGTGCACATGGAACGTGGACCGGCAGAACCTGAACCCAAAGAGGCCTGATGTGATCATAGATGTGGCCACACCGGTCATGTGTTTGTGCTTTCATCCCATCAGACCGTCTGTAGTTGCTGGTATGGGCACACATTTGTTTGTTTGTTTGTTTGTTTGTTTTTAAAGAAAATGATATCTTATGAACTTAAATCTTAGAAAGTGAAATGTACACGCATATCTAGGTTTATATATATATATTTTTTTTTCAAAGCTGGAAATGTAAAAAAACTGATACATTTGAGATATTTTAAGTGAAAATATATGTATATTTAAAAGTTTAAAATGGGAAAACATCCAGTTTTCATAAACCTTTTATGATTACCTCAAAATAGAAAGGGAAAAAGCAAATCTGAAATATTTTACAGAAGAAATAAGAAAATCAAGTATAAAATTTAGCCCACAATTACAAATTTGGCCATGGTTAAATAGGTTTTTTTTATCTTGTCATTTTAGTTAAATTATATTAAAAAATACAATGGTTTTAACATTTATGATAGTGATTAGTAGGGATGTACCGTGTTTGTTTTTTGTTTTTTTTTAAATTATAATACTTTTTTTATTTAACATTTTTTAATTAAGTAAATACAACCTGGCCATCTTTTTTAGAGCCCAAATTGTCAAAGTTAGAAGAAAAAAAAAAAGTTTTAAAAATTCTACATTTAAGAATTATAATTTTTTTATAACAAAATATATATTGCTTTTTTATTTTTAAATAAGTTTTTTTATTTTTTAATAATTTTAAAAGTATTATTTACCAATGTTTTGTTACTTGCATCAATAGATTGCACATCACTAATCACTATCTTAAATATAAAAAATATTTGTATTAGTTTTTTTTGTATAATTGTATTGATTGTTGTATAATTTAGCTAAAATGACAAGACGGAAAAAAATAACAATGGCCAAATTTGTATTTTTATGTAAAATTTTCTTCTGTTAAATATTTCAGATATTTTAGGAACTTTAATTATATTTTTATTTTGAGGTGATCATAAAAAGAAATAAATCATAAAATGTTTGATTAACTATATTTAAAAGCAAATGTGAAGTCATACAGAAAACTGATATATATTTTAAGCATGCTTATGCAGAGTAAAATGTGTATTTAATTGAAACCTGCAGTAGCCTCCTTTCATATTATAAATTGTTAAAATGAGCTGCTCCCTCAGTAATTAGGCACAAATAAATATTGTTTTCTAATTTAAATGATAAATTATATCCCATTCTCTTTACTGTGGTATTAGGGGGTCTGTACAGTGGTGAAGTGGTGGTTTGGGACACAAGCCGCTCACAGGACCTTATTTTGGCTCAGACTGGCATGTCAGCCGATACCCACCGTGAACCAGTATATCAGGTACTCAACCTGTAAAATAAACTTTTATGACAGAGACGTGTTGAAGAAGCATCCAGCGGTCCACTAATGCAGAGTATGTCTTTATGTACAGATAAACTGGGTCCCATTAGCTCGCAGAGGAGAGTTTTCTGTACTCAGTGCCGGTTCAGGAGGAAGAATTCTGTTGTGGACGATTGACGGAGCTGAAGCCAAACTCATCTTGAGCTCTGGATATGCTCTTGTCCGACAGCAAATGCCTCAGAGTGGAGCAGCAAGCAAGGTGGGTGTTATAAAATAGTCCTAAAATAACATTTTGTAGATGTTAAGAACTGTTAGGGGTGTAACAACACACACACACACACATCAAGATATGGTTAGATACTGGCCTCTAAATACGCACAATGTTAAAGGTCCCATGAAATTAAGGGTGCTTTCACACTAGCACTTTTGGTCCGCACCCGGGTTGGTTTGACGTCATAGTACGGTACGTTTAGCTGGTGTGAACGTGTCTTCTGAACTCGGGTGCGCACCCGTGAACTGTACCCGAGTCCGCCTGAAAGAGGTGGTCTGGGGTACGGTTCATGCGAACTCTGGTAGGGTTCACTTCTGGTATGAATGCAATCGTACCAAATAACGGAAGTGAACCGTTTTCATAACGTTCATTCGTGTGTGTGTGTGTGTCACGTATTGTACCTTGGTGACAAGCGGGACTGAGCCAGGGCAAACACAATGATACACAGATGTCTGTTTGTCTCCTCCAAAAACAGCTTCTGCAAACACTGTGTGATGTTCTGAATGTTTATAATATTTTTGCGGCAGATGGATGCGAGTCACTTTCTGTATGTCCAAAACTAAAAGATTCAGAAAAAGCAAATCGACTGCGGTGTGCAGAAGTCTTTCCATTTTGGTGCTTTGCTTTCGTGACTGTCACCTAGCAACAGCCGTAAACAAAACAGCAGCTTGATGACGCATGCGTACCGGGGTTCAGAAGGAAAAAAAGAGGTGGCAAGGGGGGACAATCGAACTTGGGTACAGTCCAGGCAGTTGAACCAAGTGTGAACGCACCCTCAAATAAAAAACATTGTAGATGTTAGTTTCAGTCTGTTAATTTTAAGGATATCTATTAGCTGGTGTGCTCCAAAACACGTCACCTCATACTTTAGTTTCTCATCAATTTTGACCAATCAAATGTTCTCTAGTATCAGACATGCCCCGCCCCCAAAACTTCTCATTTCCTTTTCATTTGATGCCCTTGATATCAACCAATTTCACAGGCAGAGCTGTGATAAAAACGGAACGCCATTGGCTGTTTTTATAAAAAGGAAGGAGCTATTCTGTCCCCCCTCTATTCATTTTTCAGTTGAGAGTATGTCAAACATTCAATAAAAAATGCACATTTCAAAGCACTTCACGGAACCTTTAAGTTAAAATGTGAAAGTGGAATTTTTTTTTTGTATTTTTGCCTCTATTATAGTAGGACAGTATATATTGATAGGAAGTGAAGTTGGAGAAGAGAGGGGTGATGGGATTGGGAAAAAGGAGTTGGAGTTGAACTCTGTGTGCCTACAGCACAGTTGCACATCATGTTGGGCACTGACCAGTAGACTATCAGCACCAATGAATTGGTAATTTTTTTTTTATTATATATGATTTTTAAGACAATACTTTTAGAAATGTATTATGTCAGGGTGGAGTTTTATTAAAAAAAAAAAAAAAACATGAAAGCATAAATATTTGACCTTAGTCAACTTTAATGTTCAACTGTACACAATACATAGCAGTGTTTCCTCTAGGTTTTTTTTCAGCTGTGGCGGCAGGCCTTTTGATCCAACTACCTATGGCGTTATTTCAATGACAAATGTCGTGACTCAGTATTACAAGTCGAGATCGGATTCATGTAATACGAGCATGCAGATCTTTTTGCTTGCACTAGGATTTCCTCTGTTCGTGCACAAAACTTCTTGCACGCCCTCAAATATATACGCTGCTCAAGTGAAGATTTTCTTGTTCGCTCTCAAATAAACGCTGCTGGAGTCAATTTAGTGCGTTTGTGTAGTGAATATGTCTCCAACATTTATTAGATTGGCTATAGGAATATTTATGAATGTCTCCAATAGACCTACAGAGCGGCATTAATGCGTCCTGAAGTAAAGTGAAACGGCTATAAACTCCAGCAAGATAAAGTCTTTGTTTGTTGTATGCAGCCATAGACCTTTATCTAAAGTATAATTATGGAAACTGTGTTCATCCTAACTGAAAGCTACACGCCGTGTTTGCTGGCCTCACGCATCACGCACCTGTCAGTCAGTCAGTCAGTCAGTCAGCATGTCACCTTAAAGGGTTAAACAAATAACGCACAGCACTACTGTGGTTACAGAAAAGTTTGCGTTGTTATAATTTACTTACCTTTTAATACGTTTTGGTGTGATTATTAACGCTATTAAAAAACGCCTATGTTTTGAATGAGAAGCTGTAATGTAGCCGTGGCGGGATGAATTTTGGTGTGGTGCCCCGCCATGGAAGACTGAATGAAGCGGAAACCTTGCATAGTGTCACAATATACAATATAACAGTTTGATTTGTATTGTATTACAATATATTGTGATGTAAGTAGATTAAAAAGAATGTGCTTTTGAGTAACATTCATGCATCAGTCTGTGGAAATAAAAATGTATTTAATCTAGTTCCAAATGAACAATAATATATGACTGAAAAGTTATATTCTTTAGGTTTTTTTATATGTCATTTTATTCAAAACTACAGTATAGCAGCCTAGCTGTGTGAAACATTAAATCTTTTGCCTTCCTGAGCATTGGCAGATTCCAAAGTAATGTAAATGCTAAGGGCAGGGTCCCAACGACTGTGCCTTTGTCTCCATAAATTCCTGGGTGGTACTTTCAGGCCGTTCAGGGCAGGTGACACCTCAGGATCTATACAAGAGCCTGACCAAGACTTTCAACTAAACTTGTCATGCCAGTTCTTTGAATAAACTTTGCCTTCCATAACATATACATTTTAGACGAAACAACTCTGCTCAAATTCTAAATCTACTAGATAAACAAGAATAATCAGAATCAGAATCAGTTTTATTGCCAAGTGTGCTTCACACACACAAGGAATTTGTTTTGGCTACAGAAGCTTCCAGTATACATAAAGTGACAAGTTAGGTTTTTTGCAAGTTAGGTTTTTTGTACGAGTAACATCTGAGGTGAAGTGCTTCAAAACCAGTCCACTATATGCTTCAGCGCCAAAACATGTACTGGTTTGTTAAATAAAATAATAATCTAGACTAAAAAATAGAAATTGAGATCAGAAATATTGTTATAGCAACACTTGTGACTGCTTTGGGAAATAACGCTCGTCGTAGACATCACTGGATGACTGATCGCGAAGGAATGTGTAGTCTGGCACATTTGTTACCCACGAGATGTCAAGATTTTGTCAAGAAGAAAAAAAGAATTCGCATAATCTGACATAGTTTTTTAAAGCCAAACACTTTTTAAAGCCAAACTTAAGACCGACTTGTTTAAATTGGCTTTTAATGCATAGCAATGACACTTTGATTTAATGTTTGTTGGATTTTATTGATATATATATATATATATAGTCTATATTTTGATATTGCATAGTCTACTTTTCTGTTGGGTTGTATAATTTGCTTTTACTTGTGTAAAGCACTTTGGTCAACCGTGGTTGTTTTAAAGTGCTATAAAAATAAAAGTTGATTGATTGATTGTGACTTTCGGAACCGACAATAAAAATCGTGTGATCTGACCGGGGCTTAAGACTCTTGTAGACTTTTCCATACTTTTTTGAAGATGCCTGTTTGACTGCAGAATAACCAACACGTACTCAATAAAAAAAACCTCGAAACAAGTCTCCTGGTTTGTGTTCTGAAATTTCCAACAATTTGATGCCTTGACCCGGATAGAGACAGAAATCACAAATTTCTTACAAGTTCATCTCACAATGCATTATTTTTATTATTATTATTATTATTTTTAAACAAATTAGCTGCAAATTTTTGTGCATTTCACCCTAATAATACAATTGTGATGCACTTCTCTTCCCGAAGACCCGAGGAAGCATGACTATTGGAGTGACGTCTGTTGCACTTTCCCCTTGGGATTTGGACACGTTTTTGGTGGGCTCAGAAGGTGGTCTTGTGCTCAAATGCTCTTTCAACAGTGAGACAGCGGCTGCAGTGCCCTCTGATGGTGAGAGTGTGATACTGCGGGCCCCAATGCAGTTCTCCTTCTCACCGCGAGGGGGCCCTATACACTCAGTCCACTTTTCACCATTCCATAGGTGAGCTCTGGGTTATTTAGATATATATTTATAATATATAAAATATATTCTGTAAAACTCTTTGACGATCATTTGAACATCCAGTGTTTTTGTCTTCAGGAATCTGTTTGTAAGTGTCGGAACAGATGGTTTGGCTCACCTGCACAGTGTTCTCCAGCCACGCCCCCTGCTGTCTCTACGGGTGTCTGATTCGTATGTGTTTGGGGTGAGATGGTCACCAACACGCCCTCTAGTCTTTGCTGCAGTAACAGGACAAGGTGAGATGTTGCAATTTTAATAATATGTTTTTTGGAAAACTTGTTACTAATACTACTTTGTACTGGTGAAATACACACAAGAGCCAAAATATTATGACCACTCACCTAATATGCTGGATAAAATCCCAAAAACACACTGAGGCAATCTCTTGAAGGTTTTCTGTGGCTCCAAGATATTAAAGCAGCAGATCCTTCAAGACTTGTAGTTTTTTGGAGCTGCTGTGGATTGGAATGGTTTGTCCAGCATACCTCACATATACTAGAGAAGATCTAGAGAATCTGGAGAACAGGGCAATACTTTCCAGAAGGAAACACAATTGTCTTGAAGGCCTGTACCTGTTTTGCAACAAACAGCTTGAGTGAAATTTACCTCCACATGATTGACTGGACCCAGGGTCTCTCAGCAGAACATTGTCCTGAACATTGCTCTCTTATTGCCTCATAGTCATCCCATTGTACGTCCTGCTGCTATCACTTCTCCAAGTAAAAGCCATATGTGTACACGGCCAAACAATGAGACGCATCAGACTAGGCAATTCATCATTGGTTTCATTGGTCAGTTTGATTGGTCTGCGTGTACAATCCCCATACACAGTAGAGTGTGATGCACTGTGTATTGAGACACACTCCCATAGCCATCGATAAAGTTGTGTGCCACAGTTGATTTTGGCTGCATCTGAAATTCACATACTTCCCTACTACGTTGACCTTTTTATTCAATGCTAGTTTTTGTGATTGTTTTAGAACTTCCAATTCAGTTTCAAAGGAGAAATGACTAAGGATAATAAATGGCAGAAAACGGTCAAACTGCTTTCTCTACAAACAAGTGTGTTTATGAATATACATCAGAAAATATCAGGTAGCATAACAAGCAGTTATTAACTAAAAATCAATGGAAGTAAATGTGACTGGAAGTCTCGAGCCAAAAAGATTCCAATGGCTACGCCCGCTCGTATGTGAGGAATAAGGTCAATAGTATGTCAATAACAGTATGTGAGTTGAGTAGTATGTCCAAATTTATAGTATTCGAAAAACAGTAGGTGAGAAGTACCAGTAGATAACCTACTACTTGTGGTGAGATTCTGTAGTGCGCATCCAATGGACACTACACTATCCCATAATGCCACATGAGAGATTTCATGAATGGGAGTCAAGTGTTGTACATCCCAATTCCATTCATACTACTCCCATTCATACTATACAGATCATACTTTTCTAATGGTCATGTAGTAAATTCAAATTCAGTACCTACTCAAGTTGTAGGTAGATGGGATTACCTTATGCACCGATGAGCCTTGGATGAGCAGTGCCCTCTCGGCGGTTTGTGGTTTGACCTTCCTTGGATTATAGCTGGTAAATTCTTGCCACCGATGACTGCAAACAATCCAAAAACCTGGCTGTTTCTGAAATACAATAGCTAGGTTTCCATCCACCTATTTTTATGCGGACTTTGGAATATTACAGTTTAAAAAAATGCTTAATGGAAATGACAAGATGCACATGAAAAAATGTACACACACAACAGAGTAGGATAAACTTTACATGAGATAAAAATTTTACATAAACTACAATGGAAACAGATTTACTGAATAAATTAAAGCAATCATATAAAAAAAAGTTGTGTTTTTTTTGTTTTAACAGATCATGTGATAACAAAAATGGCCATGATTGGACAGCATTAATGGACCAACCACATCCTTTAAACATATGAAATGTTTTGGTCATTCTAAAATACCTTAGCCAAAGTCTCTCAACACACTGGTTTGGTATTTTTATCCACGTTCCGTAACTCGGGGGTGCTCAAACTCAGTGTGTCCTTCATATTTTAGTTCCAACCCCAAGTAAACCCACCTAAACCAGCTAATCAAGCTCTATCTAGGTATACTAGAAACATCCAGGCAGGTGTGTTGAAGGAAGCTGGAGCTAAACTATGCAGGATCGAGTTTAGGCACCCCTGCTTTAACTCATTGGATGGAAACTGAGCTTTATTCACAAATGTTTTAAGTTATATTGCTCATAACTTTGATTTTGTATGAAAACATAGCTATTGATCTTTTTTTTCTGTCCAACAAAATGTTTACAAGAAATGATTGACTGGTTACCATCTAATCTACCCAGAGTTTAATTTGTATGGAGATTATGTAATGCCAATAACTAACTTCATCTGTGACTAGTCATAATATTTAGGCTCTTTTCAAATGTAAAAATGTATTTTTACCTCTTCTCCGGTAGGTTTGGTCCAAATGTTTGATTTGGGTCGAAGGTCTTCAAGGCCAGTAGCCACGATTGATCAGAACGCAGGAGGTCAACCAGCGTATTGCCTGGAATTCAACCCCAAACACACAAATCTGCTGGCAGTGGGCAATGCAGATGGCAGCGTAAACATCTGGCAGCTCAGTGCGGAGTTAACAGAGCAAGGTGCCAAAGAGACTGTAATGCTGGAGCAACTGGCCAACGAGGTGGCAGACTGAGTCATTAGAGAACTGAAAAGATCAGGTTTGAGAGTTCAACTGTGCATCTACACTGTTAAATAAAAACTCGGACAACTCTTTCCAGTTATAACCAGTAGCGTTTATTGAAGCACACTGCAGTCTCGTGGGTGATGTTACAGCATATCCTCTCTATAGGTTTGTTAAACAAAGCAAAGCACTTAACAGCTAAAACAACCACAATAAAATGCAGACAGATCCACTACACTATTGTCAGTGAAGCATGAGGAAGTGTCAGATAAATACGCAGGGGTTAAGAGTGATAGCAAGATACAGATATTGCTATACTGGTTGCTATAGAGAATTCTCAATTCAGATCCATGCAGTCTGGCTGTGTGTTCTTGTGAGGGGGGGAGGGAAACGCGTCCCGATTGGTCACTGGCAGGCGGGGGCGGGGAATCAGTTGACGAAGAGCGAGCGAGTGAATTCCACAAAGTCGAAAGCTGATGGGATTTCGCGGCCCTTGCTGTCTAGGTAGGGCTTCATATGGGAAATGCAGTAGTCGGCTTGTTCCTTTGTCAGGTTCTGTAAACACAATGAACATCGTCAAAGATCAGCACCAAACACTAAACCGAGATCAAGCTATTAATGGGTTTGATGTTTGTACCTGGTAGAGTTCTTCCTTGGTGACGTAAGGTTTGTTTTCTGCGCTCAGAGCACGGAAAGCGCTCTCGATCTCCTCGCTTGACTTCACATTCTCTGTTTCTCGGCTGATCATAAAGGCCATGTACTCCTGCAAGGACACATTTCCATCCCTGCAACCAACAAAATTGGCGTTAGCTTATCACCAGAATATTTAGCACATCCTTAGATGATGTTTCTCTCACCTGTTTGGATCCACTATATCCAGGATGGACTCAAACTCTGGGTCTGGTTCTCCTTCTTCCACCATGGGCAGGTCGTAGCCCAGAGATCGCAGGCAGGACTTGAACTCCTGGTGATTCAGACGGCCGGACTTTTCTTTGTCGAAGTGCCTGGGAAGCAAACATTCACGTTGCGTTTTCAGTTAGCACTTTCAGTTGAGCATTGTAATGTTTGTTTTTTTTCACCAAGTGGACTGCTTACTTGAACATCATGCTGAACTCCTTCAGAGCCTCTTCTGTTACACCTGTAGTGTTTCTAGAAGAGAGTTACAAGATAATCCAGTTAATCCAGATGAGTATGTTATGAAATCAGGACAAGGATTAATATAGTTAACTAAAACCAAAGACTATAGAATACACAAGACATGTCACTTGTATAGTTTTGAATGGGGAAAAGTCTAACAGTCAATATGACGAATTAAGCACCGCCTACTAGTACAGAGCCAATCATCGATCGCTATAGACAGATGTTTCTCCGGGGAAAAGCTAGGACCAGACGTGTGCTTTGGCCATGGCCATAAATGAGGTCGGTGTCGTGATCTTGTTCATTTCGAGTGCGCATGATCATTAGCTTGGGCACCCTGAACAAATGCCAATTTTGTTTGATTTGGACGTTTAGAAATGAAACTAAAGAGACAGTTGTTGTTGAATTTTGTTGGTGATTCCAAATATGTAATGTAATCGTAAGCTTGTCAAACAGTTTTGGAGAATTTGATGTTTCCTCATTCAGACAGAATGCCCGAGAGGCGTTTCAAAGATGGCCGCCGAGTGAAATGACTTGCCTTAAAGGGACTTTGCTAAAACATAAATGTGAATTATACACACTTGGAATTATCAGTGTGTATATTGATGAAAATAGCAGACCATTTGTGCGTCTCAGAGCAACACTGCATTACTTTATTACTGAATAAATCGGTTTAATTAATCGAGTGTCAATTAATTCTTAAGGACAGTTATAAATGAATCAGCCATTTTGAACAAATCATTTAAATGAATGACTTAGAATGATGCAGTGAACTTGCTGTCACCTACTGGCAGTTTTGCCTACTATTGTTTGCACCTGGTACTGGCAACTTGTAACATTTGTCATTTGTTAGAAGTTTTTTTATTATGAATTAATTTATTTAAATATGCAGTTATTCTCTGATGTTATGGTTAAGTACATCTAATGTACTTCATCTGGTATTTTTGCATTTATATATTTATTTTTCATGTTTTGTTAACGAAAGTTAATGAGTGATAGGTTAGGGCAGGGGTGCTCAACCCTGTTCCTGGAGATCTACCTTCCTGCAGATTTAAGTTGCAACTCATATCAAAGAAACCTGCCTGTAATTATCAAGTGCTGTCCAGGTCCTATTTAATTGGTTCAGGTGTGTTTAATCAGGGTTGGAGCTGAACTTTGCAGGAAGGTAGATCTCCAGGAACAGGGTTGAGCAGCCCTGGGTTGGGGGATAGCATTCACCTAAGGATCCATCAACCATAACGTAAGGTTCTATCTGCGTTCTGAATGATTTTGAGATATTGAGCTTCAAAGTTTTTGCATTCCATATAGCAATGAGTAAGTGTGTAACATTTGTTTTTTAAATAACAAGTCTTAAAATATAAACAACTTATAAAAAAAATCCCATAATGTAAATAAGTTGTCATTTAATAAGAATGTCAATAACTCAATTTTGACAAAAATGTCAGATAGAACTTTATAATTCTAAGTTGACAATAGGATTAACAATGGACAAAATATTACCGTTTACCTCTCTCAATATTTAACTTTTGTCATTCAAAAGACCAATAAAAAATTGAAAACAAATTTAATATTTCAAATATCCCCCATAATTTTGAGATTCATAAAATGTAAAATATAATAAATTAAAAATAAAAATGTAATACTATTATTAGGGATGCTCCGATTGATCGGCCGGAGATCGGTATCGTCCGATAATCACATTTTAAGACTCGATCAGTACTCGCCAATCTGGCCGATCTCATGAATTGATTTTAATGGAATAAAAAAAAAACTGAATTGAATATTGAATATTGCTGAATATTTAACAATATACCTTTTTGTAATATACTTGTTGCAATAAAGAAATATGTATATAGGTGTGCATTTTAACTTCTTAAGCATCAAATATGCGCTCCAACTTTTTCTTGATTGAGACATGTTGAATTCCACCATTTGCAATGTTCTTAAATTGCATTGTTAGTCATTTTCTTACCATTTTTAAATCCGTTTTAACTATTATTTTCTGTAAAGCTGTTTCTGACCATGACTTGTCCACACTAAATGGTTATAAGTAACATATTTAAGGGATTATATTATATGCAAGAGGGGAGTTGGGTCACCTGGCTTGGATCTGTTGTTCCAGGTTATGTTGCATTCTCATGCCCAGCTGGTCGAGTTGGTCCCACTGTTGTGCCAGACCCACAGTGCTGTGTTCTGTGTATTTGTTGTCCAGGATCAGCGCCTCCTCCATGGCAGCTCCCAGATCCTCAATCTTCTTCAGCTGACTGCGCATGGCACGAATCTCCTGGTGCTTGCGCTGCAGACAAACCCAGAAAAAAGACATTGGCACACTATCTTACAGTCCAGAGTGCCAATTAATTCATTACTTTCTCAAATTTGAGTTTTAAATTCTCTCCTGCAGGCATAAAAAGTGAGATTCTCTCAAACAAAGGCATGTTTTAAAATTCTATTTGTCAAAGAAAATATATTAGGTGACGCAACACTGATAATAAGACATCAGATGTTAATTTCCAGGATTAATTCCACCAAAAATGAAAAATCTGTTTAGTTACTCACTCTAATTTGACCTTTGTTAATCTTCAGAACAAACATCAAGGCATTTTAGATGAAATCCGAGAGCTCGCTCATCCTCCATAGACAGCAATGGTCACGAGACATTCAAAGTCCAGAAAATGAGCTAAAAACATTCAATGTGACTTCAGTGGTCCATCTGTAGTCATGCAAAGATCCAAGAGAACTTGTGTGTGCCAAAACTATAAATGTACTATACATGTTCTCCAATAGAGTGGAGGAACTATGACGTCAATTTGTATGCAAAAACCCAGAAGTTAGCATTTTAGCAGTTATAGTTCCCTCGTCCCAAAGTCAATGTTTTTTTTTAATGGGATTTCAGTTAAATCGCTTAAATAAGGTTCGTGGCTAACACAAACTCAAGATACTTTTAACGTTTTATTCTATGACATAAAACGTCAGTTACATCACACTCTTGATTTTTTAAATCGGTTACGCTTCTTTAAAAAGACGGTTGCTATGAAGTTGCTAAATGGGACTACAGGCGGTGTCGGAGACATTATACGTCATCAAGCTAAACTGTTCTGGAGCGCAGCTCGCTTGCGTTGGACATTTGGATTTGTCTGTTATTTAAGTATTTTCATGAATAGTATTTTATAGTTTGTAGTATTTTTCTAATTGGGAATTCATATTGTGTATAGATAATCCCTTCACTTGTAAAGACTGTCAAGGCAGATTCATTTGTTGATCATTTATTTTATTTAAACAATATTATGAAGATACTGCTTACCAGTGCAGCCTGTCTCTTTCCTGCTCTCAGTCATGCAAACGTGTGAATAAATCTGTAAAAATATATACATGCTAACTATCACTTCAACAAGATCAAAGGATTTTTCGTCGCTTTTTTCTTCATATGAACACATTTAACTCTGACATTATATTCTCCTCCTTCAAATGTATAGCATATGTGACTGTATTGGCTGCATTTCGCTGTACTTCGTGACACACAAAAAAAAGTATTGAATGTTGTTCTCTATCCATGATGGAATTTAGAGGCATTTGATAGACTTGTCTCTCACGCCTCATTTCTGTCATCTGTTACTAAGGTAAGCGGGCTGTATGCACGTGAGCGATACACCCATTTAAACATGTCTTATGATAATACTATGTAGGCACATTTATACATAGTTTTAAAACTTTTACAACAACCGTAAAGCAAAACAAAATGTATTTCCCACGTAAAAACTATCTAAAAGGCACGTAGGTCTATGTGTTTTTGTGTATTTATGTGTTTATAATATATAGCGTGGATTATAATATAATAAACAGAGAGATTAAATTGATGTCATGGACCATATTTCTAAAAAGAAGCTTGAAGAGTTGTCTGTAGCAGGGTGGTGCTGACGTCACAGACGAGCGCCCCGAAGGCTCTTTAGTCTGTTTATAGCCTAATGTTAGCTTTTCAGTTCTTATGTTTGCATTTAAGATCCAAAAGTGCTAAAAGTTGTATTTTCGTGTGAGGATTATCCAGTTGGACAAAACGTGTAAGTGTAATGAACTGTGTTTGAACACAGCTTAATATTTGCAATCTTTGAAAAGCCTATGGGAAAATCCTATAGGGATTTTATCGAGGGAACCGGTTTGATGCTAGCAGCCGATGAGCCTACAAGGTGACGTCATAGTTCCTCCACTCTATATCTTCACACCTGTGTCAGGTTGTGCGTTTATAACAGGCAGTACAACATATTGCCATGAAAGTCAACAATGGAATATGTAAGCGTTGCATTGGCCATAGTAAACACACACCATGATCTGATACAGAAGACATTGGCGAACAAAGTAATTTTTATATATTTTTGGTGCACAAAATTGTTCTTGGAGCTTCATATGATTACAGTTGAGCCACTGAAGTCACATGGAATGTTTTTGGTTCCTTTTCTAAACATCTCTGGACCATTGCTGTTGACGGAGGATGAGGGAGCTCTCAGATTTCATCTAAAAAGTCTTAATTTATGTTCCTAAGATAAACAAAGATATCAGTTAAGTAATTACAAACAGATTTTTTTATTTTAGGGTGAACTAATCCTTTCCCTCATGTCAAACTCACCTTAGTGGCTTCTAGCTGTGACTCTAGAGTTCCAGATTCCTCCACCATGCAGGACCTGTCCAACAGATAGCGATGAAACCAGCAACAGGAGCCTCACGAACACATGGCACATCCACCCAAAAACATCTCACTCATTCCACATGCCAAACTACACCTTGTAAGAGTGGCTCCAACCACACTAGTATATCTCAGTTATCAGGTCTACTATCATTAACATTGAATGAGTTAAGTTTTAGATTTATATCTACAATATATTATTGGAATGGGTTTGTACAACCACTGTCATTATTTCTAGTGCTATAACCTAGATCTTCCTGAAGTTCTTGTACATGATATTAGGACTTACCAATTGTTTTGTAGTAGATATGGAATATAAACTATAAGCCACCCCAGAATGCAACTACAATAACCAAAGTCATGCTAATGAAGCCAACTTATATCCATGGTAATCCAGACCATGCTTGATTAGGGCTGCTGTCAACAGGGTTAGAAACTGCTAGATTTTGATCACTGCTAAGCTTTAGTTCAAAGTGCAGGTTTGCACCGTTTTAAAAGCAAAATGTGCAAAGATTCAGAGTTAAGGCCCCAGTATACTACTAGCACATGACAAATTCAAGTGAAATCAAAACTAACTTTTGTTTTGTAGGTGTTCAGCTTGCTCAAGTGAACTTTCCAGAGAAGATAAATTTAGTTGGTAACACATTTAAATTACGTGAGCCATTATGGCTTTCTCAAAGAGTAGTTACAGGAACTAAAGTTATATGAAGGCTCAGTTCCTTTTTGTTTTTTAGGTGTTGAGCTTGCTTAAGTGAACTTTTTAGAGAAGATAAATTTGGATGGTAACACATTTCAATTATGTGAGCCATTATGGCTTTCCCACAGAGTAGTTACAGGAACTAAATCTATACGAAGGCTCAGTTCCCAGACAAATTCAAGTGAAATCAAAACTGAAACTTTTGTTGTTTTAAGTGTTCAGCTTGCTTAAGTGAACTTTCCAGAGAAGATAAATTTAGTTGGTAACACATTTAAATTACGTGAGCTATTATGGCTTTCTCAAAGAGTAGTTACAGGAACTAAAGTTATACGAAGGCTCAGTTCCTTTTTGTTTTTTAGGTGTTGAGCTTGCTTAAGTGAACTTTCCAGAGAAGATAAATTTAGTTGGTAACACATTTAAATTACGTGAGCCATTATGGCTTTCTCAAAAAGTAGTTACAGGAACTAAAGTTATACGAAGGCTCGGTTCCTTTTTGTTTTTTAGGTGTTGAGCTTGCTTAAGTGAACTTTTTAGAGAAGATAAATTTGGATGGTAACACATTTCAATTATGTGAGCCATTATGGCTTTCCCACAGAGTAGTTACAGGAACTAAATCTATACAAAGGCTCAGTTCCCAGCATTATAATATGTTTTTCTTGTTGCATTTACACTATCTGTAGGAATTCAGAAAAATCAACTCCACAGAAAAAAACGCAATTGGTAAATATGCAAACATTAGCTTTCACAATGTGTGTGAATTGACACACTTTAAAATATGGTGCCACTTAATGTAGTTCCTATTGGGCTCGAAGATATCTTACTTTCAAACAAAAACTATACTTGTAGTATTCTAATAAAATAAGTCTAGTATTCCTAAATATAGTAAGTATTCTTTAATACACCTCTCTCAGCAGTGTGGACCATGTTGGGATATTTGCTAACAATATTTTGTTTTACTTTTTACTTCTAAGCAACTTCACCATGAGTATATCAGGGCCTTTACTCAACCATAGCCATATTATAAATATAAGAGTCCCCAAAAATGTCAATGCACAACTGTTCAAATTCAGATTAGGATACTGAAAACTGAAAATGTCTTGACAGTACTTTTCCAATCATGGAAATACAGATTGCAGTTTCCACCCTGAATCTGGTGCATGAACATTTTCCTCAAGATGAATGGGGAAAAAAAAGAAAAGATAAATAACTGAAACGTGGAGTCAACAGAACGGATAAAGAATGAGATGAAGTGTTCACACTCCTCAACACTGGTGCCAAAATGTAGCCAGGCGTTTTGCATTAAGAAGCTGGAAGGGTTCATCTCAATAAAAAAAAGATCCTCATTGCAGTGAATGTTAGTAAAAAGGATTGAACACACACACATAGAGCCTTTACAGTGGGGATCAGACTCGAGTGCATGAGAAGAAAACCCAAAAAGGTGTGGGGTGAGGAGGCCAATCAGAGGAAGGAAAAAAAGGGAGAAGACCTTCCAGAAAGATCATCATCGACTTCATACTGATAGACACGGATTACCCTCCGATAGGCTATGCTATTCAGAGACGAAGGAGGTGGGAGATGAAGAGGGAATGGAAAAAGAGTGTGAAAAAACAAAGGAACACATCTGGAAACAGTCAAAACATTGGATAAAGATGCAAAATATATGTAAAGTGAGTCCTTTTCCTTAGCTCTGACCAATTTATGCAGCTATTCTGATCTGAAAGTCCCAAAATTGCCTGCTGTATTTTTATGGATGATCTCAATACTATTATATACATATTTAAAATGATTGCTTTCTTATCCAATTTAAAAGCCCATTCTAAAGCCTATCATTTGCTGACAAGATCAAAATAGCAATAAACAAATCATACACACTCATACACACACATACTACAGTAAAAATAGGGAAAAAATGGTGATATTAACCCATCCAGAAGGTATGTCCTGATTAGAGAAATGATCCCAAGCATCAGGGTAGCAGCGTGAAGGAACGAGGGAAAGAGAGAGACAAATAAAAAGAAAGAAACAGTTAAAAACATTGAGCGGTGACATTAAAGCCACTACTCAACAATCACATGACGAAGCACATCATGTGACCTGCGCAAAGCATATCTGCTGCATATCAAGGCCAGACGAGTTTCAATTGTGTGATCGCTGTGAAAACAGTCACACAACGCTGACAACATGGCAAAGCAGGCGTAGACTACAATCACAAAACCAGTGATTGACACACGAATGAAAAACGCCGTTACATGGAGATCAGAAGAGATCGATCAAATCAGATGTGTGTGTGTGTGTGATGTCATGCTGTGCAATTAAATGTGTTGCATGCGGTTTGTGTAACCCTCTGTAATGAAGCTAAGAGAACACTGCGCTCGGAAAAGTGCATGCTGGTCCTCTGTACCTGGTCTCCTGCAGCCATTGGTGGAAAGCATTAGCATGCTGAGCAAACTCCTGTCTGAGTTTATCATTCTCTTCCTGTCGCCGCTGCTCCTTCTGCAGCTCCAGCTCTCGCTCCTAAAAGCAAATAGACAAAATAAGAATTCAATATTAATTCAACAACATGCATACAAAAAAAAAGAATTGTAACATTTGATATTATGTGTGTGTGTGTGTGTGTGTGTGTGTGTGTATATATATATATATATATATATTAGAGCTTTCAAAATTAGCGCGTTAACGCACGTGATTAATTTGAACTATTTAACGCGTAAAAAAAATTAACGTATTTAACGCAGTTGCAGGTTTTTTTTTATTTCCTGTTGTGCCCGACGTGTGTTCAGGGCCAGCGCTTCCATAGAGGCGACCGCCTTGGGTGGCAGAATAGTGAGCGAACCCCCCTGTCCTCACGTTCATCTCATTTCGACTCCCACCTGCTCCCTCCCGGTTCTCACTTTCATCCGCAAACCGGTAACTTTCTATTTCACTTTCGGGTTGAGGGCGCCAGTTCAGCTTGCTCCGGCCCTGCGTGTGTTTAATGTGTAAAGAAATATGGATAAAGGATAATATGGATCCATGTAAATGTACTCAGTGAAAGTGGCAGATGATGTCGCAAGCTGTCAAAGACAGCCCATTCCTCTCTAAGTTGACTCCAAGCGCCCTCAAATGTTTCATTAAGTTTGACGTGTTTCCCCCCTACACGCAACTTTTGTAAAGCGTCTGCTTTGCTGTGTCAGAATCCTTGCTTGAGAAATACAGCCATACTTTAAGAACGCTTAGTTTAAGCAAAATTTGATCAACGCGATCGTGCGTGTTGATGATTTGAAGGGAGTGCGCTGTGCTGCGCGTTCTCTCTCTCTCTCTCTCTCTCTCTCTCTCTCAATTCAATTCAATTCTTTATTGGCATGACAAATGTTGTATTGCCAAAGCAGTTCTAAAGTTTACATAAAAAGTAACATGCATATATAATAATAAAAAACAAAACAGTAAACACAGTAAATAGTAAAAAAAGAAAAGAAAAAAAAGATGATATTTATACATAACAATTAAATAAAATATCAACAATACATCGTATTATTCAATATATCACATTAATATTCAATATATCATATTATTCATACAAATCAATACAAAAATAATAATAGATCAGAATAAACTGTCTATTTAACAACCAACATTTTAGGATAAAATAGTAATAAAGACAATAATAATCAGTATATTTACAATGATTCATTTATAAGAATCTCTAAAACGTCTTAAAATGTAAACAACTTATAAAAAACATCCCATAATGTAAAAAAGTTGTCATTTAATAAGAATATGTCAACAACTCAATTTTGACAAAAATGTCAGATAGAACCTTTTAATTCTAAGGTGATGAATTGTTTGTATTCAATACTTTATTATTATTGTAATTTTCCAATTTCCATATTTGCAATGCCTGTATTTTGGATTTTTTGTTTTTATTCGTGCATAATCATGATTAATCATGATTAATTACTTTCGTGATTAATCATGATTAATCACAAAAAAAGTGTGATTAATTAGTTAATTTTTTTAATCAATTGACAGCCCTAATATATATATATATATATATATATATATATATATATATATATATATATATATATATATATATATATATATATATATATATATATATATACACACACACACACATACACATATATAGACTTTAAATATATTTGCATATATGAATATGTATATATAATTTGTAATATAGAAATATTTACCACACAAATGTTTTATTATTTATTTATCTATTATATGTGTAACTGATATGATTTACATTTTGTTGCAGCTGTTATTTGTTTCATACAAGCGGCAACCTCTCGCTCTCCCTCTTAAGCAAATACGGAAGTAACTGAAACTGCAGTTCATCGAAATTCCGCTAGTCCTGGCTCCATAATAGAGCAGATTTCTATTACACTGTTATAATGGCCAACTTTACAGCAGAAAAAACATGTTTAGAGCCTGGTGCAAAGAACGATTTGGGTTCATATAGCTAATATTACCCTTCATGACGACTGTGAGGTAGGCTTGGGTGGTAATACGGTAATATGGTATAAAAATAGCAATGGTATCAGTTTCAATATCGCTATACCGTCATAAAACAATGCACTTATTTAGGAGACAAGTATTAAATATTATTTATTTAATGCCTAAAAATGTGTATGTGTGATTGTCATCACGGGACAGTGTGGAGGAGAGAGAGAGAGGTGAGGTAAGATGGCGAGTCGCACACCAAGTGACCTGGTCTCGAAAAAGAACACAACCTCTGCAGTTTGGCAGTATTTCGGGTTTCGATTGAACGAGAAGGGAGACATGGTAAATACGAACTAGAGGTCTACATTCCCCCTGCTGTACCGCGGGACCCGACCAGATTTCTTGCGGTGCGGGAAAAAAATTTCGGAATAAAGCGAGGGAGCGGTTGGTAACTCTGGTGTAATTTGAACAGGAGTGGCCGGTCTAACAATATCGCTACCGAGTGAGCAAGCACGCGTGCATCCGTGTGGATTAGTGGATTACTGTTTATGTATGTGTCTGTGTGTGTGAATGAGAGAGAGAGAGTGATGCTGTGTGTCGCTTGTTTGGTGCTGTCTATGTGTGCGTGTGTGTGTGAATGAGAGTGAGAGCGTGATGCTGTGCGTCGCTGGCTTGGTGCTGCCTATTTGTGTGTGTGTGTGTGTGTGTGAATGAGAGTGAGAGCGTGATGCTGTGCGTCGCTGGCTTGGTGCTGCCTATTTGTGTGTGTGTGTGTGTGTGTGTGTGTGTGTGTATGAATGAGAGAGAGCGTGGTGCTGTGTGCCTATGTGTGTGTGTGTGTGTGTATGTGTTTATACAGACAGCTTGTTATAGTGTGATACTCTGTATCATCTAGCTGGGTGGTTTTTGGTTTTGCTCTTCTGTTCGCGAACACATCACCCACCCCCCCTTTACATCATAATTTTTATTATGCACGGTAATACCATATACCGAGGTAAAATAGGGTGGAGGTTTGACGGTATCAAAATTTGAATACCGCCCAAGCCTACTGTGAGGGGGGTGAATTTTTTTTATAACTCATACGTTTAGTTTTTATTAAGTTATATTAAGTCTGCATAATTAAGGGCGTGGCCACTTGAGTGACAGCTAGGTCTCGCAGTCTCGTCACTTCAGCTGATTCCGGCTGATTAGCCGCTGAACTCAGCATATACATCATATTTTTGTGTTGTTTTATGAGGATTTACACGGCCAGTTGCTTTTTGGATTTATTTCCTACAATTAGCAGATAATATGGCATGCTGTGTGCACCTAATTGTGCTTAAGTGCACACAGCATACTTATATACCATCTCTATAAATGCATTTGTTTTATTTAGGATAGTTTATAATTTTCTTTAGAATTTAAATGCGCTCCAGAATCTGACAGATTGATTAGCTGTAGGCTCTAGAACAGTCATCTGAAGCGTTTTCATACAGTTTTATGCCTGGATTTATGCCACGAATAAAATGCGGCGGTTGGCCTCGCGTACTTGTAGCTTCTTTTGCGTTCTTCAGAAACCTATGGGTGACATCACGGATACTACGTCCATATCTTTTACAGTCTATGGTTTCATATTACAAGGGTGCCCCCATGTGGTGTACTTGGGGGCTGCAGACATATGTATCGTACATAGACATTACAAAGGGCTAAAACTAAAAGGGCTGTATTAGTTCATATTTCAGTTCAGTAAAAGTATCAACCAAATACTGTGTCCTCCAGGCTTTTATTGGTAAAATTGGGCTGCGAATCGAAACCAGATCCCAAGCAGAAAACTTAAGAAAAAGTCTTCAACACTCCATTTATGGTCAGTCGCCATAACAGGAAACTCCTTTATAACTCGCAATTCAGACTTTATGACTCAGAATTATGACTTTATAACTCGCAATTCTGACTTAATAATTTATTTATTTATTTATTTTCGTGGCGGGAACGGCTTCCTTACAATTGTTAAACAGCTATTTAATTATAATAGGTAATTATATTTACCAGCAAAGTTATATTTAATTGATACATATATTAACAGTATTTTATATTTTGTTGCTATTTCAGTATTTTATTTACATTATATTAACAATCATCATAAAATATTGCATATATAAATATATACAGTGCCTATAGAAAATTATCATACCCCTTTGAAATAATTACTTTATTTGTCATACAGCCTGAAATCAAAATCACAATCCAAATAACTTCTCCTAACCTTTGCCTTTCTAAATCTTTATCCCAAAGGGCTTTTGAACATGGTAATAAAGTAATATAGATTTTTTTAAATCAATTTTTTGTTGTTAAATATGTATAAAATCATTAAAATGGCACAATTTAAATTTAGATCAAATTCACTGCTGAATATTCCAAACAGAAAATGTACTTCAGTCATCTCTAAAAGGCCAATATCATACCATCTATTAGCAAACACATATCGTTCAACTTCATACACACAAAGAAACTCCACCTCACCTTGATGATCTTCTGAAGGTTACCCCAGGTCTCCTCCAGAGCCTCCATGGTGAACCAGGTGTATGGGTTGGACACCACGTTGTAGCTCTTAATCTGCCGATCGAGTTCTGCCAGCTGGCTGAAGTCGGCCTCTGCGGAGCTCAGGGACGAGCGGAAGGCATCATGAGCGTCCCGCAGCGCCCTGATCTCCTCCAGAGAGTTACACCTCACAGGATCGGTCAGATCTTCCTCTGCGTTCTCAAACCAGCTGTTGAAGGCTGAGGCTTTCTTGGCAAACGTGAGGAAAAGATCCTCCACCTGAATGGAGAACAAGAGTTGAAGACGAACCAAATAAATAGTTCTCTTTCAAGCATATTTGCGTTCTTCGTACCTTTCTGAAGTGCTCCTGTGCTTCCAGAAGCTTCTTCTTGCGGGCCGCTGAGTTGGACAGTAGTTGGTTCCAGCGCTTCATCAGGGTGGCGTGACGAGCCTCGATGGCCTTGGACTGTACATGTTTGGCTGCCAGCAGCTGGTCTTTCAGAGCTGTGATGTTGGTGATGCCCTCCTGCTGGAAGGCCTGAAGTCCTGCATCAAACGTTTCCTGTGGGCAGAAGACAGACAGTCAGATGAAGCATTTGCCATGTTTTAAGTGTAATTTTAAACCCTTATATAATGCATTCAAAGTTTGTATACTTGTTTCACAATATCAGGTCAGTTTCGATCCAAAGAATCATTATTTTATAAAGCAGCTGTTACGCTAATATTTTTAAACTTATATTCAATTATCAAGAATGTTACCAAGTTCATACCTTAAGACTTATTTTAGCATTTTTTTCTACAGTAAAAAAAAAAACACTCAAAAACAAAAAAAAATTATAAATAAAATTAAATGATGATTTTTTAAATTTGTTGTGATTGACATTCAGGGTCATTCCAGCAAATACTGACGTCTTAGGGTCTGTTTTTCAGCCAAAAACTGCAAAAGTATATATATTTTGTATATATTTCCTGTTTGTTTACACGACAACATCGTTTTGGGACCAAAAAGATACATTTGATATGGATTTTGATGATAGGGTTGGGCCGATAGACGATGCCATCATCCATCGCCGATGGCTGATAAACTTCATGATGCTGAGCCGGCATCGCGATCCATCACCCGCCCCACATTTATATTGATATATAACTTATTATTTGCATGTCATCTTAAATAGCAATAATGGTCTTTTCATGAGCTGTGTTATATTATACTTATAGCTGCCGCTTGCACGGCTGACAGCATCGTGAGGATTAAATTAAGGATTATACAGTACCTCTCTCACTTAAAATGTGTAGATTCAGTGGCAAACACTGTTACCTGTGAAACCCCGTCCCACAGACTTTACAGTGAATGGCTTTAGTTATTTTCATAGCGGACTTGAAACCACTGGAAGTCTTTTATCCACTCTTGGAAAAGTGTAAATGGTGGATTAACATTCAGCACATGATCACTAATAAGATGTGCCAATATTTAACTTTAGGTGGTTTCTAAAACTAAATCTGTCAGTGTTATTTTCATTCTCTCATCTTCAGCGCTTCACATTTCGCGGTTGTAGCTCCTGTCATCTGAAGGCATTGACTGAATGATTGACAGCTGATATTAACCAATCCATTCACATTCAGTTCTAGTGCAGTGGGCCAATAAGCATAAAGGCGGGCTAGCATTGCGGGCTTTTTTTACCTCAGCAAGTTCACATAACAACTGTTTTAATCTGTTCCTGAGCGCTGCGTTTGGCGTTTTAGGTGCAAAGATGCACTCTGCATAAATGTCTCCTAAATCAGAGCACGCGGTGAGGATTTTGCAGTGAAAACAGGTCGCACGGCAACAAATTATGCACTAGCACAAATGCTTCCAAATATATTTTAGGTCGCATAAAATTTTGGGCGCATATGCGACCAAAACGGTCGAGCCCTAGCATCTTTACTTGTTATTGTTTCCTCATAATAATAATAATGAAATAAGGAAGTTATCACCAATCACAATACAAATTACAGTGAACTCCAAACGAACTCTCGTCTCCTCCACCAGCTGTGGGGAAAAAGCCATTATAACGACACAGATCACTGTGCCTATTCAAAACAATGATGTTGCATAGTACATGTTTATGGGAGTGTAGATTAAAGGCAAGCACAAACATACACAACAATGGTGGAGTACATTGTAGTGTCGTTAATAATGCTGTAATACAGCATTTTCGTGATTGCAGAAGACCAGCTTCTGCTTTAAACAGGACTGACTGAATATCTACTATTCAAAAATATACAGACAAATGTAAAATACAGTAAAACACCCTGAATCTGTTGAAACACGTCGATCTGATGGCGGTTGGGTTTGCAGCTGGATATTATTGGGAGATCGCTGACAAGAACAGTGAATTTTAGCACGTCTGAAGCTCATATGCAAAGTCTATTTTACAGTCTATGGCAGAAACACCATTGAGCCTCCTCCAGTATGAGCGCGAGTCCGGTATAAAACACTCACAGGACATTAATTTGGACAACTATGCGAATATATCAAATAATTCACACAAAAATACACAAAGTGAGACTTTCACTTTACGCATTGTTTGTGAATAAACAGAATGACGTGTACTAGACTCTATCATGAGGCTGTTTTTGATGCTGAGTTTGAAGTAATCAATCAGAGACCAGGAGAAAGTGCCCTACTTCGATCATTTTAATATAGCATATTAATGATGAAATCCAAAAAATTATAGTATAATATTGAGAGTTCATTTTAAGCCATCTCGCGGCCCACCTGCCGGACCCACCGGTTGAGAATCCCTGGTCTAGAAACTAATATAAACATGTCTGAAAACTTGACTCATTTTAATTTATGCAAAAACAAAGTTTCTAACATTCAACAATTTATAAATATTTTTATTTCGTACAAAGAATTTTATAAGTACAATATGCCATATGAAATTGTTGTGAATCTAGTTTGAAATCCCACCTGTTTGGTGAGCAGAGTCTGCACAGAGGAGAGATCGCGACCATAGTCATCAGTCTTCAGGCTGTTTTCCTTCTCACCTGATCAAACAAAAGCATATGGATTAAAAAAAACAGCAACAGTTTATTTCTTGCCAATCTCATTAGCATGAGTTTCCACCAACGCACCAATCCAAGACTCCACCACATCAGCCTTCCAGTTGAACTGCAGGAAGGCAGAGTTTTCATCCAGCTTGGCTTTCCTCTGAGCCGCTGCTCTCTCCAGCTCCAACACTTTTCCACGCAACGCCTTCATTTTAGCCATGATGTTCTCCACATTGTGGTTCTCCTGTGCAGCGGCAAAAATATGATTTAATATATCGCCATCAGCTTGCATTGTCTTTCAGAGCCACCTCGATTTATTTGACACAATATGAAGTGTTTACCTTTTTGACAAGTTCATCTCCATTGGAACACACATCATTCACACGGTCCCTGTGCACAGTAAAATCGGTTTCAAACGCTTCGTGTTTCTTCAGCAAGCCCTGGAAAAGTACAAAAAAACATGAAGGTGTGAACGAGATCAAGCTAAAGAAGGTTTATTTTTTCCATTGTGTATCCAGTGAACACTTTGGCGAATTCATACCTGCACAGCTGCCAGAGTATCACCGTAATCTTCACTTCCGACCAGGTTCAGTTTCTCGTTAATCCAGGCTTCCTCTTCCTCCACGTTCGCCACAAACTGCTGGTACTCCAGCGACTCCTCAAGCCTCTGCCCACTAACATCAGCAAACCCAACAGATTTCACTTTCCCATCCAAAGCAATATCAACTACTTTTGAAAAGGGCATATGACTTTTTATATGAATTTGAAAAATGTTTCTTGTCCTAAATGTACAGTAAAATCATGTTGAAATTGAAAAGAAGTGTTTTTCATTTCAATACTTTTTCAAATGTATTATATTTTTACATTTTCATCATTATCCGGTTGTCGATGTTAAAGGATTAATTGAGAAAGAATTCTAATATGCCAATTTTCTGCTCAACAGCAATACATTTTGATTGATTTAAAGTCTTGTTTTACATGCAAAGGCCTACATACCATAAACTTATAATGGTCATTACAGAAATTGGGTAATAACTATGTACTACCCCTAAACCTACCCCTGAACCTAACATTAAAGAATTAGTTCACTCAATACATCCTACTGCCTTTAGTAAACGCACACCCCAACCTGACGTGGGAGAGAACATATAGCCAAACAAATAATTTTTTGGTGCACAAAAGTGTTCTTGGAGCTTCGTATAATCCCCTTAAGTCAATGAAATATTAAATATTTGAAATAATCAATATGAAATATGAAATACTGTTTCCGGGTCCAAGCTGCTACTCATTTAAATGGAGAAAGTATTCATTTATGACTACTTTTTAGTAATACGACACATTAAAGTGATTTTTAAAAATAAAATCATGGTGTACACGACAGTCTCTGGACTTGCTGTATCACAGACATCAATATTTTAACAATTTATGAAGAATAATCACTTTCTGGCCATTGGATATTAGGCATGGATGTATATATTGCGATTGTGATTTTAGAAAGTATACCGTTACCGTTACTCCTGATCAATTGAACGCATTCTTGCTTTTTTTTTTTACTTTCAAAACTGCATAATATAAAGGCGTTCTCACCGTGCAGCAGCCAGATCTTTCAGCTCCCTCCAGTGCTCCACAAACTGGGCCAGTCTCTGCTGGATTTCCTCCTGTCCAATGGTGTTGTCGTCAGACAGCTTCTTCCCAGTCTCCAACACGGACTGCAAGTCCACAAAAAATGCATTTAAGACTCTCTTAACTTTCATTAAGCTCCAGTAAGGACTTTTTTCCCCCCATTTGGGCTTGATCTGCTGACCTGAATGGCCGGCTCGTGTGCTCCCAGCTCAGCCTCCAGTCTCTTGTGCTTCTTCCTCAGATTCTGCACTCCTGTCAAATCACGTCCGTAGTCCTCCGAGCTCACCAACAACTTCTTTTCCCTGATG
The DNA here is from genome assembly GCA_903798195.1 of Danio kyathit. Taxonomy (NCBI): domain Eukaryota; kingdom Metazoa; phylum Chordata; class Actinopteri; order Cypriniformes; family Danionidae; genus Danio; species Danio kyathit. Next base: position 19,888,600 of record LR812539.1, on the reverse strand, counting down.
GAAGACCATGAATTAGATGTGTACAGCCTCATGAGCAGACAGTCACACTTTTCCAGAGATCATTTTCCAGCACTTTTTTCACATTTGTTAGATGAGAATATCAGGCATGTGATCAGCCAAGGACAAAAAAACAAGGATGAAGAGCCTGCACTTTGGAGCTCGTGTTTAATGTATGAGAAGTGTAAGAACCAGTGGCGGCTGGTGTTAAAAAATGTGAGGGGGGCGCATTTTAAAAGCCATTAAAAGCCATTTTTCAATGAGGTACCAAATAACAAAAAGGACTAAAGCATACAATAAATGCATCACAAATCAGTTCATTTTAGTTCAATTTGGGTTAATCAGTAATGAAGTAATCAAGATAATCAGTAAACACACACACACACACACACACACACACACACATAAATGTTGCCTAATCACTGGCCAGTAGCACTACTTAAAAATAAATTTTGCTCTCCTTTCTTTCTGGCTTGCAAATTTCTTAATGAGCTTTTGGTTAAAGTCAGTCATCTCAGTCACCAGTCTCTTCTCTATTGACAGCATGGCCAATGCATTCAGCCTCTCTTGCGTCATGCTGTTTGAAACAGCAAACATGGAAAACAGTAAAGGCTTGACTTACATCACAACCTGCCAGCCAACTCCGTTTGTCATAACAAGTGCTGGAAAAGCCAAGGGTGTACGCGCGCCCGCGAATCGCGATCACTTGACTGCTGGTGAATTTGTTTTCATTAGTTTTGCAAGGAAGGTCGATCTGGTCCAAGCTCCTTGATTCTTGTTTTTTTTTTTCTTCATCCAAACGCCTTGTGAACGGATATCTTTGCAAAGATACAACAGAATTTTCCTTCATCTTGCACTTGCTTTCACTATATGATTAAAGGTCAGCACAGCTAACTGACGAACTGCTGCTGAGTGAACGGTGTAAGTGAGAATGGTCCAATCACATAAGGCCAATCATATAATGGCCAAAATGGGAGGGTTCGGGGCGCAGAGCGCTGCGCCCTAAGGACAGTTTAAAACCAGCCAATTAGAGCTTATCGTCATATCACATGCTTTGCAAAAGTTCGTGTACCTACATAGACACCCATTAGTCCGGCGCCCCGTACACATATGAAAAAATATTGTTCATACATTTTTTTTTAAATAAATGTTAGTATGACTACAATAAATCTTAGAATGTTATAATTAAATCAGTTTATTTTGTTAATATTTGTGATAATAAATATTGACATATTAAAGGAGTCTAACTTGACGGGGCCGGCACCCCAGCGCCCTCTATTGACCAGCCGCCACTGGTAAGAACCATAATTTGATTTGATATAATTTATTCATAGTGCCAAAATAGATGTACAGTTTACATACGTTGATATGTTTAGTTGTGTACATTTGCTGATTTCCCCCCACCCCTTTGTTTGTGATGGTTTTTAAGAAATACCCCCCCCAGTATTTCCATGTTTTTATAAACTAGTAATATTGTGTCAGATTTAAAATTCCCCGACTTTCCCTGTTTATCACAGACCTAAAAACCTGAATTTTCATTAGTGTTGTCACGATACTGAAATTTTTAACTTCAATACGATATCTTCAAATATATCAATATTCGATACCATTTTTATTACTGTGAGGAAACCAGAAATCTGTAGTTATTACATTTAATATCATCCCTGAATGATGTTCTGAATGAAGCAGATACTTCTCATTATAATGCTCGATGAACACTGCATTGTAAATAATGCTGGGTTCCTTATTGTTGATCACAGATTCACAGCCTAAAGTAACCTATTGCTCTGCAGTGTGTGATCTGAATGATGTAACCCATACTTGATCCAGGACTCCTCATCGTCCAGATCCCTGAAGAACTGGTGCAGACGATGCGACTCGTTCAGCTTGGCTCGCCGTCCTGCTGCCATGCTCTTGATTTTGCCAAAGCGTCCATTAACGGCATCCCGCTTGTCTTTGACCTGAGATGTGTCAAAAGCGTTGCTGGCCATCAGACTGTCGGCCTGTCCATTAAGATCCTTCAGACGATCCTGCAAGAACATAAAGACAACGAAGATGAGCTTTGACCAGAACACAGTGAAGCGCAGATTGAAGCCTCAAGGTGTGCTTCTGCTTGGTGTTTTACCTCATGAGCAGAGATATCAGCCTCCAACAGCTGGTGCTTCTTCAGCAGATTGTTGACTGAAGCCAGATCTTTCCCATAATCCTCAGAGGCAAGAAGAGCCTCAACCTAGGAGAAGAGAAGAAACAAAATGCCAGAATTAGCTAAATTATTACATTAAAGCTTTAAAAGAAATAGTGTGAGGGTTTAAAATTATTATTATTATTATTTATAATAATACTAATAAAAATAAGAACAACAGTAATAGCAACTATATAAAACATTATTATTTTATTATCAATTGTAGTATTGAGTTTATTTTAACAATAATACAAATTTGTTATGATCCACTATATAATAATAATATTATTATTATTATTATTGTTATTAATAATAACAAAGGTTAACTTATGACAACAGTTATTAATTATTATTATATAAAACTATCAATATTATTATTTTAACAATAATACAAATTAGTTATAATACAATAAATTATAATAGTAATTATTATTAATAATAAAAAATAATAAAATTGATTTATTATTTATAAAATGATATTTTATTTTTTATAAAATAAGTTTTACTACAATCATTGATATAGAATAATAATAATAAATATTAATATTATTATTTTAACCATACAAATTACTTATGCAATTATAATAGTAATTATGAATAATAATAATAATAATAATAATATGGGTTTATTTTGTATTATTATTATATAATAAAACTATAAATCATTATTATTATTTTAAAAATACAAATTAGTTGTAATACAATATATTATAATAGTAATTATTATTAATAATAATAAAATGGGTTTATTATTTATAATATATTTTATGACAAGTTATTTATAAATAATCTGATAATACTATTCTTCAGCCTCCTGCGCCTAGACTGCAGCTCTGCACAAGACGTTTGGCCATAAGAGAAATGGTCATGCCCAACTGAGCCTGGTTTCTCTCAAGGTTTTTTAATTCTTCACTTTCTCCAATTGGTGAAGTTTTTTCCTCGCCGCTGTCGCCACTGGCTTGCATGGTTCGGGATCTGTAGAGCTGCTCATCGATGGATTTGCTCTTCAGTGTTTGGACTCTCAGTAGTGATTATCAAACCACACTGAACTGAGCTAAACTGAACTGAACTTAAACTCTGAAAATTGAACTGACACTGTTTCAATTTACTATAATCTTCTACGTGAAGCTGCTTTGACACAATCTACATTTTATAAGTGCTATACAAATAAAGGTGAATTGAACTATGATCATTAATATAAAATAATAATTATTAATAATAATAATAAAAATGACGATTTTTAGGGTTGTCAAAATGAATTGTTTCTTCGATGCACCATGATGCAGACACAAACAAATCGATATAGGTTCAGTCATAATTATAACCGGTTATTATGTACTGATGTCATTTATCACATATGTGTTATATAGGTAGATTTCTATGGCGAGGGACGAGACCGCGAGTAATTAAAATGCTCCAACTACTTAAATTGCAGATAACTGTGCACAATTCACTGCTTGTGAGTCTGAATTACATCAGAACCCAGATAGGAAAAATGAAAGCTGTACCCTCTCTTTTTATTTCTCTCTCTCACTCTCTGTGGCCCACTTTGATCTGCTGGCATGTTTGTGAGGTAACGTTTTATCTACTCTCTCAGCTGTTACAAGAATAACGTTACTTGTGGATCCAGAAATGAGCATGTCTGCAGAGCGAATTTTCTCCACCGCATCACCGTCTATAATAGATCAGCTGATCGCCACAGCCATTTCACTGTTTGCTTAACAGCGTCAGAGCCGCACTGACCGCTAGAGCCAGTCGCAGTCTTTTCTGTTGAGCGCGTGATCAATCATAGGTGTTTAAGAACTCGCTCAAAAAGCAAGCGGGATAATATTTACGTTTATTTGCTATAAATGCTCATGTTGTTCTGTGCATGTACTTGAGTTTTGTTTGATACATTTAAAGAGTGTTTTCTTTGAGCAGGTCAAATTAAAGGTACAGTACATATTTCTGACTGCTTGTATTAAAGGACAAAATTGTATTACAAATAATATATAAATACATTTATAATTTATAAATTTTAATACAAGAAATATCGTGTCTCTAATTAAAATTTCAAATTGTTTATGAAAATCATCGTCAATGCACCGTGATATTGAATTGAACCGAATCGATGGCATGATAATCATAACCGAACCGTGAGACCAGTGTAGGTTCACACCCCTAATTATTATTATTACTATTACATACACAGTTTTTAAATACACAAGTCCTCAACAACTAGCAACAATAATAACCCTTACAATTAATAATTATAATAATAACAACAAATACTATTATATTTCATCATAAATATTATGCAAACTATTCCAAGTAGCTTTTAAGTCCCATATCAATACCTCAGACAACCAGAAGTCAAAGTCCTTGATGCCAGTGTTGAAGTTCTGCTGTTTGTTGGCCTCCTTCAGTTTCTGACTCTTCTCAGCAGACTTGTTGACCAGGAACTGCCACTGCTCATCCAGAGCATTCAGACGAGCCTGAAAACAAAAACATATGCGCACGGCCACAGCAAAAATGAGCACGAACCGAATACCACCAGCTTGCTCCCGATATCTGAGAAACCTCCGAAAGCGTTACCTTAACAGCATCTTCACTTCCAGCACAGGCACCTCTCTGGATGAGAGCATTGCCCGTGTCAATCACTCCGCGGATACGATCAGCGTTAGCGTGTAGCTCAGCCTCAAAAGCCTGGTGTTTCTGGTGTTTGCTCTGAAAGTGGCGAGAAAAGCGAAATACGGCAAAACTGAGCCACACAGTGAAGTCATGCATTGCTGCAGCTGTGAAAAATGCAATAGCTTTCATATCTTGATGTGTCGTGTATTCATATTCAAAAATACAGTATATTGTAATATTGAACATGCATGGAATTGTTATCGTGGACACTTCAAAGTGAATAATGATATATTATTTAAACTTCTAGTACACCAAATCCCTCAGTAGGTGGTTTATTTACCGTAATCCATCCAATGACATGCCTGAGAGACTGATTGACAACGTTCTGGGCTATTGTTCCTTAACGTTAATAATTCGTTACAATACGGCTCTAACATTAATCATACTAAACTGATGATAAAACAGTTACTATAATTAATTCAATGTAATATGTTAATTTAAACGTTCATGTATTGATAAATCATTTTTAAAGTTGTGACTGCTGTAATGGAGCTAATCGCTAATAATGCTAATAACGCATAATAATAATAATCAGCTCTTTTAAACTGTCAATAACTCAGTATGTGGAGACATACAGCTTTCTCTCTTGTTTGATGTTAGTTAATACATCGTTTACTAATGAGACCTAATTGTAAAGGTTTAGCTATTGTACTTTATAACTATTTAGCAATTTAATTGGTCGGAAAGTGTGTTCACTAAGCATTTATATAAACAATAGAGCAGAAATGCCCAAACTAGGGTCCACGGGCCAAAGTTGGCTCATGTAACTTTTGATTTGGCCTACCATCCAATTGTCAATTTAACTATTAATGTAACTATCCTTTTAACTATTAATGTAACTATCCTTTTAACTATTAATGTAACTATCCTTTTAACTATTAATGTAACTATCCTTTTAACTATTAATGTAACTATCCTTTTAACTATTAATGTAACTATCCTTTTAACTATTAATGTAACTATCCTTTTAACTATTAATGTAACTATCCTTTTAACTATTAATGTAACTATCCTTTTAACTATTAATGTAACTATCCTTTTAAATATTAATGTAACTATTAATTTCAACGAAACTATTATTTCGCTTGTTTTATTGTTAACCTACAAAAAAGCTAACTATAAACAAATGTTTCAATTTAAATGTTGTAAATTAATTTGATTTAGTTTAAAATGTACATATGATAGATTTCAGACAACGCAGAGACTTTGGTGAACGAATCAAAGGCAAAGGCAGATTTTGCTTGCCAGTGTATTCAGCATTGAACTCCACTTTGTTTTATATGCGATTGCTTATGTTTTTATTGCTGTAAGTTGTAATTAAAAAAAGTTATTCTGCATTAGTTAATACAATTATGATATTTCTTAATTAATATTATGTAATGAAATACTGGCAACTTTAATACTTGTGAAATAGTTTGGGTTATTTATTTATCTTCGGCCCACAGCTATCAATGATATTTGGTTTTTGGCCCTTCATACAAAAACGTTTAGGCACCTCTGCAATAGAGTAATAAAAAAAATGTAGAGTTTTTTTTGTTATTATACTGTTAACGAAATTCTTTTTGCAGCTTATGTCAATTTTGTGATAATACTAATATTTTAATACATTTCAGCAATCACCGCAGCAAAAAAATTCGATTTCGTCCTATGCCTTGTGTGTTGTGTTGTCTGTAAACTCAATTACAGTGAAAGTGCATATTGTAACTTATGTGCGTGTGAATTTAAACTGTATGCCTTTGTGAAAAGTTGATGTCAAATTTGTTTCACAATAAATAATAAAATGGTGTACATTACATTAAAAAACACACACACACATAAAGTGAAGTGACTGTGAATTTACAAACCACCAAACAAGGACCAAACACGTGACGTGGGACACATTCAAAGCCTGATGGAACATTCAATAAAAATGAACTGGACATCATCCAGCACAAAATGAACATTTTGGAGAACCTAAGTGGAGTTGAGGTGTTTTGTCTGAGATCCATTGCACATTTTAAAAAACCCAGAAAAAAGGAGAGAAGGAAAAAGCACTTCCAAACGGCTCATCGAAAGCTTTTGCTTACACACTTAAAAGGAAGCCGGACTACTAGTTCTGAAATGGCAAATGGATTTTGGCTGTAGCGCATATGTAAAAACTTCTACTGTTATCCACAAAAAGCAAAGCATAATTACTTGTTTGAAAGCACCTCTTCGACTTCTCTCACTGGGTTGACACAAGATGTTCAGAATAGCAGCCTATTATAGCTAATAGCAGCCCATAATATGCATTCTAATTTTGCAGCATGCATATTAGACAATACAAAAACAGTTTGGACGTAATATCTGGGTGACTTACAAGATTTATCAAGATCAAACAACAACAATAATAATAAAGTTGTAGAATTACTGTTTTTGTTCTGATTAATAAATAGAGTTAAACAAATAAAAGTTATTTTCATTATTATTTAATTGCAGTTATTTATTTCACTGTAAAATAAAACAATCAACATTAATAGTGTCAACATATATATATATATATATATATATATATATATATATATACATACATGTATATATATTTATATATATATATATATATACTAATTTAATGCCCGTCAAAATTTCTTTATTTAAAAATAAAATAATAAAATAAAAAAAGCAAAGCATTTCTGAACAGCCAAAAATAATTTTTGCTCTCAGATTCTTCTTTCTGAAAGGCTCAGCTTTTATTTGTGGAACGGATTTCAACCAAGACATCCCAACTTAACAAAACAAACATAACAAAAAATTTAAATGGAGGCCACACCCAGCAATTAAAGAATTAAACGTTGCAACGTTGGGGCTAGGGAAGGGGTCAACGACAAACAACTGATGCTAAACAAAGCCAGACATAATAGACGAAACTCAAATGCACATTTACAGACATAACAATGAGACGACGGACATGTGGAGAGAGACCCTACTGGGGTTAGTTAGCTCGGACACACTACTGCACTTACCAGCAGCTTGGACAGCTAGAAACAAACAATGGGGGAACACAGACAGAGGTTCAGTTTCATTTCCGTTATAATAAAACACTTGTGGTTGGTTAAAGCGGGGATATCAAGAAAAACAGAAATGTATTATGGCATTAAAAGACTTACAATTTTAGACTTAAGCGGGAAAATAACCTTTAGAACCTTAGCATCTTTGCAAAAAAGTTGACATATATTTTATAAGACTGATGTCTGAAGTGTAACGTTACCTGGATGTTGGTCGGGTCTTTGTAAGACTCGTCTGTAGCAGTCTGGAGTTTCTCACTGATCCAAGCTTCGATCTCATCAACGTCTCTGCTGAACTGCTGTAGAGTCTGTGACTCACCAAGCTTGGAGCGTTTCTCAATCATCTGAGCCTTGAGGCGAAGCCACCTGGAGGTCAGGAGAAAAGTGCTTTAACTTCACTTTAACTCAAGTCAAACCCAAACTAAACCTTTGACTAAAATGTAAGCTTGAACATAAGCTCAAACGTTAACCCCAAACCTTACCTTTGCCTAAAATGTAAGCTCGAACTCAGGCTCAAACATCAACCCTAATGTCAACCCCAAAACAAAAGCTCAAATTCAAGCTTGAACATCAACCCCAAACCCTACCTTTGTCTAAAATGTAAGCTCGAACTCTGGCTCAAACGTCAACCCCTATCGCCAACCCTAAAACGTAAACTTGAATTCAAGCTCGAACATCAACCCCAAACCTTACCTTTGACTAAAACGTAAGCTTGAACGTCAACCGCGAACCTTACCTTTGCCTAAAACGTAAGCTCGAACGTAAGTTCAAACGTTAAACCCAAACCTTACCTTTGCCTAAAAGGTAAGCTCGAACGTAAGCTCAAATGTCAACCCCAAACGCTAACCCCAAACCCTACCTTTGCCTAAAAGGTAAGCTTGAACGTAAGCTCAAATGTCAACCCCAAACGCTAACCTCAAACCCTACCTTTGACTAAAACGTAAGCTCGATAGTCAACCGCAAACCTTACCTTTGCCTAAAACGTAAGCTCAAACGTAAGTTCAAACGTTAAACCCAAACCTTACCTTTGTCTAAAACGTAAGCTCAAACGTAAGTTCAAACGTTAAACCCAAACCTTACCTTTGTCTAAAACGTAAGCTTAAACGCAAGTTCAAACGTTAAACCCAAACCCTACCTTTGACTAAAACGTAAGCTCGAACATCAACCGCAAACCTTACCTTTGCCTAAAACGTAAGCTCAAACGTAAGTTCAAACGTTAAACCCAAACCCTACCTTTGACTAAAACGTAAGCTCGAACGTAAGTTCAAGCGTTAAACCCAAACCTTACCTTTGCCTAAAACGTAAGCTCAAACGCAAGTTCAAACGTTAAACCCAAACCTTACCTTTGCCTAAAACGTAAGCTCAAACGCAAGTTCAAACGTTAAACCCAAACCTTACCTTTGCCTAAAACGTAAGCTCAAAACATCAAGCCATTCAATCAATCTAAGCAGCAAAAAGAGAAGAAGAACACTAACCTGTCCAAGACCTCACTGCGTCGTTTGAAGATTTCAGGCTTGGCGTAGTGGTCAGCACTGATGAGCTGGTCAGCAAAAGACTGCAGAGCTGCAATCTTTTCTTCCTGTGAGAATATATAAATCGAACTGATTAGTTCTGAAAAAACACAAACAACTTTAAGATTTACTCCTTGATCATAAGAAAATGCTGTTGCCTGACCTGCACATTGATAGCCTTGTCAAAGTCCTCGTGTTTTTTAATGAGCGCCTCCACACTGTCCAGAGAGTCTCCCTTGTCATCGCTTGCTAAGAAGGCCTCGCGAGCGGCCATCCAGTTCTCAGCCTGCTCACAGTCACGGTTGAACAACTGAGGGAGACAAAAAGAAACATGGCATCATCTGATGGAAGTATCTTCAAGTGTACAAGTATGAGAAGTACTCAAGGGTCTCTGCTGACCTGCAGCTCCAGGCACTGATCCAACATCATCCTGCGCTGAACCCAAGCCTTCTCCAGGTCAGCACGCTCCCGGTCAAGAGCCTCCAGCTTCTGTTTGATCTCAGGGCTCGCGTAATGCCCACGAGCGAGCAGCTGCTGTCCAAACAGCTCAAAGGCCTGGAAGGTTCCTGCACGAGCGTCGATCTCAGTGCGGTGTTCCTACACAATGTGAACATGTCAGGGTTTTAATAATGATGTTCCAGATTTCAAAGAAAACTCATATGAAATGCAGTATTGATGCGTTTACGCACCTGATGTCTCTCCAACAGGGCTTCAGCTCCAGTAACGTCCTTGGCCAGCTCATCGGAAGACACAAGCCCTCTGATTCCATTGATCCAAGACATGAGATCTCTGAAGGAGAGAAGAACAGATTTGTTAAGGATCTTCTATATTATTAAGTTGTTTTTTGCGTTTTTCATCTCATTTCTCTACCTGAAGTCACTGAGGAAGCGCTGCAGGTCATGGGAGTTGCCCAGTTTTTCTTTGCGCTGGTCTGCGCGACCCACCAGGCTGCTCCAAGCTGTGTTCAACTCGGTGCACTTCTCCTGGATGTCATCCACAGCCTCAGGATGAGACTGAATCAGACGCTCTGCAGTCTCACCAAGAGAATTTACCTGCCACAGTGGAGAAAATGATATTTCAAACATGACAGCTCTCTGAATAGTTTTTGCCCTGTTAAGCTACTGCAGACTATTCCCAAAAGGGACAAGCTTTTGAATAGACATACATAAATCCCAATAGAAGATTTAGAAAAGTGGAGCTGGTGGAGATGGACGGTTTTAGAGTAGCTCTCATAGTGTACTGAAGCAGCAGGTTGCAGCAAAGGCTGAATTAGACTAGTAAAGGGTTAGTTCACCCAAAACATTTAGATTGTCTCATATCTTTCCAATTCCGAATCCTTCATTCACCTTCGGAACACAAATTAAGATATTTCATATGAAATCTGAGAGCTCTTTCGTACTCCATGTACAGCAAAGGTACGAGACGTTAAAAGTCCATAAAAGGAACCAAAAAACTGTCAAAACATGTGACTTCAGTGGTTCAACTGCAATCATACGAAGCTCAAAAACACTTTTGTGCACCAAAATAACTGTAAAAATAGTATTTAGTATCAGATAAGAGTGTGCATTACTATAAGCAATATAACACTTGTGTGTTGTGCTGCTGACTCTAATGGCAACAAGATGTAAGAGAAAACATTTTTGTCGGCAGCTAGCTCTCTGCAACTTTCACATGGTCGCCCACTGAAGCTAAGCAGGGCTGCGCCCATTCAGTACCTGGATGGGAGACCACAGGGGAAAGCTAGGTAGCTGTCGGAAGTGGTGTTAGTGAGGCCAACAGGGGGCGCCCAACGTGCGGTCTGTGTGGGTCCTAACGCCCCAGTATAGTGAAGGGGACTTTATACTGCTCAGTGAGCGCCGTCTTTCGGATGAGACGTTAAACCGAGGTCCTGCCTCTCTGTAGTCGTTAAAAATTCCAGGATGTCCATCGAAAAAGAGTAGGAGTTCCTAGCCAAATTTGCCCACTGCCCATCATGGCCTCCTAACCATCCCCATATCATAATTGACTTCATCACTCTGTCTCCTCTCCACCAATCTGCTGGTGTGCGGTCTGGCAATATGGCTGCTGTCGAGTCATCCAGGTGGATGCTGCACACTGGTGGTGGATGAGGAGATTGACACTACAAAATAGCCCAACAATTAACACTTCACCTTGTCTCCTAAAGCCGCTAGGTCTCTCTCAAATCCTTCATGCTTGCGCTGCAGAGCCTGCACGCTGGCGAGGTCATGGCCATAGTTATCAGTGTTCAGGGCTTGGTTCTTTTCTTCGATCCACTCCTTGGTCTCATCCGCATCTCTGCAAAAAAATAAATAAATCACACACTGAACTGAATACCTCAGATCTTCATGTGACTCATATAATCCAAGTGAAACAATCGCATAAAAACGCATAAAATATGAATAACAGTCTTGAGGTTTAATCTGTTTGCATCAGCTGCCCATATATATATACCTGTGGAACCTCTGGACTTCATGAGCACTGCCCAGCATGTTGCTTCGGTCTTCAGCCAGCTGCTGCAGAGACCTCCAGCGGTTGTTCAGCTCCTAAACACAAACATAAAATCATTAATACCCGTTTTATAGGTCATATTTTTGGCGAAGTCACGCCTTGAGTGATAAAACAAGCAAACCACATTTAGCCACATGAAGTTGACAGCCAATACATTATTCTATAGCACTACATAAAAGTTTCTAAATTCTTTGCGTCATACTTTGCTCTTCATACCAGCAGAAAAAACAAAAGTATGAATGAGTGTGGGGCTGGGCATTATGACGGTTTATATTGCTACTGTGGAATACATTTTAAACTGTAATAGATTTTTTTTTGTGTATACTGTGACATGTAAACAAGTAGGTGTGGCTAACTTATATGCAAGATGCTGCTCATGAGACTAAGGGAAGCGTTGATTGGAGCGCTCATAGTGATTTGGAGTAACTGTTGGGAGGTAGACTTGAATCTGTGAATGTGAGTACAGAATAGCTCTGTGTACAATATTGCTCTGCAAGTTAAACAGTCATTTGTGTAGCGCCACAGGCTCTGCAGACTAACAGTCTCTCCCAGGTCCTAATGCACGACATGTAGCATGAGTTCTAATTACCATTAGACTAAAAATGAAAGTAAAATTACACAAATATGTCAATAAGTGCTTAATCTTGTCTGATACATTGTTTGAATGAGCACTGTGCTACGTCTGACAGATCACACTCTTATGTACGTCTTTTCTTTTTCATTCTTTTATAACCCGTTTAACACATTTTATCTGTTTTTAATCATTTTTATTTTCTTCTTTCTTTTATTGTTGTTCATGTAAAGCACTTTGAATTACCATTGTGTATGAAACGTGCTTTATAAATAAACTTGCCTTGCCTATATATTATTCATAGTATATGGAAAAAAGATTGGCTTTTTGACTGTGACACCAATCATACAGAGATTAATTAAATATTTGCTCTTTTAATCCCTTTTATGTAGACTATCGGTCATAAGGAGCCTCCCGCTGGGTCCTAGTGCCTCCCCAATAAGAAATTTCTTCAGGTGCTGCTGTGTTACACTAATAAAAATTAAGTTCTATCTAGAAACAAAGCATCAATTGGGTCGGGTTTTAATTTATTGAGAGAAGCTAACTGTGCGTTCACACTGAAATCGGCGAGAGCGTCAAAGTCACCGAAAGTCATTCATTTTCAACGGGAGCCGGCCGCGATAATCGGCGAGGAGGGGCACGGCACATCTTCACCGGTGTTGGCGTCAAGGAGAGTTAAAATCAAGTCAACTTTATGGTAATGAGCTATGACGCGGTTCAGCGGCAAGCAATCAGAATGTAGAAGTCCACCGCTTGAGAGTCCAGAGAACACAGTGCTGTGAACTTTGGTTCCGACCACAGTTGTTCCCAAGGGTTTGATTATTGGGATGGCCTAATTTCCAATTATTTACAATATTTTCTTACAGTGACATACATTAAAAAGGCGAGTACTGGCAAGTTGATGTGCATTAATGTATTTTTTTTTTTTTAAAGCGGGAATCTCACTCTAACGATAAAGACAATACAAAACAGTATTGCTGCTTCAAAATATTTGAAACATATGGACACATATTGGATAAGTGAAGCAAAGCCACAGCACAAACAAAAAACTTGATCTTCCATATTAAAAGAATTTGATAAAAAGTGTGCAACATTTTCACGCTAGAAACCACATTTAATTTTTTATGCGGGAACATAAGTTATTTGCTGATATGCTGCAGCCGCCTCTTTAAATACGAGATCAATGTAGCAAATTTTGAGCTGTGAAGGCAGATATTGTCGGCAGTGCAGCCAGAGCGAACTTTGAAACTCTCGCCGCCTTCGTTGTGAACGCACATAGCACACTGAGCCTGTAAATTACCACATCTGAAAAACACAATCAAAAAATATAATCGGCATCAGCTCAGATAAAGAGTTTTTTAAATATTATGAAAAATAGCATATTTGATATAAAACATTCGACTATATTTAAGATGGTCCAAATATAAGAAAAAAACGTCCATTTAATTTCTGAATTATTAATGTTTATTTATTATTATTGCTCATTTTGTTGTTTTTCTAGAATGACTCCCCCTTTAGGAAACTATATTATTTAAATACTTTAAAATCAAATGACTAATACTGTAAAACAAAATTTTGGTCATACCACCCAGCCCTAAATAAGCAACACAAACAGAACGTCTAAAACATTTAAGCATGTGGGATGAGTGATGAAAGTTAGACAAAAAAACATGGGTGGATGCATCGGCCACAAACTGAAAAAGAAGCGTTAAATAATGCATTCTGGAATTTCTGTTTGACCACCACCAAAACATCAAGACACAAAGGAGTTAATTCAAATGGACAACAAGGACTTGTGAATGGAAATAAAGGGAGCGGGATGCAACTGCACAGCTGATGGTTCAGTTATGGGACACAGGGAACCACAGTACAAGAACACCACGATGAGTTAGTCCTCCGGGTACAAAGGGCACAATGCAGGATTTAGTGGTTTGGGTTGAGGGAAGATCTAAAGGCGGATACGAAGAACCTCGAATCTTACCTTGATAGTATTAAAGTTGGCCGTTGTTTGAACAGCCAAGCGAACAGACTATATTGAGTTGGATGAATTAACAGACAGAGAGCAGGAAAAGAACAGAGAACACCAGTCAAGAGAGTGTCACCATAAACAAAAGAACCAGACTGTTTTTGTCATTTTGAGTCACCAAACACCACTGTGGATATGACACATACAGTTTAAACAACACACAAATGACTAAATAACCCCAGATTAGATCATAGGAACAATATGGTAATGTGTTAATTGTAAAGTCAAGCTAGATTACCTTCCATGGAGATGCACCTTTGGAGTCTGCTTCATCCTGTGAAATAAAATATAATCATAATTAGTACAAGTCAAAAAATAAATAAATCTCGATATTTGTGTTTGTTTCATGCAGGCATGCAGATGATCTTGAAGAGTCGACATGAATGATATTAAACAATAGTGACCTTGCCAGGAGCTGAGCCCAGCACCTCTACTTGCTGATGGTGGGATGAAGGGATTGTGGGATGAGGGAATGGAGGGTTGGAGGGAGAAAGGGAAAAATAACAGGTAAGATCTCCATAATTACAATGCTCATCATTCAGGAATAAAAGTGTACACTTTATATTCAATAGTTGACATTTGAAGTGGATCACAAGCTTTCATCGACAATTTTGATTAACTTTTTTTGATCCAGTTCAAATGTTTACTACTGTATATTCTCCTGCATTTCAACGTAAACATAAAATTCATGAGTGAAATGAGTGCATCATTTAGAAAACATAATGTGTACTATAGCAAAAGTTTGGGGTTGGTAAGATTTGTTGTATGGTTCTCACTTATGCGTACAAGAATACAGTCATATTCGTGTAATTTACAATAAATGCTTTCTACTACAGCATATTTTAAAGTATAACTATTCTGGTGACAGAAAGCTGAATTTTAGCAACCATTACTAGTGTTCAGTGTCACACGATCATTTAGAAATCATTCTAATATGCTGATTTGTGGTTCAAGAAATATTTCATATTAGAAAAACAAACAATTGTACTACTAAATAGTATGTGAAACTATGATTTCAAAGATTCAATTACTAAAAGTTTAGTTTTAGAAGTATTTGATATAAATGGCTTTCCTGTCGCTATTGACCTTAATCTTCACGTATGAGCAGGCACAACCTCTGGAATCTTTTTGGCTCGAGTCTTCCAGTCTCATTCACTTCTATTGATTTTTAGACATTATGGTGCAAACTGAAATTTTCATATTTTATTATTCTACTTTTTATGTATAGTCATGAACACACTTTGTTTGTTTGTAGAGCAAGTAGTTTGAGCGTTTTATGCTGTTTATTCCTAGTCATTTCTCCCATAGGCAACTGAATCGGAAGTTCTAAAACAATCACAAAAATGAGCACACTTCCGCATTGAAGAATAATATCAATATATCAACTGTGATTGTGCCCCTATTGAATAAAAGAAACACATTTTTTTACAAAAACAAACAAACAAACAAACAAAAATCTTACTGACCCCACACTTTATACATATAATTCTGTTGAAATTGTGTATCTTTTTATTTTTTCATACCTGGGCCTGCACCACAGGAGCCTCTTCCGCCATCAGACCTTCAGACTCCAGCTCAGATGCCACCTTGTTTATGTCCCTCAGCCGGGACTCATTTGCTTTCAGATCCTAGTACACAAACAAAAAAAATACAAGTGTTAAAAGTCAGGCAACATACGTTTTAGCTTAGTGATAGGTAGGCCCACACAGAATCTGCGCACGCAGATTTCCGCAGATTTTTAGCCCATCATTGATTGTTTATTTACTTGTGTGTAAATTTATATATATTCAGTTTTTAAATTCATTTCACTAATATTATTGACTAATATGAAAATATTCATATGATTTATTTACAACACAATTTGTAAAGTAATATTTTCTGTCTTTTAGTAGATATATTATATAAGAGACTTGCTTTTTTTACCAAATAAAGTGGATCTAATTGGATTTGCATTGTAAACATTAAATAAAAGTTAAAAGGGTATTACTTTTTAGTTCATATATTAAGGTTTTTGTTATGATACTCCCAAAATCCGCAGAGTTTTAACAAAATTCTGCGCAGAAATAGCAAAAAATGCCCACAGATTCTGTCTGGCCCTAGTGATAGGTCATGTTACAGATCCATAAAGGAAGCATACCTTCTGGAAGTCATCAAATTTCTTCTGCAGCACTTCCACCTGCTCCAGGTCAGATCCCACCTCTTCATTAGTAAGCGCAGACTCTTTCTCATTGATCCACTGCTGCAGCTCATTGGCCTCACGGAAAAGCATGAACTTCTTGCAGCTCTTCTCCAGCATGTCCTTCCTCTTCTCTCCCAACTCTTGCAGTGTACCGTACCTGTTAAAGAAGGATAAATAGACAGGTACTCTCATCTTAAAGTAACACTTTACTTTTTTAGTGTAAAATAGGCTCCACTAGGGTTAAACAGTTGAGTTTTAGCATTTTTAAATCTATTCAGCTGATCTCCAGGTCTGGTGGGAGCACTTTTAGCTTAGCTTAGCATAAATCATTAAAATAGATTAGACCATTAGCATCTTGTTCAAAATAAGTGTTTAAATAATCTTCTTATTAATAGATAATCTTTCTATTTAAAACTTGACTATTTTGTAATTACATCATGCACTAAGGAATAAGGAAAATGAAAAGTTTTTTTTCTAGGAACTATACTCTGCTTCAAGCATAACAAGGAACTTTAATGCCGTACCATGGCTGCAGCAGGCGCAATGATATTTTGCAGTGCTATTACATAGTTACCTAGCTGGGGACCTATTTTCAGGTGCTGTTGCATAATATCATTGCGCTGCAGCCATGGTACGACAGCAAAGTTCCTTATTATGACGGAATAAGAGTATAGTTCCTGGACATATTAAGCTAGGAAAATACCAACTTTTCATTCATCATTTACACTAATACGTTTTAGTTTAAAAGGCGAAAGTTTTGCTACGCTTACGCCTTCCGTCCATACTACCTCTGAGTTTTCGAGCCCCGAAAACTGAGCATTTTGGAAATGCTGAAGAGGCCGTTTTCATTCTAAAATGCTGCTGCTCCATGTCAGTGTGGATGGGGGGAAAACGGAGACATCTGAAAAGGAAGGTGTGGCTGCAGACATTCTCCTCTCTGATTGGGGCTTTTCCCTCAATATGAAGTACACAAAGTTCAGTCTTGCATCCTTTCCTTAAGTTCAGACTTCGCAATTTGATATGGAAAACAAACTCCCCAGGACACGTCAGGTAAAGAGAACAGTGTACTTTATAACGTCATTAACAGCACCCTGGCTTCGTTGTTTCACTATCTTAACAATAAAATGAAAACATAATAAGAGGAACCGCCTATTTTCATTTTGATACCAACAACTTAACAGACACTACAAATGTTGAGGCATTGTGTAGCTGCATATTTATATGATTGTCATCTTCACTGTATGCATATTTATAACAAAACGAAGCCTATATCATAACTACCTCCTTAAATTTTCATTCAAAAATAAGAAACATAACCTCTCTTTTGCTAAATATCAGTTTTAATAATCAATATTGGCCATTATAAAAGTATAATGTGCAATAAGTTTATACATTATAGAACAAAGGCAAATAATCAGTCAAAAGTACAGAATCAGTGTAGGTGGTTACATAAATTAATATATTAACTCATCTTTGTGCTCAGTCTAAATGCGTTCAGACGCGTATAGATTCAAAAGACCAAAGAGTCGTTAGATACAGACAAGATGAATTAAATATTACGTTTAACAACTATAGTGAGATGACATCCAGCGGTAGATCCTTGATGAACTGTACGACGTGTGCTGCTCTCACCTGGGGAGATGTGCTTAAAGCACCCGTTGACTGCCTGGGGTGTGCATGCACTGCAGAGCATGACAGAGTGTGTGTGTGTGTGGTCACGTGACGTGCATTTTCAGAGGAGTAGTGTGGATGGAGATCTTTTCAGAAATGCTAGGTAAAAATTCTAGTGTGGACGTGGATCGTTTTCATTCTAAAACGCCGTTTTAAAACAAAACGTATTATTGTAAACGGGGCAGAGTACACATTGTAACTACAAAACAGTCAAGCTTTAGGTAAAAATCTTTTTTTTTTTTTTTTTTTTTAATTTTTGACCAAGATGCTAATGGTCTAATCTGATTCA
Source organism: Danio kyathit (assembly GCA_903798195.1). NCBI lineage: Eukaryota > Metazoa > Chordata > Actinopteri > Cypriniformes > Danionidae > Danio > Danio kyathit. The sequence continues at coordinate 19,869,973 of LR812539.1, read as the reverse complement.
ATGATTTATGCTAAACTAAGCTAAAATTGCTCCCACCAGAACCGGTGATAGGCTAAATGGAATTGAAAACATTAAAACTCAACTCTAGATGACTTGTAAAATGACCATTAAATAAAAAGTGGAGCATTCCTTTAACAAATGACCTGAAAAACCCACTGAAAGAGCAAACAGGAGATGAAAACACAGACAAGGGTTCGACTACTGGCATAACAATCTGCTGAGTCAGCAAACAAAAAAAAATGCAGATTTAAAAACATGTGACAGCAGTTCTATGAAAAGCAGCAGCAGGGAATGACCACATCTTAAGAAGAGCAGGGTGAGCTTCTATCCTTTGATGGAATAGAAGATTTGATGTAAATTGAAACAGCAGCAGACTGATGGATGGAGAGATAAATAACAGGAAGGATAGAATGATACGGAGTGATAGAAAAGCCAAAGATGGATGAGAGGAATGAGTGCTTGCGACAATGGAGGCTTCTTGGATCAAGTGAATGACATAGGTCGGGCCTACTCACAGTTCCTCCACCTGCTTCATGCGCACAGACACGCTGCACACCTCCTTGGTGGCCGCAGTCCTGCCACAGGGCAGGTCAAGCAGACACATGCAAGCATTTCAATTAAGACAGAAAGAAAACAAGAAAGAAAACAAAAAAAAGAGGAGTAACGAGGGGTCAGAAATATTATTAAGAGTTAGTTTTACACAGATGCCTTTGTTTTGAGCTACAGGAAGAATAAAGATGCAAGGACTTTTGTTAAAAAGAAAAGATTCTGTTGGAATGAGAGTCGTGAGGTATAAAATAGCTACAAATCAATGATCACATAAGGGCTGTTAATCCATTCAAAATTGTTTAGCCAATTATATAGAATGAAAGTAAATTAGTGTTTTTTTTTCCAACGAGTATGACATCTAATTTGACTAAAAATGCAATAAAAACAGTAATATTGTGAAATATAATTGACTTTTTGTTTTTTTTAACATCAAAATGTTTTAACCCTTGTGTGTTGTTCAAATAGACTACCCTTTCGTTATGTTGGTGGCTGTTTTTGCCCCATTGACCTCCATTATAACAACTTTTTTGATTTCAAAGCCATGACCGCATATAATCATGCATTCTTGATATTTGGTGGTTTTCTCTGTTGGGAAGAGGTCAAATTTGTCATTTTTACAGTTGATCATCAGTTGGCAGCATTAACCCTTTAGATAAGCCTGTGCAAAAAAAAAAGTTTCTGTTTTTTATATGGAGTTCTATGGAGTATAAAAACAAATTATAGTGTGTGTGCATAAATACACTTACTATGTTTACTAAGGCCCCGTTTACACTAATGCGTTTTCGTTTTAAAACGGCTTTTTTTATCAAAAACGATCCGCGTCCACACTAGCGTTTCATCTAGCGTTTCTAAACATATCTCTGTCCACATTACTCCACCAAAAACGTATATCACGTGACCATTCGCGCACTCTGGGCATGCGCATTCAAGTATAAACAGGAAGCATGTGTCTCGCTCGGCATTTGGTTATTGTTAGTCAACAAACGCTGGTTGAACGATGAACGCGAGCGATTAGCGAGTGCTCGAACAATAGCTTGCCTCTTGCGAATATATGCAGCTGCTGTAGTAAAAAAGGCAGAGTTTAACTGCACAATGGCCCCTGAAATGGACAATAGTGCAAACAACGCTCCCATTTCTGTGTCCATGTTGTTGTTTACAGTGAAGGCTGATCTGCCGTCTTCCGGTAGCGTTTAGTCATGTGATAGGGGCTTGACAAATAAGGGAAGGATACGCAATGACCCAAAAGCCCCAATCAGGTAGCGAATCTCAGCAGCCACGCCTCCGTTTTCAGATGTCTCCGTTTTTCCCCATCCACACTGAGACGGAGCAGCAGCGTATCAGAATTAAAACGCGCTCTTCAGCGTTTCCAAAACGCTCCGTTTTCGGGGCTCGAAAACTCCGGCGTAGTGTGGACGGATGGCGTAACCGTAGCAAAACTTGTGCGTTTTAAAACGAAAATGCATTAGTGTAAACGGGGCCTAAGTTCTGAGAGCTGAGCTGCTTATTTTGATCTTCTCAAACAAGGGTGTCCAAACTCGGTCCTGGAGAGCCGGTGTCCTGCAGATTTTAGCTCCAACTTGCCTCAACTCACCTGCAAGGATGTTTCTAGAAAGCCTATAAGAGCTTGATTAGCTAGCCCAAGTATGTCTGATTGGGGTTAGAACTAAACTTTGCAGGACACCGGCCCTCCAGGAAAGAGTTTGGACACCACTGTTCTCAAACATATCAAGGTAAGTGTGCAAAGGTCTCTCTCTCACAACACACACAAACACACTCTACTACATATAACTCCATATACAAGCCATAAACTAAGCTTATTTTGCACTGCAACTGATGATCAGCAGCAAAAATTACAATTTTTACCTCTTCCCAATTGGGAAAACCAGCAACAATCAAGAATACATAATAATATGGTGTCACGGCTTTGCAATCAAAAAATGTGAATCTAATGAAAGTCAATGGGGCAAAAACAGCCACCAACATAATGAAAGTATAGTAAATTTGCCCAGAGATAAATTTCAAAGCATTTTCCTAAAATATGTGTCAAAATAAGATTTGTCACCAAAAATCATTCTATTCGCAGAAACAGAGAAAGTTGTGGCCAAATTAAGACTTAAATTCACCCCAGAGTTAATGAAAACATCCTCAACAGTGCACAAGGGTTAATGTCTGATTTATTCCTGTACATTGTTTTTATTGGATCAAAAAAAACTTCCGCATACACTGACAGCCCAAATGCATATTAAACAAAGGAATCAATCACACCCAAATCTTTTGTTTAGAACCCTGACATCAGAATGACTCTTACTGGTTCTCAATCTGATCCTGTCGCAGACCGATGCTGCCCTGTTCGTCCAGCAGATTCTCACGAGAGGAAGATTGAGTAGGGTCCAACTTTTTCACGTACGCTGCGGGAACAAAGCCCTGCCTGTCGTTCACTTCCACTTTCCACCAGTCCTGAGAACAAGATATACATTTATATTTTAACATATCTTTTATTTTATTCCATGTGAACCTCATTGGGTATCTTCATGGCAAAATAATCTAGAATAATATAATTGTAATAAACAAAATAAAACCATTCAAACAGACAAACAAACACAAGCTACGTTACATCAGACTTTTTACATTATTATAGGATAAAAATTGTAATACGTTCTTTATACGTATTTTTAAAATTCTTTATGCAAGTTCACTTCATAAAAAATCCTTCTAAAACATTAAAAGCAGGACAGTCCAATATAATGTTTAACACAGAGAGGAATCATATTACAAAACATGCACCAAGCCGATTTATTTATTAATGCTTTAATGCCATATCAGTGGCATTGGCAATATTCATGACAACACTTGTACTAAATATTCAATATATAATTTACAATGATAACCGTTTCTTAATCAGTTATTATACAAAAAAATTAAATATGATAAAATATACAAACACTGATAATATATACAAACAAAACTATTAAAATAATAATAATAAACCAATTAAATATGATAAAATATACAAACACTGATACTATATACAAAAAACTATTAAAATAATAATAATAATAATAATAAACAAAATATTAAATATGATAAAATATACAAACACTGATACTATATTAAAAAAACTATTCAAATAATAATAATAATAATAAACCAATTAAATATGATAAAATATACAAACACTGATACTATATACAAAAAACTATTCAAATAATAATAATAATAATAAACAAAATATTAAATATGATAAAATATACAAACACTGATACTATATTCAAAAAACTATTCAAATAATAATAATATACAAAATATTAAATATGATAAAATATACAAACACTGATAAAATATATTTTAAAAACTATTAAAATAATATTAATAATATTAATAATAATATTATTATTATATACAAAATATTAAATATAATAAAATATACAAACACTAATAAAATATTTTTAAAACACTGATAAAAAATATATATGTATACACAACACTGATAAAAAAGTCATACAAGTTGGTTCAGTTTGATCAATTATAAATATTCTAAAACCCTTACAGAAGACACTTTTTAAACATGTCCCTTAAAATTTTCCTGAATAAATCTGTTCTCAAATATCATTTAAATTTAAATATCATATTATACAATCTATTAAAATGTTTTATCGTCAAAACATTTGTATGAAGTCACAAATAGGTTTTTCTTCCCCTTTCAATAAATATGCATGTTTAAGTCTTGAGTGGCCAATTCTATATCTCGTATGTATTACCTGATCATGTCTATTTTTAAAATCATAAGTATTTCTTTCATTCACAAATGGATTTACTTCACACAATTTGTTGTTTAAACATTTATCCTATTCTTTTTGCCACTTTTCATTAATGTACAGATTCATACAGATATATATTATTTGCACACATCCAAGATCCAAACTTGCATGATAAGCAACACATGCCCTGATAAATCACCTTGTTGGTGCTGTTGAGCAGAGTGAGGATGTCTCCCTTCTTCATGGTGACCTCACGTGGACTCTTCTCCTGGTAGTCGTACAAAGCCAGAACCAGCTCCTTGCCAGTCTCGTCATCAGTGGGAGCCACTTGTTGCTGTTGATGAAAAAAGGAGCCGGTTTCATTCATGTAAAAGGTACACGTGGTCTGTAATTGCTGGTCAGTGTGTAATAATTTTGTTATGTAGTCTTACTCTGCAGGCCTGAGCTTCTTCTTTTAAGGCCTGGATGCTGCTGCCATATGCACTCAAATCAGACATTAGAGCCTCATGCTTCTTCAGCAAAGCCTGTTAATGATAATGAGATAAAGTCCATTTTTTATGAAACCGCAATATAAGAGATGCAATAATAATGTTTTTGTTCTGCAGGATTTAAAGGGATATTTCACCCAAAACAGTTCATTCATCATCCTCATTATTTTTTTCTGTTGAAAACAAAAGAAGATATTTTGAAGAATGTTGGAAAGTGGTAGCCATTTGCATCCAAGATAGCAAAAAAATATCATTAAATAAACAGTAGTGGCTACTGGTTTCCAACATTCTTCAAAATATCTTCTTTTGTGTTCAACAGAAGAAACTCAAACAGGTCTGAGACAAATGGAGGGTCTTTTTTGGGTGAACTATCCCTTTAAAGCATCTCATGGTGTGTATTAGAAATGCAACATGAAGCAAACACCACAACAGTAACTGGATTACTTTCACTGCATGTTACAAAACACTGCATGTTTTGCTCAAATCTAAAACTAATCTTACTCCTTTAAGCCCAAAAGTAGCCCACTCTGGATGGTATCCAGTTATCTTGTTGTTTACCTCAGCAGAGTCCTCATCTTTGCCGTAGTCGGGGCTTCCTACAATGGGCTCCTTCTCCCTCATCCAGGACTCCGCCTCGTTGGCATCAGCGAAGTACTGCTGAGCCTGAAGGGAGTCCTCCAGATCCTGTCTGCGCTGGGCTGCTTTTCCTTTCAGCCCGTCCCAGCGGTTGTGCAGCTCTTGGAGTTTAGCCTTCACATCCTCCCCTGCAAAGTGACCTGAATTTGTTTGGGGAAAAAAATGTTTTTAAAAATGTCTTCTACTTTGAAGAATGACACAATGCCTGAAATAACGCATTATACAAAGTCAGTATCCTAAAAAGGCAAGAATTAAATCATACCTTCATCAATCATGGCCTCCCCCTTCTGAGTAACAGCCTTGATTCGAGGTTCGTGGCCAGAGATTTCTGCCTGCAGAGCCTGGTGTTTCTTCAGAAGGTTCTGGACCCCAATAAGGTCTTTTCCTAACAGGACATTAAAAGATCATCATTTTATGAATATTAACAGGTTATAGTGACTTCAGATTGTCTGTACAAGACCAACTAATATTAATAATCATTTAATCAGACTGACCTCTGTTGGTGGAGGAAGCAATTGGTTCCTTCTCTCGGATCCAGGTCTCCTCATCTTCTACATCCCTAAAAAGTTGCTGAAGGCGTAGAGAGTCGGACAGCTTCTGTTTGCGGGCAGCCATGGGCTCCTTTAGAGCCTCATAACGTGCCACCAGAGCCTCTTGTTTTTTGCGGATGTTATCAGCATCAAAATGGCCGGCCTCTTGAAACTGCCTGGCCTGGATGGTAATACCGTCAATACGGTCCTGTCAAGAGAAGAGAAACCAGCTGTCAGTTTAGATATTTCAAAAACGGTACAGAAACTCTTGGGTCACACTTTACTATAAGGCTTCATTAGTTAATGTATTTACTAAAATAAACTAATAATGAACAATACTTGTACAGCATTTATTAAACATAGTTCAACATATACCAATGCATTATTAACATCATAATTGACATTTGTTAATGTTAATGCACTGTGAGTTAAGATAAATAACAATGAACAACTGTATTTTCATTAACTGACATGAAAAAATACTGTAATAAATGCATTGTTTATTGTATATTCATGTTAGTAAATGCATTAACTAACATTAACTAATACAACCTTATTGTAAAGTGTCACCAACTCTTGTATCGGTTAATTTGTTAATCATTCAGACACTGTTACCTGGTGAGCGGCCACGTCAGCTTCGAGAAGAGCATGTTTCTTCTGGAGGTTCTGGACGCTGGTCAGGTCTTTGCCAAAGTCATCAGAGGCCAGGTGTCCCTCCACCTCATACAGCCAAAGCTCGATGTCCTCTACATTGCGATTGAACTGCTGCTGCTGGTTAGCTTCACGCAACTTAATCCCTGAAAGGATCAATTATAACACTGTTAAAGGTATAGTTCACCCAACACATTAAATACTTATTGTAATTATGGCCTCAGGTTCTATATATTTGGTATTGCACCACACACAGTCCTCATGTTTTAAAAGAAGTAAGAAAAATGTGATTGCCTTTGCTACACCTCTAGCTAAAATGTTAATATTTCTCAAACGGAAGGAAAAATTCTCCAGCCTTTAAGCAATGGCTTATGGAACTTTTACACCACTTGACTTTAATCATCTAGCCATTTTTTTACTTAAAGAGCCCCTATAATGGGTTTTTGAAATTGACCTTCCATGCAGTGTGTAACACAGCTCTAAATGAAGTGAAATTTCCAGCTAAGGCTTAAATCTGAAAGTGCGTTGTGTTTAAAACGATTGATTCATCTATAAACGAGTCCACTTAAATCGGTTTAAATGAATCATTGGGGTAACGAATCTTTAGCCGTGTCGGTGTGATGTCGATACGGAGCTCAAGCCTTGCCGATTTGTTGCGCATGCAGACCCGGGAAAACTGAAACTCCCGCCCACAAACACTGTAGCAAAAAAGAGAAGACGACGACAAACACTGTAGCAGATCCCGGTTGAATCATGTCGCGAAGACGCTGTGCTTTGAAGTGTGAGGGAAAGTTAGTGTTATTTTCCCTACCCAAAGATGAGGCTGTGAAGAGTCAGTGGTTGAGGTTTATTTTTGCAAAAATACCTCAGCATTATAGCCCCAGCCTTGTGCTGTGTTCCCGTCATTTTTCTGACGAGTGCTTCAGCAATCTACACACTTACAACGGGGGATTCATCGGCCGTTTGTTAAAGGAAGGATCAGAAAGACTATTCATGTATGGGACTTTGTCAGAGCTTGACAGGAACTTTACCGTATACAGTTTATGGATCAGTTTCTTCCTCTATTTCACAAGTGTAAGTAAGTGCAATTAAAATGGTTGCCTCCTTGTTTTCTCTAGCTTGCAAATTATGTTGTGTTACTTGTGATTGCTCCACACGGCTTTTAGTGTATCTGGTTAACTCTTTATATTCTCATATTGCGTCTAAAACCACGTTGAAAACGTGATGAGTGCTGCTTTCTTTGCGAATTTAAACGCGTTGGTGAGCTCGCGATCCACTGCTGTTTGTCGTTACTATGGCCACCATCAGCTGTCCCTACACACGTGCGGTGGTCAACAAATCATATGGGAGTCGTTGGAATAATTAGGTAAAAATAAATGCATATTATAAAACAATGAAAATGTTTTTGGCCTTGCATGCATATCAGACTGTTGTTGGAGACCCCCAAAACCTAAATATGGCTTTTTTTATGCATAATAGGGGCTCTTTAATGTTATTATTTATTTGTATTAAACATATATTTTTAAAGAACCTAAATGTATATGTATAGGACAGGTTTTGTTTGTTTGTTGTCTAAAAAAAAAGAAAGTTAAACTATTTTACTGCATGTTTCATATCTAATATGTTAAATTAAAAAATATATATACATATAGTTCACCAAAAATGAAAATTTACTTACTATTTACTTGGGCTCAAATGGTTATAAACCTTTATGAGTTGAAAATGGAGTCAGTGTTTACAGGTTTTTAGCTTTCTTCAAAATATCCTCTTTTGTGTTCAACAGAAAAAAGAAACTCAGACATGTTTGAAACCAGTGAAACGCGAGTAAACAATGACAATTTTTTATTTGGGTGAACTATCCCTTTAAAACTGCTATTTTTCCTCATGATTAAGATTAATGAAACCGATAAACAAAGTCAAGAGTTGTATACTCTTCCCACCTTTGAGTTCAGTTGCCTCTAGAAGCTTCTTCCACTGAGAGCTGACTTCATCCATTCGGGTGGACACCTCGCTGGAGGCATAATGTTTCCCATCCACCAGCTCCTGGCCTGACTTTTGCAGTGCATCAATGCGGCTCTGATTGGCAGAAAGCTCAGCCTCAAAGGCCTGGTGCTTCTGGACCTTCCCCTGCAGGTTGGATGGGTCCTGAAAGAAAAGAAACCATAATCAGAACATAATTACATAATTTTGTTGTTGTGGTTCCGTTGTTCTTTGTAATGCACAACACTAAATAAATCAACACTAAACCCAAATGTGCAAAAAAACACTCTCAAACGACATACCTTGTAGGCCTCATCAGTGGCAGTCTTCATCTTCTCATTGATCCAACTCTTAAGCTCATCCGAGTCCCGGAAGAACTGCTGCAGATGGAAGGAGTCCTCCAGGGCAGCGCGGCGAAACTGAGCACGCTCGTGAAGAGCGTTGCGTCTGCTCAGCAGCTGAAGCAAAAAAAAGTTGTTTAAATCATAGTATTACCAGTGATTCAGCACTTCTGTCAGCAATAATTGAGGGGAGCAAAGTGCTTGCGGTGTTGAAATGAAGGACGTTACAAAGTGCTGCTAATCTCCACTTACTGCATCTCTGCGGGTGGCCACATCATCCTTGGCGTAGTGATTGTTCTGGATCAGTTTGGTGGCAAATTCATCTAGTGCCTGTTTATTTCAATACAGGAATTAAAAGTAGGTTTATAATGGATAGTACCATGTTTGGAATTATACATCCCAATGTGTAAATTCTTACAGTGATCTTTTCTTCCTGAGCACTGAGGGATTTCTCAAAGTCTTCGTGTTTCTTTAGAAGAGCCTCAACACTATCCAGAGAGTCGCCCAGATCTTCATTCAGCAGGAAAGCCTTAAAGAAGACAGATCAAGACCTTTGTCGTAAACAAGTTTAAATCATTTCAACAAAATTTTAAACTTGAGAAAATAAGTTGACATAATTATGCACACAAATCAATACCTCCTGCTTGCTCATCCAGTTGTCGACCTGCTCAGTGTCCCTGTAAAACAGCTGGAGGTCCATGCACTGCTCGTACTGCTGCCTGCGGAGCTCCCACAGCTCCAGAAGAGACACCTTCTCCTCGGACAAGATGCCCAGCTACAACCCACCAAAAAAATAGGAGATATTTCAGATTGTTGCTTTAGATTAAAAAGTAAACAAATTAGTTTAGACCAAGCTCACTTTTTCCTTGACTTCCTCAGAAGCATAATGTCCAGTGTTCAGCAGTGCCTGACCAGCCTCGTCAGTAGATTTGAAACTGTCCTCATGAGCGTCGATCTCACCCTGATAAAACATTAAAGAGACATTCAGTTTTCCCTTCTTAAACATCACAAGCAGAGAAATAGTTAAAGTGTGTTACTAAATTATCAACTTACACTCTGAAAAAAGATGCTATATTTAAATCCAGACAAAACATTCTCATGTTGGTCTACTTGTAAGATACTGCAACAAATGCTTTCCTTACTTTTATTTTTTGTCTTGTTTCTAGTCTAAATATCTAAGAATTTTTAAATCATTTTAATTTTCCAGACAAGCAAAAAGTTTTGTCTTGTTTTCAGTGATGTAATGTAATGTATTTTTATTTAATGCCATGTCAGCAACCAAGGCTTTTTTCATGGCAGGAAAATTTCAATAATAAATATACAATTAAAAATCAACAAACAAATGAATACACACAATAAATAAGATTTTTAGTGTTAATACATGATAAAAATTCGAAAATCTTTTCTGGTGTCACTTTGCTAAAAATGTCCTTAAAAGAGTTCATTTCATTAAAAAGTCTTCTGGAAGCATTAAAAGCAGAACAGTCCAGTAAAATGTGTTTTATAGTAAGGAGAATTGTGCAGTACAAACATTGAGTAGGGTTTTCACCTTGGAGCAAAAAACCATGGGTTATATTTGTATGTCTAAAACGACATCTGGTAAAAATCACTTGATCAAATCTAGTCTTAAAATGTCTTGTGTGAGATTTCTGTCTTGTTTTCAGAAATATTAAGTCAAAAATAAGTATGTTTTTCCTTAAAACAAGCAAAATAATCTAGTTTTCACTTTGAAATAAGACTATTTTGCTTGTTTTAAAGGAAAAACTCACTTAATTTTGTTTTATTATTTTTGAAAACAAAGCAATATTTTTTGCTAGTCTAGAAAATGCTTCTTGAATTTTTAGATATTTGGACCAGAAAGTAAGAAAATCATTTTTTTTTGCAGTGTATACTAAAAAATAATTACACTTAAAAAAAAAAAAGTTAACGTTATGTGAGGTGTTTTCAAGTAAACCTGAAAATGTTCTCTCTACTGGTAGCTGTTATCAGCCTCACCCAAATTCTTTCCTTTTTTTTTTAAGTTGTGAAAATCATTTTTCTTTTGTTATTTGTGCAAATTAGAATGCAAAAAATGTATTTGTGGTACTCTCCCATTCACTGCTCTATAAGTTTACCCAACTATGATGACTTCCGCTGCTGAGAAACTCAGAAATGTGAAAAGGGTCCTTACCTTGTGCTCCTGATGGCGATCAAGCAGGGCCTCAGCTCCAGCCACATCATTGGCCAGTTCGTCTGCATTGATCAGAGCTTTCATCTCGGTCACCCAGCTTGTCAGGTCACGGAAATCTGCAGTGAAGCGCTGCAGCCTGAAAACAGGATGACAAACAAAGTCACACCCTGGCAGTGAGTAAATCAAGTTCAATACTAAAAGCTCAATTTGAAGTAGTGATCAATAGCAAAAAGATGTCTGAACCCACATGTAGGAGTCATTGAGTCGAGCATGTCGCTCAGTCGCCAGGGTTTGGATCTGCTCCCAGTTGGTAATGAGCTCATCTCTCTTCAGGTGGATTTGAGTGGCATTCTGGGGGTGCGTTTGCTGCAGACGGTCCGCCTCGCCACCAAGAGTGTTTACCTGCAGACAAGAGAACACGCATGTCATACATGTGCTAAAAGTATATACATTAGACTGAATGTACTTTAAGAAAACTATGAGAGAATACATTTATAAATGTGATGTGTATAAATCCTGTATATTTGCAGAGAGAGAGAGAAAGAGAGAGAGGGAGAGAGAGAGAGCAAACACACACTTCCAGATGTTTATAAATGAATCATTGTAAATATATTGATTACTATTATTGTTTTACCTTAATGTTAATTGTTAAATGTACAATTTAATCTGATTTATTTTTACTACTACTTTTTACTGTGTTTATTATGTTTATTTATATTATTTATTTCATAACACTTTCTACCAAAAGCTAGACCATTTCTGAAGGATTTACATTTAGTCTCTGCGATAAAAATTGTTGTCTGATAACATAAAAAGTAGGACATTGCAAAATTATATGTTAGGAAGTTATTGCAATATTGACATTTTGGAGCAATTTGTGCATTCATCGAGACTGACCTTGTCATTCAAAGCTGCCAAATCTCTTTCCAGCCCTTCGTGTTTCCGGAGCAAGGCTTGAACGCTGGCGAGGTCACGACCAAAATCATCAGATGCCATCAGCTGCTCCTTCTCCTTAATCCAGCTGATCGTCTCATCCACATCCCTGCAAGACAGAACAGATCCAATTCAGAAAAGAATACTTATGATACTTCTGACTAGGGGTGTAACGGATCACAACCCACATTTCAGAACGCACGTGACCCGCGGATTAATAACTTTTTCTGAACTTGTAGGTTAATCCAACATTTATAACAATTGCAGAGAGATCGCCTCCCGCGTCATTCAAATCATGTGTATGAAAGCATTTTGGCTTCCTTGTAAAATATAATGATGACGAAAAAACGTTGTGGTGGGACCTAAATGCTTTCTTATGTTATTAATTAAAGGTGTTTTCTGTCACTGTTTGTTTAACCTGCATTAATGCATTCAGTGTAAAACTGCACAAACATTAAAAGATCTTGATCAAACTCGCGCAACATGAATGACAAATGATAATGGTTTGCATATGTTTATTAATCCTTCGAAGAGTGGCATTCAAATCGGTGTTGGATCAAGAGAGATTCAGTTTTTACACTTTTTCAGTGAGTTACAAACAACTAAATAACACAGAAGTACTGGGAGAACAGTTTATAGTTCAGATATAAACACTTATGTTTATGGTAAAGATTAAAATCACTGTTTAATAGAACTTGACGCTGGTGAATGTTGTAGCAATTACATTGTGTAACCAATGGGTGGCGACAAACAACCATCAAAATTATGCCACTGAATAGGTTTTCAAAAATGATGCACCTCTAACGAAACATGAAGTTTTATGTGTGAATAGTTGAATCATTAATTAAAAATAAATATGATCTGTTGTACAAGATGTTAGACTTCTATATTTAAGATTATCAGCATCAGTAGCGAAGATCATTTTTCGTATTGAATATTTTCCTTTTTTTCAGCTTGTCCTTTCTTATTTTCATGTTTAATAAAATTACAGGTTCTACTTTATGTTTGTTAGAACCAATGGTTTTTGCAGTAATATTTTGTATAAAGGGAAAGCAAATGACACTTGTCTCCTCCCTTTTTTGCTGATCCGAAAAATGGTCCGATCCGTGACTCAAAAACCGTAGTGTGATCCGAACTGTGAGATTTGTGATCCTTTGCACCACCACTTCTGATTTATAATACATCAAAAGCATTGATAAGGACATTCCAAAAAAAAAAGATTGAAAGAAAAAAAGATTGAAAAAATATAGGTGTATCCTGATTTATGTCATCTGTCACTTTGAATCCTAGAGTATTTTAAAGTAGGTTGGATTCTGACTAGGTGTACATTTTGTTTTAATGTTCATCAGCCTGAAATATTGCTAAAGTCATGCTCTGAACTTCACTACATTGAAAGAGTTATTAAACTATCAAAAAAAAATGTAATAGTCTTTAACTCACCGGTTGAAACGCTGCACTTCAGCAGCTCCAAACAGCTTGCCCTGCCTCTGTAGAGCCAAGCCCTTCAGCCTCTGCCAGGCAGAGTTCACCTCCTCCTGCTTTTTCAGGATGAGCTCAGCTTCTGGGTGGTTCTCCTGGGTTAGTTTGCCCGCTGCCTGGTTCACCTCATTCACACGCTCCTCATGGGCGGCTAGATCAGTCTGGAACTCTTCAAACTTCTTCTGCAGGACCTCCACATGTTCCAGGTCCTGCCCAAGCTCCTCTGAGGTGACAATAGCTTCCTGCAAGAACATTTAGTTGGTTTGTTTTAGGAAGTGCTTTTTTCCCCTTTCAGAATTGACCTTGAACTTATCTACAGCACAACACGAGATGTCTACTATGGCCTCTTACCTTGTCACTGATCCAGTCCAGGGCATCCTCACACTCACGGAGGTACTGAACCAGCTTTTGGGCCTGCAGGAGACGGATTCCCTTCTCTTTAGTCTTTTGCAGCAGCAGGTCCCACAGACGGTGAAGCTCCTCTAGACGGGTCTGAGTTTAGAGACAAACACAGTTAGCATACAAACCAAATGCTCTTGTTTTTAGTAGACAGTAGCTATGTTTCCATACAAAGATGCCAATTAGATTAATGCACAAATCTGAAACATCGCACATTTGCAGAAAAAAAGGACCGTTTCCATCCAATGAGTCGAAGAGAACAAAATAGCCACTTCCTGATAAACTGCTGCCAAAACTACTGTGTTATGAAAAACAACTGCTTATTTTATTATATAACAAATTACTTGCACCTTAAAAGATGAAGAGGAAATGCATTAAATTCTCTGGGAGGTAATATTACTGAACCGCTTTGATGACAGTCTTTGCTTAAAGGATTTCAGAATGACCAAGACATTTTAAAACAAAGGTCTCAAACTCAATTTCTGGAGGGCCGCAGCTCTGCACAGTTTTGCTCCAACCCTGATCAAACGCAGCTGATCCAAATAATTGAGTGTTCAAAAGATTAGGGTTGGAGCAAAACTATGCAGAGCTGCGGCCCTCCAGAAATTGAGCTTGAGACCTGTGTTTTAGAATGTCCATTACCATCGTCCCATTGCACCCATTTTTGTTATCACATGATCTGTTAAAAAAAAACTATTTTAAAGACTATTTTTATTTTATTTTATTTTATTACCCCTACTCAGTTAGTCTGATTTTTTGTGTGCCCATTTTCAAAAATTTACATGAATCTTGGCATTTTCATTAGGGCTGCACAATATATCGTTTCAGCATCAATATCGCAATGTGAACATTTGCAATAGACACATCGCAGGATTTGAAATGTGGCGTCAGAATTATAGTCTAGTAAATGCTATAGAGCCACAGTTAAAAAATCTTGTGATTTATTGTTACATTTTGCAGTAACTCCAAAAAATGACCAAAATGTTATCATTTGCATACATTTTTAGGGTTTGTGACTGTGTAAGCATTCAAAGCCAGTTTTAAGCATTCAGGAACAACAATTTATGATGTTTGTAACTTAAAGAAAGATTAATGAAGTCTATTCAGTGTTATTTTACATTTGATAACTCAATTTATGTTCCTGAAAACTTCTAGGCTCCCTAAAAACTATAAATCACTGCTTATTTTATTATTTGTATCTTTGCTCTACTGTATTTATCAATGCTTGTGATTGGTTTATTATATTTTATCCAGATGTACTGGCTTACAAAATATCCCAATCAATCTAAAACTACAAATTCTTCCCATTGAAGTCATCTGGTGAAATGATGCTCAATATCACAATATGTATCGCAGAAAAATAAAATATTGCAAAGTCAGTTTTTCCAATAACCTGCAAACCTAATTTCCATTAAATATTTTTTATGCAATATTTCAAAATGTGCAAAAATAGGTGGATGGAAACATAGCTAGTGTTTTTTTTAAAGACAGCTCAACTGAAGTCAAGAAAAAAAGAAAGTCAGCAGTAGAAATGCTAAATAAAGGCCCCCCATATACTTTAAGTGAAATCAAAGAGTTTGATGTCATTTAACTAAATCCAGCTAAAATTAAGTTTGTTAGAAGTTTACTCCGGGAGTTCGAAACAACTTGCCAAAGCAAACTTTCTAGAAAATTTGGTCTGGCTAGTCAATATCCTTAAACTGCAATTGGTGCCTGGCTATTATATATTAGAAAAATGAAAATCTTCACTAACATTTCTTAATTTCTTTTGTTAAGTCCATGGAGATTGATGTGGGTTGATTAGAGATGTTCGATAACAATATACTGCTGCTCAGGTACATCAAACTTTATACCTCATGTGAAAATTGAAAAAATAACTTGTATATCAGAGTATACGAGGGACCTCAATGTCTGAAAACCCCCACTGCACACAGTTCTTTCAAAGGACATGCATTTTAATTTACAGTAAGTTTCACCACACTTAAGTACCTACTTGAAGAAAAGCACCATAATTGACACTTTTTACTATTGGTCGCTGAGAAGTCCGGTAGGGCGTGAAAGACTGATCCATATGGGATAATGTTAAAATAAAATCAACTTTTCACGAATATGTAAATCTATTAAAAAGTCTCTTACGCGGATGGTTTCAGATGCAAAGTGGCCCTCGGATATCATGAGGTTGCCGGTCTCGTCCAGTTTGATGATGGCCTCAGCGTTAGCCTGCACCTCTGCTTCAAATGCTTGATGTTTCTGGAGCTTTCCCTAAGAGGTGGCAAAAAAAATTCAGTGTGAGATGAAAATAATAGTAAAGACATTATATGCAACTATTTATTTTTAAACAATATATATTTTAAAAAAGACTTGGTAAAAAATGCTGGGTTCCACACAATTGATTTGTGTTGGAACAACATGAAGGAATTAAGTTAACTAATTACTTTTTAAAAAGTTAAATGTATTGAACATTAGGGGTGTCAAAATTAATCGTTTCTTCGGTGCACCGCGATGCAGAAAGGGACAATTCGATATCGGTTCAGTAATAATCATAACCGGTTATTACGCACTGACGTCATTTATCCCCTATGCGCGATGTCGCGGTAGAATACTATAGCGAAGTAGGCGAGGGTGAGTAAATAAAAACACTCCTACTACTTAAAAAGCAAATCTTTCACAGACACTGCCCCTCTCTCTCTATCTCTCTCTCCCACACACACACACACACACACACAAACTTTGAGCATTTGACCCATTGGCATGTTCGTGAGGTAAAGTTTCCTCTCCTCTCTGAGTCGGCTGTTAAAGAGATACTTGTGGATCCAGACACAAGCGTGCTTGTGGTGCGAGTTTATTGTATTGTATTTATTCTATTACGGATTACCTGATTATGTATTATGCACATATAGACTGAAGCAGGTCGCACGCCAGAAGCGCCGCGCCGCGCAGCGCCACGCATTTCAGAAATTCTGAATGCACCCAGCCACGACTCAGGACACTGTTCATAATTCTGCCACGCCACAGAGCGCCATCTGATTAGTTTCGTTTTAAATAGCCTGCAAATGTGCTCGTCTGGTGTGCGATACTTTCAACTGTCATGTGTGCGCCGTGTCACGGCACTGAGCGGCGCATCCGGTGTGTGACGGCCTTGACCCGCGGCTGATTTTCCCGCGTCACTCATGGGGGGGCTTTCGTTTCTAATCGCAGCCCTTTCTGTTGAGCCGAGCGGGTGAAGACAATGACCAAACATAGGGGTGTAAGAACTTGCCAGCGCTCAAAAAGCAAGCGGGATCATATTTACATTAGTTTATTTGTTATGAATGCTCGTGCTGTCTTCTGTGCATGTATTGGATTCACAAAGAGTGTTTTTTTTTCTTTTTTGAGCAAGTAAAATTAAAGGTACAGTTCATTTATATTACTGCTTGTATTAAAAGACAAAATTGTATTACAAATAATAGGCCTATATAAATATAAACCTATTCATAGGTTTTAATAAAAAAAAATGTTCTTGTGTTGTAAAGAAAAAATCTAATTATGTATGGAAAGCATCGTCAATGCACCGTGATGCACCGAGATATCGAATTGAACCGAATCGATGACATGATAATCGTAACCGAACCGAACCGTGAGACCAGTGTAGGTTCACACCCCTATTGAACATAAAACAATTAAGTTGTCCCAAAACAAACTGAAGAATTGTGTTGTTTCAGCTCAATTTAATTAAGTAGTTTGAACAAACATCAGACATCATTTTTGAGTGAATTTCTTTCAAGGAACTTTACCAAGTCAAATGTTTTATTCTAATTTTAATTCTTTTATCATCATACAAAAGACACTCTTCTATTCATCTATTCATTTGCAGTATTTAAGCTTTTATAACTTATTAACTCTATACAGTCATTCACTGCTGATTACAGACTGGCCCAATCAAGGAATTTACAACTTAAGAACAGAGTCCCTTTATGAACAGAGGTGAGTCAGGTGATAGCACACTTTAGCACTTCATTTCCCTGAACAATTTCTCCTAAATTGTTTATGATGGGCACTTACAATAGATACTTAGAAAGTTAGAGTTTGCTTCTTCTCTCACCTGCAGGTTACTGGGGTCCTTGTAGTTCTCATCAGAGGCAATCTGTAGCTTCTCTTGGATCCATTTCTCAAGTTCATCTGCATCCCGACGGAAGAACTGGAACCGGTAAGAGTCTTCGAGTTTCTGTCTGCGCACTACAGACAGCTCCTTGAAGCGACGGTACCGGTCCAGAACCTGCTGTCGGCGCTCTTGGATGTCATCTGCTGTCTCCAAAACTTTGACTCCACTGATATCCATTTTCTGAAAGTGAGGTGGAAACATGTTAATAAATAAACCTTTCAAATGTAAAAGTCTTTCCATATTCATTTTGGATTAGTAAGCAGATGATGGGCGATGCAGTGGCACAGTAGGTAGTGCTGTCGCCTCACAGCAAGAAGGTCGCTGGTTCGAGCCTCGGCTGGGTCAGTTGGCATTTCTGTGTGGAGTTTGCATGTTCTCCCTGCGTTCGCGTGGGTTTCCTCTGGGTGCTCCGGTTTCCCCCACAGTCAAAAAACATGCGGTACAGGTGAATTGGGTAGGCTAAATTGTCCATAGTGTATGAGTGTGAATGAGTGTGTGTGGATGTTTCCCAGAGATGTGTTGCGGCTGGAAGGGCATCCGCTGCGTAAAAACTTGCTGGATAAGTTGGCGGTTCATTCCGCTGTGGCGACCCCAGATTAATAAAGGGACTAAGCCGAAAAGAAAATGAATGTATGAAGCAGATGATGTAAAAACATTTTTGAAGAAACTCAGTGTGACTTCGTAACAAGAAAAATGCACATGGGAAAACAGAATATAAGAACCGCTTAAAAAAGCTTCCATTACAAGCATTTTTATTGATGCAAATGAAAAAAAATGGCACTACAAAATCTGCATGAAACAAAAACTCACATAAAGTTTAAACTTATGCATTTTTGTTCTGTATGTGTGACAATTTCCGGGTTTTCACCTTTAATGGACAGGACAGTGGAGATTACAGACAGGAAAGTGTGTGGAGCAGAGAGAAGGGAAGGATTGGCAAAGAACCTCGAGCCAGGAATCGAACTCAGGTCGCCGTGAGCACCTTAGTACTATGTGTCGACACTCTAACCACTAGGCTATTGGCACCGACAATGTGTAACAATTTCAACTGAAGCATAAAAACAGGGCGGGACAGAGTGTCTCCTCCCCTTTTAAACAAACAGCCAATAGCATTTTGTTTTTATCACAGCTCTGCGAGTGGAAATCGCTGAGCTCAAACGCATCAAATGAGAAGCGTCTTGTAGTGGGCGGCACAAATCATATTATAGAGCATTTGATTGGTCAGAATATTTGATGAGAAATGGAAGTACTAGGTGATGTCAAAAATAAAATCCCTGATTCATTGGGACCAAAGTGACAAAATGCAAGGGGTTTATATTTTCTAAATGTAAATTTTGTCACCATTTTGGAGCACACTTGCTTACAGACATCTTTAAGACTACCATAATTACAATAATAATAATAATAATAATAATTCCTTACATTTTATATAGCGCCTTTCTAGACACTCAAAGCGCTTTACACATTGGGGGGGAATCTCCTCATCCACCACCACCAGTGTGCAGCATCCACCTGGATGATGCGACGGCAGCCATATTGCACCAGACCACACACCACACTAGCTGATTGGTGGAGAGGAGATTATGATAAGGGGATGGTTAGGAGGCCATGATGGACAGAGGCCAGTGAGCAAATTCAGCCAGGATGCCGGGGATTAAACCCCTACTCTTTTTTTTTTTTTTTTTTTTTTTTTTTAAGGACATCCTGGGAATTTTAACGACCACAGAGTCCGGACCTCGGTTTATTGTCTCATTCGAAAGACCCACTCACTGAGCAGTATAGAGTCCCCATTAATATACTGGGGCATTAGGACCCACACAGGCTGCAGGTTGAGCGCCCCCTGCTGGCCTCACTAACACCACTTCCGGCAGCAAAATAGCTTTCCCATGTGGTCTCCCATCCTGGTACTGACCGGGCGCAGCCTTGCTTAGCTTCAGAGGGTGACCATGTGAGAGTTGCAAAGAGCTAGCTGCCGGCAACACAGTGATACTAACACATAAAAAACTTTATTTCGCTTTCACAGGGACTTTAAATCCAGACGGACATAAGAGACACAACTCTCCCCAGCAATGGCCAACAGCTGAGCACATGAGGGGCCAGGCGGAAATTCCTCACGCATCTAAACCAACCGACACAAAGAGAGTGCTGCCATCAGCCCCCTGCTGACTCTGAACACAACCCCCAGTAAACCCAAAACACATCCACCCAGATCTAACAGCATCTGTCCTTTACTGTCAGAAGGGAAAAGGGACAGTGTGATTTCAGCTGTATTTGAGGGTGGAAAAACTAAAGTGCAGGAAAATAAGTCACGCCTAGGTTACAGAAAACGTCACTAGCTCATTTTCAACCAATAGAGCATCATTGTACAATCTAGAGGATTTCACATGTTTCCGCTGCAGAAAAGGCACTTCTTGGGCTGAGAAATTGTCAATTTAGTGTCATGTGAAGCAAAACTAGATTGGTGTCGATATTATACACACTGGAAAAATGACTTGATGTTTTTCAGATAAAACTTTATAAATGCTAATTAAGCCCATGATGAGTTTATTAGTAAATATTTAATACAAGGACAACAAGTGCTGCTACATCAGTGGAATTGAGAATTGATTCACAGAGAGATTCAGTGCCAGACGACTGGATTTCTGGGAATGCAAGGTCAGCTGCTGGTCCATTTCTGAGGAGTCTGAGAAGAGGATGATAAATCTCCCTGGTTAATGGAGTCGGACACATCTGGCCCTGTCTCAAATACAAATGATCTTCATAATGGTGATAAAAAAAGCTGACTGTGGACAAAGAGTATTAGAATTCACTTCACATGCAGCCATGAACATCTGGAGCCATTCCACAATGACGTGTGAACAGCTGAACATTCTTTGTGGCGACATCTTAACCCTTTCTGTGAGGGCTTTTATTTATTTTATAAGCTAAAACTGTTTCTCATGCCAAGAACATAATAATGAATGTAAAAGTCACAAGACTGTGACACTTGAATGTTCTAAAAAGACTTATAATCGTTTAAATCCTCTGAGTCGGATAGGTGGACGTTTTTATAGGCAATTTCTGATCTTTTGATGTAATATTGCAAAATAAACTTGCACATAGACAGCAGAAAACAATACAGAAAGCAGCAGCAGCAGCTTTCATTTCTTCTTTGATGGCTCTAAAACTGCAGGACTAGAGACCAAGAATGACTAAACAAATAACAAGCATGACAAAAATGCATCTAAATACCAGGTGTAAACAGGGCCTTTAATATTCTCCAACTGAAATCTAAAGAAAAAATGAAGTGCACATGATGCAGTTTTCTGTAAAAACTGTCAACTCTAACTGTTTAAAACAAATCAGTATATTGTTGACGACTTTCAGCAAATATCAAGTTAAATAGTAGTAGACTGCAAATCATGGGTCAAAATAGAAAGTCATACATGGTATTTCAGCTAGGGCTAGGCCATATGGCCAGTTTTAAAAATCGATTTACGATTTATATAGTTTTTTTTCCCACCACAAAAAAATGCTTGAAGTTGAAGGTTATTAACATATATAATCTATATAACCTTATCATAATTATAATTATGGGATATAAAAATGCTAAGGAAAAAAGCTGTGATTTAAAGATCAAATCTATTTACAAGCTCTTTTTATAATTGCACATAATTTATAATAATAATAATATTAATTAAACCATTTTATACAATTACAGTGAAAACAAACTACAGTGAAGTAAACCTTTTTCAAGATAATTTATTTTATGAGTTTTTTTTTATTTTATTCATGTTTATTTTGTTTATTCATGTTTATTTTGTATTATACCAGTTCATATAAATTACTCACATTAGGCTAGTGGCTTGCATTTTATTGCTTTTATTTGAGTTGGATGCGTCTGGTAGATCAGTCTAGTGCACTGCGAGAGTTTTGTCACAGTGTTGATATTTACAGTAGGCTAATGAACGTCTTTGCAGCTGGCTCACGTCAATTATCTGGAAACAGCAGCGTTGGATTCCAACATTAGATCGGTAACTTCCATTTAATGCGCGTCTGGTCCATTAATTGTCTTATCCGTTACATCTTACTGTGGGAAATACAAGTTGTGGTGTGACGTGAACAAGTTCAAATGCTTGTCTCAGGGTGAATGTGTGACTGAGAGCCCTGAATGATGCCGTTTTTTTAGCGGGTGTGTTTGTGCACCCGTGTATTTTTGTTTGTTTGTTTGTTTGTTTTTTCCAAAGAGCGCAGTATTTGTCAGAGTTCTTCCCTGCTCACTGACGCTGCTGCGTTGTTTGTGTGTTTCTATGGCTAATGCGGAAGGAACTACGGGAACCCAGAGGGTAGCATCGCGTGTTAAAGCGAAAACCGATTTTTATTCAAGCAAATTAATGTAAACTTCACACTCGAGTTAATCGATAAAATAGATTTATCAACCAGCCCTAATTTCAGCCTAAGTGCTATATTCGATTTAATATTTCTCTCCAATATATCGCTCCAATTCTTAAATTAAGAACTTTTTATATAAAGTATTTTCTTTCTGCAAGGGAAACAAAAGAATAATCAAATTTCTAACCATTTATCAGATTTATCCAACACTATCGTTGTATGGATGTGTCAACACGTTGTCTGGCATCACATGCAAAGATCATTTAAGCATCATGTGCTCCATTAGCTGAAGCGAATCCATCATAAGACACATTTGGAGAGGGTTCGGGCTAATCCAAGGTCAGGAAAACTAACAACAGCTCTTTTAACATTGTGAAGAGCGTTCAGACTATGGAGTCAGCCATGTAATGCACTGTCAGCCTGGATCAATACAGTCTATTGTTATGCTGGCCAGAACTCCTATTTTCCCACCATAACACCCTATGCTGATAATAAAAAAAAAGAGGAAAATAAAGGGGATGTGGGGGCTGAATAATAATGCTAAATTTAAAAGAGACAGAAATAGCAATGGCTAATGAAGTCAAATGAAAAATTTAGCTAATTAAACTAAGCATATTAGCCTAGTCAGTGGCTGCTATACGTACAAAACATCCGATTGATATAACGACAAGAGGGTAGAACCGAGAAAGCAGATGAGGAAGTGATTAGCTAATGGTCAATGCATTAGTGAGATCCTTGACTCAATCATAACCTCTCAAAAAACACCAACTAAACATCCAGATGAGAAATGGACTGACTGAGCGATGATCTAATGCACAGCGGACACGTCCGGTTTTTGTCCAGATCAGCTGGATGTATGCCACCCTTCCCCCCTTTCCAGCCGCTCCCAAACAATCCGGTCTCAATGTCCGCTCACATCAGACCAGGGATTACGAGCAGCTCAACCTGGTTTTAGTCAGACCGATAGATGTCACGGCCACAGATCTGTACTGTTAGAATAAGCCGGCAAATGTGTGCTAGAAAAAAACGCAATAGGCCACACCCATGTGCAGATCAAGAGTCAACAGAAATGCTTGCTCGATGTCTTTAAGAATACATGCATTTTTAGTCTTTAAATTGTGACATTGATTTTTAGATGCTTCAACATTTTAATCGGAGGTTAAAAGCTTAAAGAAAGTGCTAAAACTCACCGGAATACAAAGCTACGTGTTCACAAGAGCCTCACTGCAGTCCAGCTGTAGCAACAGATAGCGCCTCTAAACTCGACTGCGTACTAGTGATAACCCAAAGTCATGCGTTCTTCTCCCTCCCCGTTCCTCTCTATCATTTGTTTGAGTCTTTTGCGTCTGAATCTGAATGAACACAGCAGTCCAGCAGCACTCTGGAATGTTCCCCCTGTGTTTCCCGTGAGATCATTCATTGAGCAGTAGAGTACTTTAGTAACTGCCTCTCTCACATTCCCAACACATGATGATGACACGGGCAAAGTCCAACCCTGCAATACAGTGGCCATTTATGATTTATGAGCAGGCAACCATTGGTAGAGTTAGGACATGACATAGTCAATACCATTTCATGCTTGAGGTCTGCGTACACTCAGCAAAACCAGTCAAACCATAAACATTATGGTCAGGAGGACCACAAGCCACAAACCAAAAACAAGGAAGTTGAATTTTGAATGCACCAACATTCAAAGTTTGTGGTCAGCAAGATTCTGTTTAAAGAATTGAAATACTTTTATTCAGCAAAGATTCATTAAACTGATCAAGTGTGACATTTAAGCTGCTTTTCCACTGCTTGGTAAAGTTTGGCTTGGATTGCTTCGGTTTTGCTCGAGTACTGCCTAAGTTAGTGGAATTATGGCGAGGACTGCACAATATATTGTTTCAGCATCGATATTGCAATGTGCGAATCTGCAATAGTCACATCGCAGGACTTGTAAAGTCAAATTGGAATTATAATTAACATGAAAGTACAATGAAAGTACAAACTGCCAAACTGCAGTTAAAGTTGACAAATTAAAAATGAAACACCCGAAATTACATGAAACTCCGGAGGAAATGCGCATAGCGCGGTGACGCAATGACATTAATCGAATTATGTGCTGTAACATGTAAAACGCGATCATGAAAGGAACATTCAAAAAGCAGCTCGTATAAACACCTTAGTCTTATTATTCTCTTAATTAGATTAAAGCAAAAAATTTACTGATGTCCATGTAAACGTAGTCAGTGTAAAGAAACACCAAACCAGCATATTTGATAGATAATTTTTTTATACTTAAGGTTTTCCATCACAGTTTCCTGTTATTGTATCTTATAAATTATATTAACAACTTAGATTTTAAATGCATTTTAAAATACTGCTGGTCCAGAACCATTGCATCCCTAACCAGTTGTTTGCAGCCTACAATTTTTTTTCAAGACAATTTCAGGATATTCCCACTTAGTCATGGGCTGGTATAAGATTCTGACGGTATGATAACCTTGGATAAAAATATCACGGTTTCATGATTGTGGTTACTGCTTTAAAATAAGTTCTTTTTAAATGTCTGGGTAAAAAACTAAAACTTTTTCCCGTTTGAACACGATATATTTTATTTTAATAAATATTTAAAATATTTTGGAGCAGTAAACATGTCAGGCTAAATAATTCAAATGAATCATTGACTTCTGCTGTCTTCATTTGTTTTCTTTACAACACAGATTTCTTTACAATTTATAACAGCATCTTTGGATACCTTTTTTGCTGAAGATACCATTGTCCTAAAAAAAAAAAAAAAAACTTAAAATAAAAAAAATCGTACACATGCCTTGGGAACGGTATAGCAGAAAAATTGGGTGGTTTTAAAACCTTGATTTTTCCAAACCGCGGTATACCTTAAAAACGGTTATCATCCCATGCCTATTCCCCAGGGGTGTCAAAATTAATAGTTTCTTCGGTGCACCGCAATGCAGATGCGGACAATACGGTATCGGTTCAGTAATAATCATTACCGGTTATTATGTACTGACGTCATTTATCTCACATGCGCTATGTTGCCGTAGCTTACTATGGCGAGAGAGGCGAGCCGCGAGTGCGAGTATTTACAGCGCTCTAACTACGAAAAACTCAGAAACTGTGCACAATTTCACTGCGTGTGTGTTTGCTGGACTGTGTTTCACTGACACTTAGAGCAAAAGCCCCCATTTCACGGCGATTAAGAGAATGAAAGTAAACTCCATTTCTCTCTCACTGTGGCCCATGAGTGCATCTGTGTAGAGCGCCAACGTGTAAGAGCCAATCGCAGCCCTTTCTGTTGAGCGCGTGACCAATCAAAGGGGTGTAAGAAATAACTTGGTAGACAAGGCTCAGAAAGCGAGCGGGATATTTATATTTGTTTATTTGCTATAGACCATTTCAATGTGGTCATGTCATTGGCCCATGAACATTTTCTGCTTGACGTTAAACTATTTCCTAACTGTAACAAGAGGCAATTCAATCATAACTTGACCTTAAATCAGCCGTCATAACACTATTTATCAATATGTAGACCTTTTTGGATTCTCAGAAGCAATGGAAATTAAAAATGTAAAACAGGAAATACGTTAGGACCATTGTTTTTGTTTACATCCCTCAAAATTGTCTATAAATGCTCGTGTTGTTTAAAGGTACAGTTTATATATCTGACTGTTTGTATTAAAGGACAAAATAGTTTTACAAATAGTATATAAATATATATATACATTTTAATACAAGAATTGTTGTGCTGTGAAGAAAATATAAAACTGTGTATGGAAAGAATCGTCAATGCACCGTGATGCACCGAGATATCGAATTTAACCGAATCGATGGCATGATAATCGTAACCGAACCGTGAGACCAGTGTAGGTTCACACCTCTACTATTCCCACACCACCCAGACAATCAGGAATCTTTAATAGCAACAAGGCTCCTATTCCCATTCCATCCTGTTAATAAGGTTGTCCTATAATAGACATTCTTAAGATTCTCTCAGAGAAGAGATGGGATATTAATAACCACAAGCCTGAAGGTGACACACATTTCCAAAGCAGTATCTAGGAGATAGTGACAGTTAAGTAACACAGAACCATTAACCAAGATAAGCATATAAAACTCATAATGCTTCATTGCTAAGATTATTCTTATCAGTAATAGCAAAAAATGCAGTAGGTGTAACAGAACACCCATTTCCTCAAGCTTTCATTTTTTCATAACATGACGGACTGCATACTCCAAACATTAGCGTTCAGTGAGAGTGAAGCATTTATCATTAAACATACTCCCACTATCAAACTGGGAATAGTGAGTTCTAAGTGAGGTCACGCTGAAAGCCTAGAAGTTTCTATGGCAACACATCTGTATCCGAGGGGCGCTGACGTCTGAATGGGAGGATGCAGGCCTGAGGAATTTAGAGGAAACGGGTGGGCAGTCTCCAAGGATTACAATTGGCTAATAGCAACCATTCGAAGAAACTAAAAAGCTGAAATAACAGCATCTTAGCAGAGATGCAGAATCAAATGGCTATTATACACTCAAAAAAATATTTTTTTTTCTGTTTAAAATGAGCTGAAACAACACAATTCTGGAGATTTGTTTTGGGAAACTTAATTGTTTTACATTCAATCTACTTAAATTAGTTATGTTAACTTAATGGACTTGTGTTGGGACAACATGAATGAATTGTGGGGAACCCTTCATGTTTATGGTGTATGCCATTTCCCAATTTTGACTAAACTTTGTTTAGTCTACCTCCTGCTGAAGGTTTTTAATTCACTGAGGGTCACAAACACTTTCATTTCCTCCATAATAAGCTTTGCAGTATCTATATTTTATTTATTTTATTTTTATTTTTTTTACAGCGCAGGGCTCTCAAAATCTGGTAGCCCGAAGTCTCGGGGCTATTGTTTTTTCAGTCAGGCTACAAAAATCTATCTACATCGTGCCAGCACGAATTTTGGTAGCCCGACTGAAAAAACAATAGCTCCAGGTCTTTGGGCTAGACTTTGCAAGCCCTGCAGCGTCTGAAACTATTTGTTTAAGGATCCAATCTCTAAACCTTTAAAAAGTGCCTACTCAGCTCTGAGTCAGATAGCCTGTTGTAATTGGTCTACCACTTGCAGCAAATGTTGAAAATGAAATTGTCATTATAATATTTGACGAATCCATAGCACTTTGCATTCCTATTTGAGTTTGAGGTTCAAAGCAAACCTTGTTCATAGGCAGCTAATTAAGACCAGTGACTAGCGAAATACATTAATTTGCTACAAAACTAAGCTTGCGGAGGAATTACTGACGAGCAATGACTCATTTCAAGCAATAACTCCATTTATCATGCATTTCGATAATTGAAACCTTGCAGACTATATTATATATTACATTAAACTAAGGCTGGGCGATAAATCGATAACGATAATCATCACGATATATATAATTTTTCAATAAAACAATAATGACAGTTCGATAATTGCTCGATAATGTTTATGCATGCGTAATGCTGCGCAGGCATTTTGCAACCTGCACTTCCGGATGCCGCACGTAGTACAAGTTTACAGCTATACAGAGTCAGTTGCACTTGGAGGAGTAAGAAAAAATAAGTTAAAACAAATAAGGTCACAGTCACGGACACTGTTGATAAGAAACGTCACTAAACTTCAGTAGTCTGGAGCTACTTAGTTTTTTGCAATCCGATACAAAACAGAGCAACATGACAGAGCAAACTGCAGAGGACTCGTGCCATCAAAAACAGGCAACACCACAAACCCGTTTTATCATTTAAGGGTGCTTTCACATATGTGGTTCGGTTCATTTGGTCCGGACCAAAGGCAACAAATGATACACTGTAGCATTTTTCTGCCGTTTTGGGTCCCTTTCACACCACACTGATTGCTTTGGTCCGAACCAGCTGAAACGAACCAAAATGCAGTCATGTGACAAAATCTACATCACTCACTGGCCAGATGTTATTGAACGTATTTCCTAAACTGCTTATCAATTGGTCAGAATTCACGTGGAACTACCGCAAATAAACAAACCGGCAGACACACAATGTCCCTGCGCTGGCTGACGCAGTATCCCTGGTCATAGTATACTATGTAGTTTGTATGCATCACTTTAGACAAACTATACATTTCGAGAATGAAGGGCGGCTGGGGCTGGAAAACAATGTTTTAATGCATTGCAATCGGCGAAAGCATTAGGAGAAGGCGTGAAATAATTTAGCTAAACTGCGACATGGTCATCTTTTGGAAATATCACCAATGATCCATCAGGTAATGTTTCTCCCTCCCTCCCTCTCTCTGTTTAAAACTGTTGGTAAAGCGCTGTCAACAAATATTTTTCCTCCAAACCCCATAAGATAGACAGCGCATCGCACTACGGCAGCTGGATTAGTCCAAAAAGGCGCAGTACTTTTTGCGGTTGGGTATGTTTTAGTTTGAATCACGTTCTCACCACAAACGAACCGCTCCAGGGTTCGTTTGAAAGTAGCAATCGCACTCGGGTGCGCACCAAAAAAGCATACCGAGACCTGCTTGAAGAGGTGGTCTCGGTACGCTTTTTTGGTGCGCTTTTGGTGTGCACCCGAGTGCGATTGCTACGTTCTCACCTGCCCAAACGAACCGCACCAAGAGGGAAAACGAACTCTAGTGCGATTCAACCGAACTAAATAAGGCAGGTGTGAAAGCACCCTAAAACAATGCCACCCTTATGAAGATGCTAAGAAATTACAGACCCAAACAAGTGTTGGTAAACGTGGACCATCTACAAGCATCAGCGCAACTACCCAGCAGAGCCTCATGTAATCAATTTGGAAAGCCGTGCCTTACGAGAAAAAAACAAAGTCACTATAACAGACCACGCAATTTCAATAAACACTTGATGAGACTGTTAAGACACTTATTTTTGTTGGTCAGATATGTACAACATAAACAAGAACGAATATCATTTGAAGGGAAGCGCTTCAAAACAAGTCTGCTACATATGCTTTAGCGCCAAAACAACAACTGTTTTCTGTTTAATTCGTTTAATCAAGCGGTTTGAATGAGCTGGACAGTCTTTACAAACTATTCGCACACTCTCAGAAATAAAGATACGCAAGCGGTCACTGGAGTGGTACCTTTTCAAAAGGAACACATTTGTACTTGAAGGTCCATATTGGTACCTCAAAAGTATATATTAGTACCTATAAATTAAGAGGAACTCTTTTGTACTTTTTAGGTACTAATATGTACCCTTGAGGTATTAATATGGATCTTTTAGGTACAAATTTGTACCTTTTGTAAAGGTACCACACCAGTGACAGCTCGCGTACCTTTCTTTCTGAGAGTGAGGCACTGAACGTATTTTTTAGATTACCTCGGGAGGATAAACTTGATCAGAAGGATGAGAGAACTCAGAAACTTGATGTGTGAATGGAGATGCTCCCCGCATGTCGGTCGTAATGCGCGATTTTTAAAATGAGAAAAAAGTGACTCTTCATGCCAGTCTGACAGATAAAATTGATTAAAACAACCGCGGATATAACTGAGATCTGCGCATAACAGGGTTTTGTGGATCCCGCAATATGCAATGTCAAGAGAGTGACTCATAAGCTAAGGTAAACTTTACACACTTGATTATGTAATGCGTGGACACATCTTACATCGCAAAGCATAAATTATCGATAAGGTCTATCAATATAAAAAGTAATTGATCATCCAGTAATCGTTAGCATCCCTTAATAAAATATATTAAAGGACATTTCACCGTAAATTCACTATACTCAGCATTAAAAGGACAGTTCATTCAAAACTGAAAATTCTGTCACCATTAACTCACCATTATCTTGTTTTACAATTTTTTTTGATGTTGAACAACAATATACAATAAGTTGTAGGGTAGTGTCTTTGGTTGTTGAAAACTGGAACAGTAAATGCTGAAAAATGATGATTAAGACTGTTCTTTTTTTATTATTGTTTTATTTATATTGTCAGACAGCTAAAACATTTTACAAAATGTGTTAAATCAGCTGCACAAAGGGATTGGCAAACTGAAAAGCCTTACAATTGATAGAAATAAAGATTTGACATTTATCGTGATAATTATCGATATTGACTGATATGAAAAAAATTATGATAATTTTTTTTTTTCCCCATATCGCCCAGCCCTACATTAAACATAAACAAAACAGCATAACAGAGGCACTTAGAGTATAACCTGCTTTTGAAAGGCTATTTACTGACTACTATCGAATACGAGCTGATGCTAAACAAACCCAGAGATTGAAGATGGACTTAAAACAAGCCCATCCTAAACATGTAATATTTATCATTATATTGGGTGGGGGGGTGGGGGGTGGGGGGGAATCTGTCAGGGATCAAAAACATCACACGCAGGCAGATTTCATGGGACTTAATCCATGGCAGCACGTCAACTAGGCTACATCATGCAGATCACACCCACACAAACCATGCAACAAACAAAAAACCTCAAATAAGCCAGCAACTCCATGCATTAAATATAAAAAAGCATCAACAGACCTTACAAATGAACAATATCTTGTCACTTCATGTCATCCCAGGTATATAGTACTTCTTAAAATGATGACCGCTGCATGAGTTTGCAGAAAACAAAACCTCTCTGTGACTGCATTTCTCTAACCATCTCCTCTCCCTTTCGCTGCAGTGCAGAAAAAAGCATCCGCGCTGCAGTGACGGGTCTGTGCGCGGGGAGACAGCCAAGGTAAAGCCCAGCCCATGCGTCTCTCTCTTCACTTAAAAGGTTTTTTCCTTTCTACTTAGATAATGCAAACACTCTCAGCTGATTTTCTCTACACAGCAAATCAGGGCAGAACACAGAGACACACACACACACACAAACCCACATATTTTACCTTTAGTTTGGGTTTTAGAAACTTGGACATGGTAACAGGTGTGTCGGGGATGGCTACAAGGCGTAATGTAAACAGGTTTATTGGTTAAGACATTGAGATGGAGATCATTGGGACAAATGCACATCAGCTGTTTAATAAAATCAAGAATTAAGTATTATAGCAGCTCATGCAATGCCGTAACACAAAACAGACCACAGGAAACATTCCATGTGATATCTATCAAAGTGACAGTGTAGTCATGAATATGAAATAAGGGTCCCTCTTTAGAGGCTGGTGAATTAAGGAGATCACTTCAGGTTTGTGTTTCACTAGAATGCAACCTGAAACTAGAACAGATAAAGGCACCACATGCTGTCTTTGGCCTGTTTTCTATCATCTACAGCCTTACATTGTGTCCTAACTACACGCAAGGCAGCAACACATGATAAAAGGTATCTTTTCCATGTTAAAAGGAGTTTTCATCCTAACAAGTTTATATTTTTATTGCAATTAAAAGGGAGTTTTCGTCTTGACCAGTTTATAATGCATGGAACATTGACCTTGAATGAGAGATTAACCAGAGAAGATTTAAATGTCAAAGACAACAGCGCCTCAAAATGCAACATTCAACTTCATCATCATTATAATCAAGGACCAATTTATTTTGCAAATGAACACATCACACACACACACAAACACACAAAAAACTGTGACGCACCATATCGGAAAAAAGAAGTGGTGTCACATCCATTCAAAGAAAATCAGGCCTAAAGTTTGATTGAAGTTTGTTTTTAGAAGTTCTAAATAGCTCGCTAAAAGGATCTTTTCAGAAAAGCTTGTCAGCTGGTAAAATACATTGATCCTTAATGATGATGATGAAATGGTGTTTTAAGGCGCTGTCTTCTTTTTTTTTTTTTATAATTATTTTTATAGGGGTTTTTACCTTTATTGATAGGACAGTGGAGATTTACAGACCGGAAAGTATGGGGAGCAGAGAGAGGGGAAGGATCGGCAAAGGACCTCGAGCCAGGAATTAAACTCGGGTCGCCGTGAGTACCTGAGTGCTATATGTCGACGCACTAACCACTAGGCTATTGGTGCCGACAGGCGCTGTCTTCTTTGACATGGAAATCTTCTCTGGTTTAATTTCTCGTTCAAGGTCAGAGGTCCATAAGTTAAAAATATCAACTGAAAAACTGGAATTGAACACAAATGTGTCAGTCATTGGCTGCGGCCAAAATCACATACTTTCATACTACATAGTATTCTAAAAACAGTATGCGAGCCGAGTAGCATGTCCGAATTCATAGAATTTGAAAAACAGTATGCGAGAAGTACCTGGATAACCTACTACTTCCGGTGAGATTCTGAAGTGCGCATCTAATGCACGCTACACTATCCCATGATGCCCCGCGAGAGAATTCATGAATGGCAGTAAAGTGATGCAACTGACGCGAGTAGATCACGTGATCCTGACAAAATGGCGGACGTAGTACGTCTGAGTTCCATTCATACTACTCACATTCATACTGTATAGAACATACTTTTCTAATGGTGGAGTAGTAAATTTCAATAGAAATGCAGTACTGCATACATAGTAGGCGACCTCGGACACAGCCGTTGGCTTGGTAATGCAAGTGTAACATTAACAGCAATATGAACGATGGTTGGTACTCCTTTTTTCTGATGTTTACTTTGTTGAATAACATACAATAAATAAATAGCATGCTTTCACTTAGCCAGCTGTAGAAAAACTTGCATGCCAGTCAACACATGATTAAGGGCTGCCTGATTAATCAAAGGCTATTTTCATGCGTATTTTGTCAGTAAAGCCAGCTCTGTAATCAGCAGTAAATAGCCAGCACTTGTTTTCATATGGAGAAGCATTTTCTACACAGAGTTCACTGACAAGCTTTCCAGAAATTGCAGATTAATTTATCATCACAATTCTGAAATTCTATGATTTTCAGTGAACTTTGGCAGTCAAATCTCCTGCTCTGTTTGAGTTCCTCTGCCGCTTCTTTGTGGCGTATTGGAGTTAGAGTGCTCCCTGGCCTCCGGAGATTTACTACTGATCACAAACCATGTTTCCATGATAAGATGTGCATGGGAATGACAGATTTTGCTAAATCGAAATCTTGATTTAGTTTTGATAAAAACCGTTCAGCACAATTCAGCAAGCTTGTCCAACCGTGCCTGTAATTCCGACCTGAGAATGGTTTGTAATCGGGCTACGCCATACCAGGCTCCCATGAAAAAAAACTGAAACCATTCCTGGTTCTGTCTGTATCAGTGTCAAGTAGACACAAAGCTTCTATTAATGTAATAATCGACTCCTTTTAAAACTTAATGACATCTGATAATGGACAGTCTTTAATGGTCATAAATTCACTGTCAGGATTCATTCAGGGTCTGAGACCCTGACACTTGGGAGGGGTCAACGAAAATAGTTACACAGCTGCACAAAGGCAACACGTCCCGGAGGACACCCCCACCCACCCTTACCAAGAGTTACGTTATGAGACAGGAGGTGACCACACCCTTTGAAAAATTGTCAACAATTTCAGCAAGAATGCTGTCAGCATTTGAGGAAACAGGATGGTGAAAACAATGTACATTGATGTATTTGTTTCCGCCACACACTAGACAGTCTACACAGTTGGCCAGTGAACGACATAAGTGCTAAATTCCAGACGCAGCAAGGTTATTTCATAATGCATAACTGCACTCAGGCACCAGATCTGAGAATAGAAAATAGGTCTTTAATGCTAATTATGGAAAACTAAAATCCTAACTTTAAAAAAAATCATATTACAAGTAGAAACTGACATATAAGTAATCGTTTTCTGATAAAATTAATTCAAATTAGCAACTGTATTTTATGAATACAAATTAATATTTGTTTGTGCTATTTACATCATTACATTTAGGCAACATTTTATTGGTCAGTTTATCCTTTAGATTTGACAATTATGACAATTTATCATTCAGTTTTGGGTGCCAATAATAAGTCTTAAAAAAAAAAAAACCAATAAACAAATATCTGCAAAAATAATGCATATATACACACATCTCAAACCAATCACTGGTCAGTCTCTACATACTGTAACACATAAAGGGCCCAGTATGAGTAATGCAGTTTATAAGCAATGCATGCTAATGCCTGAAGACAAAAACATTCATCTTTTGACTTCAGGGGCTTTTTTAGATTCTCAGCAGGGCTGTTGCCATGTCAGCAGCTGGTGTGCATAATAAGTTAATGCTTTACCATAAAATTCAATGGGTTTAATGGCGGTTCATATAATTTAAACCATGTATTTTTTTTCTGGGGTTGATTTTTTTCTTCTTCTCCCAAACACAAAATAAGCCAAATGCAGTATATATAATGTAATATAATATAATATAATCCCACATGTCTCCATTAAATTTAGCCAGTTTTGCAAGTTTTTTTGAAATGATAGCCTGTTATCAATAATTCATTTCAATGTTATAATAATAACAACTCAAACTAAGTTATTCAAACAACGTTAACACATTTTTAAGCATTAAATCATCATATATCCAAAACACACACAGCTATCATGGCTAAGTATGCAGATCTGTTTATAATAATCACAAAGCATGTAAAAATACCATCACAAAGCAATGAAAGGCTTGCAAAAGCACAGGCCTCATATCAGAGCGATCGATCCCAAAAACAGACCAAGAGCGAAACAGGCGCTGGGCGGATCCTCTATATAGCCTGATGTATATAACGTTACATCTATAAATTCATGTAAACCCACGGAAAAAATACACAATACTTATTTTGTATTAGAAGACAAAGATAATATTACAATGTTAAAATATCTAGTTTTGTGTTACAAAGCAACTGGAATTAAAAGTTGCTGTTTTATCTGCAAAAACAAATGTCTTATAAATAAACCAAACTTAAATAATTAGGTTTTTATTTAATCAATTTAATATTCCTATGTAGCTCAATACATTTACATGACTCTAGTCGCACAATGTCCTGTGTCTGTGTTTAATGTTTAATTAATAACCCAGCCAGCAATATGGGTTAGCACTTCTGCTAACAACACCATTAAACAGAGCAATAAACACCCGTTTGAGAACGTGTTTAATTCGTGATATTCGGACAACCGTATAATGATAAATGTGTATTGATGACACAGTAACAGCTCTGTTTCATTAAACAAATGGACATAAAAACGGTCGCCGAAACGCCCAGCACGGCCCTCGAGATAACGTTAGCAAACGCGACATAAACCAGACCATTCCTTTAGCTTTGCAATAAAACCCTGAGGATTTGCGTTTGGTTTGTGAAAAATGTGCATGTGTGGAGCTAAAAAATTGCACAATAGCCTACCTTGCTGAAGGATTTGCTCTGTTTTTTTCTGAGGCTAGTTGGTAAAGGGCGGCGATCTCGACGAATGAAATAGCAACGTAGCGATCAAATGGAGCGAGCCGCCCGAGACGGTGACATCATGCACTGCAGCAACGAGCCGAACACTCACGGAAAATGCCGAAGAGGCCTATAGCGCCCCATAGTGATCGATTAGATCAGTACATTCTGAATGTTCTTTGTTTTAAATATAAAACAGACATTCGTCCGCAGAATACATTTATTTATATTTATAAATATAACATATATGATTTACTTTGCTTCTGAAAGTCAGTTTTGCATATTTAATCAATATAATTTGATGATTTTTCTGATGCTGCATCTTTTTTTCCTTTCTGGAAGAACTTCTGGTCTGGAAAATGCAGCCATAATAAATCTAAGATTTCTGCTGTATCAGTCTTGGCACATCCATTTTGTGACAAATGAAGATAAATAAACGAAGAACATTAATTAAAAAGTCAAGATTAGAACACTTTTTGAGACAAAACTGTTTTTTCAGAAGTCAGAAGTGAGGAGTGTTATAGGAACCTCTGGGATAGGAACTAAAATAGCATTATAGGGATAGTTCATCTCAAAAAACGAAACATTTCCTCACCATTTACTCACATTTAAGTTAAGTGGTTCTAAACTTTTTTGAATTTCTTTTTTTTCTGTTAATCATAAAACAAAACATTCTGAAGCATGTCGGGAAAAACCTAGCCATCCTGTCCCATAATGATCACATCAAATCAAATCAAATCACTTTTATTGTCACATCATCAGCAGCACGTGTGATAATAATAGATTAGAATAATAGAATAATAGTATAATAATAGAATACATTAAGATAATAGATGGTGTTTTGTGGCTGTTCAAACATATTGACTACAATCCTGAAAGCATTCTCAACTGCCTTTTGGAAGTGGACAATCTCAGAATGTTTACAATTATTTAGTTCTATTTAGCACCATTCACTTTTGATTGGATTGATAAAAACAAATTTTAATAGGTGTAAATGGGGCATATAAGCCTATTCAAACTGTTGCAAAAGGGGAAAAAAATCATTCTTCATTTAGAACCACTGGAGAAGTTTTTTTCACAGCCCAATTTTGTCTATTGATTTAGAGACTCTTTAACCGTTACAAAGGATATTATGCATGTTATGTGTGACACACTATATGTGATAAATTTAGGATAGAGAAGCAAATGCAAAATCTTCCTTTAGGCCCAACATCGTCTAACATAATGTAACAGAAGTTATGAAGAACGTGCAAGAATCACTCTAACATCTATTGAGAATAAATATTCCCAACGCTCTTAAAACTAAACGTTCTTAGTGGTTCCATGAAGAATTTTGAACATTAACAAAAATTTAGCATTTCACATTTCACGTAGCCAGCCTATTAAAAGGGATGGACCTTTTTACAGTTATTTATCACATTTTCTTTTACATTATGATGTTCGAATACTGCATTTTAGTGACTCAAGCACTGATTTTTGCTAGATTTTCTTGTCGCATGGTTATTATTACTACACTTTTTGATAAAGCAAAAATATTTCCTACAATTTGGCAAAGTGCTTACCATACTATTGTATGTCTACAAACATTTTATTTATTTATTTATTTTTACAATTGTGCATTTAAACTAAGTTATTGCAGTTTTATAAATAATGTAATGAGATTAGAATTTTAGAAATATGAAAAAAAAATACTTTTTTATTCTAATTTATTATTATCCATCATAAAAAAACAAAAAAAAAACAAAAAACAATTAGGAATCTGTTAAAACTTGTTTAAAATTAAAAATAGCCTGGGCAAATAATAAACTAGGGGGACGTAGTGGTGCAGTATACAGCAAAAACTCCAGTGTTAAATATACAGTGTGATTTTTTTTTGTGTTGTTCAGTGTTAAAATCGGAGTACATTTTAATCCACCAGTGTGAAAGAGCGTATATTTAAGAGTTTTTTTTCAGTGTTAAACTTTTAACCCAATATGCAGTGTATTTCCCACTAGTGATGGGAAGTCCAGTTTTTTTTTACTCGAACCGGTTCTTTCAGACAAACAGTGATCAAACCAGTATGTTTTACTTAAACTTGAAACATGTCTTGTTGCATTATAAAATGCAAAGAGTTGAATGTATTGAAATTATTTCTGAAAAGATTAATAAATAAATTAAAACTATTTTAAACATTTGATCATCTGTCACCCACACCAATTGATAATATAGGAAAAAGGTAATATATGAACACTTTGAACGGTAACACACACTCCAGTTTAATGTAAGAATAAACTATTACTGTGTTAAAATGAACTCTGAGAGTAAAGTACAAATATCACACTTTAGAAAGTGTTATTTTAACTCCAAAATGGAGGGAGTCATGTACACCCATGGAGTGTTAGGTTAAACTCAAATTGAGTTAAATGTACACTGACTTTTTTGCTAGTATGTAGTGCTGTTGCCTCAGCAAGAAGGTCGCTGGTTCGAGCCTCGGCTGGGTCAGTTGGCGTTTCTGTGTGGAGCATGTTCTCCCTGTGTTTGCGTGGGTTTCCTCCGGGTCCTCCGGTTTCCCCCACAGTCCAAAGACATGTGGTACAGGTGAATTAGGTAGGCTAAATTGTCCGTAGTGTATGAGTGTGAAGGAGTGTGTATGGATGTTTCCCAGAGATGGGTTGCAGCCGGAAGGGCATCAGCTGTGTAAAACGTGTGCCGGATATGTTGGCGGTTCATACCACTGTGGCGACCCCGGATTAATAAAGGGACTAAGCCGAAAAGAAAATGAATGAATGAAATAACAAACTGGCCAGCTAATTTCCTCAGTCAGAATTTGTCCATTTAAATAATATTAAAATTGTCTTAAACCCTTCTTCTATTGGTTATGTTCACTATTTATGATGGTATACTGTCAAAATGAGACAAATGAGCTTTTAGGGGCCAAATTCTGGATTTTTTTCTGCAGGAGTTTTCTGCAGGAGTTTTCTGCAGGAGTTCGAACCCGAACCCTCCCTGACTATGGGCCTGTTATAGCAAATATAATTAAAGGGACCTTGTTTATAACGGGAAAATAGTTATTTAGATTATTAACATGTTTTTTACACAAGGAAATTTGTTCTATTAAGCACTGTTCACTAAAAGATTTTTTTCTAAAAGCACCACGGTGAAAACGATAACTGAAACCTTTATTTTCATCTAAAATATTACTTTTTACTTATGCAGCCTAAACAGTATTAAAATGCCCTTTTTTGTAAGTTTGTGCCATGCTGATGCAAGAGCCTATAACCTACATGATATGCAAACGGAAAACGACCATTAACAGGTTTTGTGTAAATTGCCCATTACCACATTTTACATGACCGAGAACCATCAAAAGCCTCACGGTGTATAAAGCACGCGATTCCTCAGACGTTCATTATTCTGAATCTTGAACGCGTTTGAACAGAGTTGAAGAGATGCAGTCGTGTGATTTCTGTGGGAACATTGACGGTGTCTCATTCTACAAGTAAGTTTGCAATTCTACAAATTAGTTTTCTGAGTTTCTCAATGTAAAAACAAAAGAGTTCTATTGATGATTATCATGTTCCTCGCAGATTCCCATTACAAGAAGAGCGTCGTCGCATTTGGATTGTAAATATGGGAAGAGATGTTGAATGGACTCCGTCTGAAACCTCGTCACTCTGTTCCGCTCATTTCACGCCGGATTGCTTTGAATCCGGATCTCCGCGTTTACACCCAGACGCGATACCGACTCTATTTAATTTTATACAGCCAAAGGTAAGTGTCTATCTATCTATAAATAACGCGTAGACTAGTTTTCACATAAAATTGCTAGTAAAAAAAAAAAGAGTAATATATTTAATGATTGCATTTTTTTATATAAAAATTCAATTTTCTGATTAATTTGTTTTTGTTAAAACAATGCAAAAATGTTTTATTTACAGTTTATTTATGGAACAGAAAAAAATTATTAAAGGCTTTGTGACTGAAAAACATGTGAACTTTCATTTAAAGAAATATATCTACCATCCTAGATCCACCCATTCAGAGACGCTGCTTGCTGCAGAGCCACTTGGGCTCCAATGTGGGAGAGCTTGAGCTCCAGCTTCTCCTCCTATAAGCTGTTTTAATGCGTACACCCACCCCTAACCCCAACAGCCAGTGACATCACTTGTAGAAGAAGTGCAAGAAAGGAGCTGGAGCTCAAGCTCCCCCTTGCTGGAGCAGTTATATAGAAATAGACGCAGCTATCTTGAATTAACTTGTAGACTAGTTTCACAGAAGAGTAATATAATTAACTTATTTCTTTTTGAGTATAAAAACTGAAATTATATTTTTTGTTAAAGCAATAAAAAATATTTTAATGACAGTTAATTAATGGAACAGAAATATGTTATTAATGGCTTTATGATTGGAATATGTAAACTTTCATCTATAGAAATAGATCTATCTTCCATCATCCACCCATTCATAGATCAATTTCTATCTATTTATCTGTACTGAAGTAGCTTGTAGACTTTACGCATAAAATTGCTAGTGAAAAAAATAATAATAAAGTAATAGAAAAGTAAGAAGTACTTATAAGTAGGGCCAGACGGAATCTGCGAACGTTTTTTGCAATTTCTGCGGAGAATTTTGGTAAAATCTGCGGATTTCTGTGGAATTATTTTGGGAGTCTTATAACTAAAACCTTAATATGTGAAATACGTGTAATTTAAAAACTGAATAAATTCAGATTTACACACATTTACTCAAGTAAATAAACAGAATTAATGATGGGCTAAAAATCTGCGGAATTCTGCGCACGCAGATTCCGTGTGGGTCTACTTATAAGTAATAAAATATAATTGTTGCATTTTTTGTATAAAAACAGATTTTTTTGTTAACAATCCAAAAATGTTTTATTTACAGTTTATCCATGGCACAGGAAATGTTATTAATGGCTTATATGTAAACTTTCATCAATAGAAATAAATCTACCATTACAGATCCACCCTGTCATCATAGATCTATCTATCTGTCTATCTTGAAGACTAGTTTTCACATAAAATTGCAAGTAAAAAAAAAAGTAATAGAATTAAATGTTACATTTATTAGTATAAAAGCTATTTTTATCTTAAAACATGCAAAATGTTTAAGTTTATTTATGGAACTTTTATTTATGGCTTTGATAGAAATATATATATATATATCTCTCTTCCATCATAGAACCATCCATAGAAATAGATCTATCTAACTATCTTGAAATAACTTGTAGACCAGTTTTTACATAAACTTGCTTGTAAACTAAGAGTAATAGAATTAATTGTTACATTTTTGAACAAAAATGTTTAACTTAGTTTATTTACGGAACAGAAATATTTTTTTTATTAATGGCTTTGTGACTGGAATATATGTAAACTTTCATCCATACATCAATTTTGTACAGAATCAATGGTTTTAACAATAAAGCATACTGTATTTAAAAATTATAATGAATTTTTGTTTGTTTTTCCTTTCAGAATCAGATTCTAAAAGTCACTGAAAATGTCTCTTTGCACCAAGGAGCATCTACTGAGCCCAAAGACTCCTCCAGATCGTCCTGCTGTGACTGTAACAAACTCCTGCAGGCAACAGAAAGAAGTTACCAGCTGAAATTAGCTTCAGCCAATCTCCAAATCAAAGAGTACAAAAAGAACCTAGCAGAGGAGTCGCGGAAAGCAACACAATGGCAGAAGAGAGTCATAGTTTTGCAGAGTGCAATCAGAGCAATGAAACAAAGCGGGTCGATACCTGCAACAAGAAAAACGTCTACACCTACAAGTCATATTGACTGAAGCACATTTTGACTAGATTACTTGCACGAAGAATCGAAGTATAATGACTTTTGTCTAGTTAAACAAGAGGGTCAGTAAACTCACCAATATGATGCACACAAGCCCCCTTTTTTGCAAACTGAAGCACAGTTTTCAAAGCAATTTAATACACTTCAATACATAATATACACTTGATATGTATACAAATATTCTTAGTGAATAAAAAAATACACATGCTGTTGCATTTCATATTAGAACAAACAACAGTGAAGCATTACTGTTTGGTTAATTCACATGACAAGTATCAGTCAAATAAAATAAAAAGTGCAAGTATGACCTTAAACAAAAAACAGATGGACGATTACAGTAATGTAAAATGTATAGCACCAATAGACATATTTTATTAGTGGAATTCTATGCATTCAGTTCTACTGAAAACACCAATATAATGTTAATTTTGACCCAAAGATCGCTTTGTGCATTATTTTAACAGATATACTCACATAATAGGCCTGCTATAGCTAAAATAACTTTGGCTGACAAATAAATTGATAAATCCTGAGTTTGTGGTCATTTGTCTTTTAAATCAACCCAGCAAATGTAAATTTGAGCAGGTGATCATGATGTTTTAAATGGGATTTTATTAATAAAAGGGATAATTTATGACTGTATAATTCTTACCGTCTCATCATCATACTGATATTATGTAAACTGGAAGCAATTAAATCGAATTGAATGCTAGAACTAAAAAGCAAACTATGTTTTATAGCCACATACAAGTAAACGATAAAAGATGATGAAATCGGTAATAGCTAGGTTACTGTCAGTGCAGTAAAAATCCTTCATTATTGCCATGTAAATTCAGGAAGAAAGCTTATGCATGAAGATAATAAAAGCTTTAAGTCTGTTTATTGCATAACCTTCTCAAAAGATCAAAATGAGAGAAGAATTCTCTTTGTGAGATGGATATGTAATACTAAAGTGAAAGCTTTCTTGGTGCTAAACCATAACAAGTAAAATGACCATTTCATAAGAGTCGATAATTCACCCAAAAATGCCTTTACTCATCCTTTGGCAATCTGAAATGTAGGTGACTGATTTTCTTCAACAGAACCCAAAGATTTTTTGCTCAATCTGTGGTCCTTCAATGGAAATTGAACAGCTGCCTGCACTCAGAGTAAACAAAACAAAGAAATACAGACAAAACAAAAAAACACAGACAAAACAAACTTCATATGACCTCAAAGGATCATAATATGATTCCTAAAGTGATGGTGGCATTGATTTTTCAGCTTAAAGTCTTTAAAAAAAGTCACCTACATCTCGGATGGTCTGAGGGAAAGTAAATTAATAGTAAATATTCATACTTGAGTCAACTATCTCTTTAAGGAGTAAAGTACAAACACAGTAAACTTACAGAGGTCATCAGTTGTCGACTAATACATGTCAGTTCATGTAAAAGAAGTCTTAACAGACACCTGAAAGTGGTTTTAGATCGGCGAAGGTGTGCGGAATGAGGAGCCAGTGAGAGCAGGATCTCCAAACACATTGACGTAAGAAGATTTTAGGAACTGGACATAATTCTGCAGGCTGCGGTTGGTGCTGTCGGACTGCTCTAGTCTGTCCTTGACATCTTGTAAACGACTCTGGTACCTCCGTTCGGCCTGCAAGAAAGTTCACAGGTGAATATTTGACAAAAATATTTGACTTAAATTCACATTTGGAGAGATTTCACTGACCTCATCTTTGGCTCGTCGTAACTGGTTCAGCTCAGTTGATGTTCTGCTCAGTTGAGCCTCCAGTTCGACAATTTTGGACTGCGTAACGCGCTCTTTAGAGGCTGCTCGCTCTCTGGTCTGGGTAACCTGTCAATGAACATCAAAGTTTCAATGCAAATTTAAAGCATGACACTGTAGATAATTGAAACCATAAGTTAAAGGGTTAATTAAACCACAAATTTAAATAATGTTATTAATTATTCACCCTCTTTTTGTTCCAATCCTCTGGCTAAGACCTTTGTTTGTCTTCAGAACACAAATTATGAAAAGAAAGAGCTCTCTCATCCCAGTAGAAGTCCAGAAAAAAAAAACACGAACAGAAGGATATGAGTGGATAAAAGTAAAAGTTTTCATTTTTATGTGCACACAAAACTATTTTCGTAGCTTAATAATATTCCAATCAAACCACTAGAGACCGATGAACTGTGTTAAAGATGTTTTTTAGTTCCTTTTTGGAGTTTGAACAAATTGGGACCATTGCTGTCTATTGAGGGTCGGAGAGCTCTCGGATTTCATCTAAAATATCATAATTTGTGTTCTGTACAAAGGTCTTGGGAGTTTGTAACAACATAAGGGTGAGTAATTATTATCAGAATTTAAAATTTTGAGTGAACTATCCCTTTAAGTAAATACAGTTGGGGACAGACCTGTCGACGGGCATCATCCAATGCCTCCTCCAGCTGTTTGGTCAGAATACTGCACTCTCGAGACTTTTCTTCCAGACGCACCTGGTTGCTATGAATCGTCTCTTCACGTTTTGAAATGACCTTGATGAGATCTCGATTTTGCGAGTTTCCCTCTTCTTGCTTCCTGAATACAGCAAAATCCAAAAATGTAAATTCTGCCATCATTTTCTGAAACCTGTATGACTTTCTTTCACTTCAAGTAAATAAATAAATAAATAAATAAATATAACATATATTTATAGACTACTGCTTTTATTTTGCCATTTCCATTTTTTTTTAATTTACAGATGGTATTACACAGTTTTGAAATGATATCAGAAAAAGTTGGCAGAATTTTCACTTTTAGATGTATAAACACTTTAAAAGATAAAACACTTTAAAATGAATGACAGAGGATTAAAAGACAAGGCAAGAGACCTTTCAAGGCTCTCTACTTTGTGCTGAAGCTGTTTGTTTTCCTCCTGTAGCAGCATGTTCTTGTGTCTCAACATCTCCGCCAAACTTCCCTGTTGCTCTGCCTATAATACAACAAGAAAACAACAACATTTATATATAATCCAATACATTCATTCATTCATTTTCTTTTCGGCTTAGTCCCTTTATTAATCTGGGGTCTACACAGCGGAATGAACCGCCAACTTTTCCAGCATATGTTTTACGCAGCGGATGCCCTTCCAGCTGCAACCCATTACTGAGAAACATCTATACACTCTCATTCACACGCATACACTA
Source organism: Danio kyathit (assembly GCA_903798195.1). Lineage (NCBI taxonomy): Eukaryota > Metazoa > Chordata > Actinopteri > Cypriniformes > Danionidae > Danio > Danio kyathit. The sequence goes on along the minus strand of LR812539.1, from coordinate 19,825,327 downwards.
CGGACAATTTTAGCTTACCCAATTCACCTATACTGCATGTTATTGGACTTGTGGGGGAAACCGGAGCACCCGGAGAAAACCCACACGAACACGGAGAGAACATGCAAACTCCACACAGAAATGCCAACTGAACCAGCCGAGGCTCGAACCAGTGACCTTCTTGCTGAGGCGACAGCACTACCTACTGCACCACCGCGTCGCCCTTAATCCAATACAATAAAATACAATTATATTTATTTATTTATAATGGTATGGTGGCTCAGTGGTTAGCACTGTCGCCTCACAGAAAGAAGGTCGCTGGTTCGAGTCCCGGCTGGGTCAGTTGACGTTTTGGTGTGGAGGTTACGTGGGTTTTCTACGGTATGCCCCACAGTCCAAAGACATGCGCTATAGGTGAATTTACTAAATTGGTCGTAGTGTATAAATGTGTGTGTAAATGAGAGGGTGTATGGGTGTGCCGATGGAAAATGAATGAATGAGTATATTTATTTATTATTTAAGAAAGAAGTGTTACAGATCATTAAAAACTGCATAGACATACCTCAAGTATATTATAAAAATATTTAAATATCTATTCTTTCGGCCAACATGGACCTGAAATGCGAAAACTTTAAATGTGTTATGGAGGTTATGTGTACTCTGTTCTACTCTTTTGAGGCCCTTTGTGTTTTATCTTCCCTTTCACTGACCTTTGGAATAGAAATTTCTTACATTTACACCTTCTGTATGCAAATGTTAAGACCTGTTTTAAATGGCTGACCTATTTGCATTTGAAGTAAGGAATAACGGCTCTGCCAACTTGCTGAAAACTGATCAGCCATTGATATTCTAAGTTCAGTTGGTCACATCATTTACGTTTACATTTAGCAGATGCTTTTTTTCAAAGCAACTTACAATTGAGGAGCCATTTAGCGAGTGCACATAAGAAGTGCTAATTTTACAAAGTAGCTGATTGTGCTCAGAGAATTAGGTGCTAGAGTAAGCAAGGGGGGTTTTATTTTTTATAGAGAGAGAAGAGTGTTTCTACATGTGGTTTGTCAAGAGTCTGAAAGTGTCTGATTAAGAGTCTACCATGTAAACAGAGATTTTTGATTAATTTAATCAGATTAAGGTCATAATCAAAGATGCAGTACAAAGATGAAAACACCTTAAACTATTACCGTCATGTAGGGCTTTTTGCTGCGATTTGCGACATGATAGTCCATACACACACCCACACACACCCTCGGCTGTTTGACAGTCTTTGCACCTACCAAGTCAGTGCAGACCAGACACCTGCATCGTGAAATGCGGAGGTTTTTTTTCAGCATGCGGTGTGAAATTCCATTAAGACAACACTTTTCCAGCAGTTCATAGTTGCATCCAATATCTCGTTTGTCACGGGGGGCATGCATGAAGTGTTCCCGTGAATGAAAGTGAAAGTGCCAAACTGCAGTTAAAGTCGACAAATTAAAAATTAAACACCCAAAATTACATGAAACTCCAGAGGCAATGTGGATATCGTGGTGATGCAATGACGTTAATCGAATTATGTGCTATAACATGTAAAACGGGATCATGAAAGGAAAATTAAAAAAGCAACTCAGGTAAACGCCTTAATCTTATTATTGTCTTAATTAGATTAAGGCAAATAATTCGATTACTGATGTCCATGTAAACGTAGTCAGTGTCGGCTATGCTGATTTCGGTCTGCATGATTTTAGCCCTGATTTTGACTTGCCGACAGGTTTTGAGAAATCGCAGACAAATGCCTGAAATCACAGGCAAATCGGTGCTCGTTCACGTGAGTGACAATCACACAGTGTGAACTATTAAAGAGGCGATCTGAGAGAATCGGCAGCACCAGAAAGTCGCTGACACCAGTCAGATATTAGGCATGCTAAATATCTGGAGCTGTCTGCAATTCAAATTTATGCCGTGTAAAATGACTTCTGACTGAAAATAATATCGGCGATTACCTACAGCCAATAAGAGAGCAGCATCCACTAGTATGGGTATCTGCAGGCCAGCGGGAGGATAGACAAGAAGGTAAAATTGCTTCTTTTCCGTCTATTTGGACCCAAGAAATGGTGGAAAAACTAGTGTAAATTTGGCAGCAGCACTCGTGCCTGTTTGACGTGTCATCTAAGCAATACCACAACTGAGTCGAAAAAGAAAGAAGTTGAGGAGAAATTGCTAATTCCCTACAAAACATAGGTAAGCAAAACAAAAAGTACATTTTCTACCCCACTAAAGGCTTCTTTCTCATTATGTAGTTAATAACAAAAGATATACTGTGACCTCGTGTTGTTTCCATGTCACTTCTCGCATGTGTTTGGTTGTGAGACGTAGTTTGCGAACCGAGACAACGTTGTCGGCGATTATTCCTACTGTAAAGTCATGAAGTGTGAAACTCCGTGTCGCCGATCCATCTCACAGTGTAAACACAGCAGTGACTGAATGTTACCCCAGATAGTCATGCAGTGTGAAAACATTTGTGATGCGACTAGATGCAGTCTGATGAAAAAGTGTTTTTTCTAGAGGTAGCTTGTCAAGCTCATAGTCGTAATTTCAATAAAAAGAGCTTTTAAAAGCATCCCCACCAATGTTCTTCAGAGTTCACCAGTGTAGATTTGAACTTTCAAAAATGTATATTCAACTAATGTTAATGTGTGTGTGTTTTTAATGATGCACTAGTTTCTATGGCAATTTTCACAGCAATACAAAGTTTTGCCAGGTTAAGATCTAACATTAAAACTATATTTGTTTTTATACACTCCACGCCAATACCAGAACACACACCTTGATGCGTAGCTCTGTAAGGGAAGTCCCAAGCTCAGTGTTCCGTCTTTCTTGTAACCTCTCTTTCTCGTGAGCTTCCTGCAGTTGAAGTTCAGCATGTCTCAGAGCTTCAGGAAGTGGCTCCAGCTCTGACAGTCGACCCTGAAGCTGCTTCCTGACCTGCTGGATCTCCTGGTCTAGTTCATCTCGTACAGCCTGAGCTTCACTTGAAGCCATCTGCAGACGTGCAGCATACTCGTCCGCTTCAGCACGGGTCTTCTGATTCTATGATTACCAAGAAACAGAGCAAAGTTTATAGAAATACCATAAATGCATACATACTATGTTATATGAATTGTACTGGGCTAATGGAATATTTCACGCAAAACTGAAAATTCTGTCAGTATTTATTCATCATTCACTTTTTATGACTTATTTCAGTTTCTTTCTTCTGTTTTGAACACAAAAGAAGATATTTTGAAAAATGCTGAAAACATGTAACCACTGACTTCCATATTATGGCCCATTTCCACTGAGTGGTATATGGTACGGTATGGTTCGTATGCTTTTATGGCCGTTTCCACTGTCCAAAGGTACCTAAAAGCGAACCGTACCGTACCACTTTTTGGGTACCCTTTCGGAAGGGTACCTAGCACAACAAAAGGGTACCAAAAGGCAGAGCAAGATGCGCAGCTGAACGCTATGGTTTACAGAGAAATGTCACCCGCGCATACACAAGCAGGAGAATGAAAACAAAGGAAGCGCCATATTTAAATACACAGCTGAGACATTACACCGTAATAATGTATACATATAATAACGAGCCATGGTCGACCCGAGATTAAACAAACATTGTCGACGCCTTGATGAACAGCTACAAAGCTAAGAAGAAGAGCAGAATCTACCCTGTGCCCCGTAATTGTTTACAACGCTGTCTAAAGCTTTCTCGTGTGCGCAAGCCGCGCGTCTATATTTGCAATAACGAACTTCTTTAGCTGATGATAATAACGTGTGCGTGATTATTGATGTGCTTCTGACATCCGATCCTTTCAGAAACGGTCAAATGCGAGAGTGAAGCACAAAAAAAACAAAGGAGGCCGGAAAAAACTAAGGATGATTCTTTTAGCAACCTAAACCATAAACAAACTGCCATGTTTATCTATTATCATCACCTTTTGGACTATTATGAACTCAGAATGACGGAAATACTTTCTAACAAGTGGTTACATGTGCTGGTAAAGATTAAAGATACAGATGAGAGGTTTACACCAACTGCGGGCTATATGTTGTGTGTTGTTTTTGAACCCAAATAAGGACTAAATGTATGCTGTGTGTAGTTTGTCTGTAATTGTTAACATATCGGAGACTGTAAGGGTCTGTATGTGCTTATAAATGTTGCATTTATTTATTTATTTTATATAATTGCAGACATTACAGTAGGCTAATTTCGCCCTATCATTGATCTGCAGTTATAATCAAATCCTGTTCATAGAAAGGTTAATAATGAACATTTATACACAAGTATTTAAGCGTGTAAAGCACCTGTTTTGTGAGAAGTGCTTCTCATATGATATGTAAACAACCCGTACAGCTTTACTTTGACATTTCCTTGAGTGAAGTCGACCGAAACCCTTTTGGCAGTGGAAACGCAAGACTGATAAAGATGACCTGTACCGAGCCGTACGGTACTATACCACTCAGTGCAAACGGGCCATTCATTTTTCCTACTATGGAAGTCAATGGTTACAGGTTTCTAACATTTTCCAAAGTAACTTATTTTGTGTTCAACAGAAAAAAAGAAACTCACAACTAAAATTGTGAAATCACTTAAGGCTGAGTAAATATTAAGTTAATTTTCATTTTTGGTGAACTATCCCTTTAAGGGATGATTAGTAAATAGTGATAATTAGTGATTATAAATATTTAAATAATACATTTTATACTACCAATACGTACCAACAAAAGTCCTTTACATTCACTAAGACTGCATTTATATTATCAATAACAGGAAATCTGGTGAAATTTTTTTTTACACTTTAACATAATATTTCTACTTTAATATATTTTATGTTAATTATTTCTAGGATCCTTAATATGCTGATTCACTCAAGAAACATTTCTTATTATCATCATCCATCATCAATGAAAAAAAGTCAAATTGTAATAGCATTTCTCCAGAATAGCATCTTTTTAATCTAATAATTGCAGACTAGGTGATTAGGAAGAAGAAAGTTGTTTCAGGAAGGGTATACATTTTAATTAATCCAAACTTTTAATTGGTAGTAAAGTCCCTGAAATCTATAATGTTAAAGGAACACTCCGCTTTTTTTGGAAATAGGCTTATTTTACAAGTCCCCTACAGTTAAACAGTTTTACAGTTTTTGACTCCAATTAGCTGATCTCTGATTCTGGTGGGAGCACTTTTAGCTTAGCATAAATAATTCAACAGCATTAGACCATTAGCATCTCACCCATATATTAAAAATAAGAAAAATGCTTTGATAATTTACCTAGTTAAATCTTGAAAAGCAAGCTCTTTTTCCATTTATGAGTGAGATGCTAATGACCTAATCCAATTCAATGAATTATGCTAAGCTAAGCTAAAAGTTCTCTCACCAGAATCAGAGATCAGCTGAATGGTTTCAAAAAAGGGTAAAACTCAACTATTTAACACCAGAGGAATTGTAAAATAAGCTTATATCAAATAAAAAAGCAGAGTGTTTCTTTAATAAATTGGTGTGTTAGAGTTTGATTATCTCACCTGAGCTTTATAGCTGTCCACCAAGCTCTCGTACTGTTTCACAGACACTTTGACCTGCTGGACCTCAGACTGAGACAATAACAGCTTCTCTTCCAAGGCAGTCAAAGTGGCCTGAACAAGCACAATTCAACAATTCAGCTTGTATTAACTGGTTATAACGGAATCAGGGCTAATATGCAATTATGGAGAAAAATATAATAGACTATCAAATGAAAAAGCTAAATTAGAAGTTTCTCACTGTACAGTTGCGATCGGACATACCTTAAGGCTCTGGTTCTCCAGGCGCACAGTAGTGCTCTCTGTATTGAGCTCATGAAGGCGATCCAAGAGTCCGTCTCTCTCAATTCGGGATTTCTCTTCCTGCCCATGTAAATGTTCAGTCAGGTCTGTAATGCGGCTGGAAGAACATCAAAAAATAGCTTTTTCTCTCGTCATTCAGAATTATGACACATTTTTTGTCAATCTAATCACAAGTGGACAACGTAAAACACTGTTGTAAAAGCTGTCATTTTGATGTGTTGAGCTTGGTTACTTTCAGTAGAGGTGAATTGTTTGCATAACATTCTCGAATGCATTAGATTAGCAACTAGAGGATATCTACTATTTGCCTACTGAACTAATTCCTAAACAGTTAGACAGGATTTCAAGTTTGCCATAAGAGACTGTAAGTTTGGTTTGAAAGGCTGTAAAAAGCTCAATGTTCTTTTAAGTCTTAATTCTAACACACAATTACACCATTCAGCAGAGTTTAGCTTTCAGCGCAGAAATAAATTCAGGAAAATGATCAAAAGTGGACAAAAGAGATTAGTTTGAATACCAGGTGAAAAATGATTATTTGCATAACTATACAAGGGACACAGATGCCTGCTGACCTGTTCAACAGTGCGATCTCCACCTCGAGCTGTCCTTTGTCCTTCACCTCTTTTGCGTGGCGATTGCTCCAGTTTTCTGCAGCGGTCACAGCCTCTGCCAATTGTTTTTCCTGTAAAAAATATACATGTTTTAATATTTATATCTCACAAATTGCCACTAGAGGCGGTTCAGTGGTTATCTCTGTCACCTCACAGCAAGAAGGTCGCTGATTCGAGTCCCGGCTGGGCCAGTTGGCATTTCTATGTGTAGTTTGGTGTGGGTTTCCTCCGGGTGCTCCGGTTTCCCCCACAGTCTAAAGACATGCGCTATAGGTGAATTGAGTAAACTAAATTGGCCGTAGTGTATGAGTGTGTGTGTGTGTGTGTGTGTGTGTGTGAATGAGTGTATGGGTGTTTTCCAGTACTGGGTTGCGGCTGGAAAGGCATCTGCTGCGTAAAACATATGCCGGAATAGTTGGCGGTTCATTTTGCTGTGGCAACCCCTGATAAATAAGGGACTAAGCTGAAGGAAAAATGTATAAATTAATGAATGTGATTGCCATTAGATTTGAAGATTTTCGTTTTTTCTCTCTTTATTAATCAGGGGTCGCCACAGCGGAATGAACTGCCAACTTATCCAGCATATGTTTTATGCAGCGGATGCCCTTCCAGCTGCAACCAATCACTGGAATACACCCATACACTCTTGCATTCACACACACTCATACACTACGGCCAATTTAGCTTACCCAATTCACCTATATCGCATGTCTTCGGACTGTGGGGGGAAAGCGGAGCACCCAGAGGAAACCCACACGAACACGTGGAGAACATGCAAACTCCAAATAGAAACGTCAACTGACCCAGAAAGGGGTTGAACCAGCAACCTTCTTGCTGTGAGGCGATCGTGCTACCCACTGTGCCAGCCTTTATTGGACCTTGAGCCTGAAAAATAAAGTCATACATACAATTTTTAATATTCTAGAAACAAGTCTCTCATGCTCACCAAGACTACATTTATTTGATCAATAATACAGTAAAAACAGAAATATTATGAATTGGAAACTCCTATAAAATAGGTGATTTATTTGATTTATTTCAAGGTCTAAATCAACTAGATTTATTTGAATTTTTATTTTAAACTATTTCAGAACACTTGAGGCTGTCACTTGGTTTGTTTTAAGACAAATCAATCATTTTGGACGAATGAATTTCAAGGAATCATTCATTAAGTCAGGGGCTTGTCACCACCTACTGGCTGTTTTGCTTTATATTGTCATATTTATCATTTTTATCAATGACAGGCCAAAACAAGCATAAAAGTTACAGCACAAAACTTAGAAAAAGCAAGAAATCTTTTCATCAAAAATATAAATTATTATTATTATTTTCAGCAACATAATAAAAACTAAACACACAAAACCTGAATGCAGAATTGTTTAAAGCATGGGTGCCCAAACTCCAACTTGCCTCAACACACCTGCCAGAACATTTCTAGCAAGCCTACTAAGAGCTTGATTAGCTAGCCCAGGTGTGTCTGATTGGGGTTGGATCTAAACTATGCAGGACACCTGCCATCCAGGACCGAGTTTGGGCACCCCTGGTTTAAAGGAACACTTAAAAAAGGCCCATTTTAAGTCACCTACAGTTAAACAGTTGAGCTTTACCATTTTTTAATCCATTCTGCTGAACATTAGGTCTGGCGGGAGCACTTGCAGCTTAGTATAAATCATTGAATTGAATTAGACCAGCTGTGCCACGGCTGCAGCAGGCACAATGATATTATGCAGCACCTGAAAATAGTCCTAAGCTAAGTAACAGTGTTGCATAATATCATTGCGCCTGCTGCAGCCTTAATACAACAGAAAAGTTTTTTGACTATTATTTCATCATGAGTAGTTTCTAGCCATATTGATCTTGAAAATAGCAAATTTTCATTTTCAGTCTTAGTACACAATGTAACTACTATGAAAGAGTCAAGTTTAAATAGGACAATTATCAAATTTTTTATTTATTTATTTTTATTTTTGAGCAAGATGCTAATGGTCTAATCCGATTCAGTGATTTATGCTAAGCTATGCTAAAAGTGCTCTCACCAGACCCAGATATCGGCTGAATGGATTCAAAAATTGTAAAATTCAATTGTTTAACTCTAGGTGACTTGTAAAATGAGCCTATTTGCAAAAAAAAAAGGGGTAATCTTGCTTTAAGCCCACTTCGCTTACTATCTCTAAGAGCTGGCCGCTGAGCTGTCCAACACTGTCTTCACTGCGCTGTGCCCGCTGTTTCTGTGCCCGCGTGGCTTTCTTCAGGGCCTCCTTATCAGCCTCCGCCTGTTGCCTGAGGTCTCGCAGCTGGTTCTGCAGGTGGTCCATCTCCCCCTGTTGCTGGCTGAGGGATCGCTCCAGATTCTAGATTCAATAGACACAGCTTTATCGATTTTTTCACATCAAGTTTACCTGAAATTAGACTTGAAATCTATCTAGCTGCATCTTTCAAGTTAACAGCATGACACACGTTTAACTACTAATGTGGTATGCCTTACCCTGATCTGAACATTAAGACGGTTATTCTCTGCTTCTTTATTGCGCAGTTGACCCTGTAGATGTGCTCGGGTGGACTCCAAGACTTTGGACAGTTCAGTGGTGGTTTTTGAGCTTTCCTGTTGCAATGAGTAATAATAAGGCAAATAAATGGCAATATCATGTTTAGACAACATAAGACAAAACATAGTTTACCTTTTCGCTCTCTAATATGGAAGTGAGCTGGTTGGCCTCTCTCTCTTTGTCTTGAAGCTTTACTAGAATGCGCTGGAAGACAGGAAGCTTCAATGTTAAAATGAAAAAATAGTGCAGCATGCTTTATGCTAGGGGTGTGCAATATTTATAATCTACAATAAGAATACTAAAAAAGCGAACAAAAACATACAAAAGCAAGGGTTTGTGTTATTATTATTATTATTATTTTTGTTAATATGAGATGGCAAAAATGCCGTTTTCTTGATTAGCAGTACATGAACGTTTATATTATATTATATTAATGAAAAAGAAGTTAATATTGAGTGTGTTACATTTAATACACAATATTGTCTGCTTTTTTCGCCAATGAAAGTACAAACTCAAAACAAAGTCAAAGAAGAACATTGGTGAATCTCAGAGCAATGAACAGATTTAATGATCAATTCATAAACAACTTCACTTCTTTCTAAAGTATTAAATTATTCTTCATTTGGAGAAAATCATTTGAATGAAAGGAACATGCTGCCCCCTACTGGTGGTTTTAAATAGGGCTGCACAATGTATTGTTTCAGCATCGATATCGCAATGTTATCATTCGCAATAGTCACATCGCATGATATGCAATGTTGAGTCTGAATTATAATTTATCATTTGCATGTGTTTTTAAGGCCTTGAGGATTTTAAAAACATTAAGGCCTAATAAATTATTACCTTTGTAACTTTAATCATGATTCGTTTTATCGACTTTAAAAATGCAGTATTACTTCACATTTGATTAATCAATTTCTGTACCTGAATACCTCAGAAAACAATAAAACACTGTTTATTTTACATGTATCTTTTTCTATTTTGTATTTATCTATGCTTGTAGATTGTTTATTTACTGATATGCACTCCCCTACAGAATCATCCCCATCAATCTAAAATTATAAATTCTTTCCAACTAGAGCTATTCCAGTCATCTGATGAAACTGTATTCATATCGCAATATATATAAATTGCAGAATAACAACATATTGCAATGTAACATTTTTCCAATATCATGCAGCTCTAGATTTAATAGCATATTTATTCATGACAGGCCTTCTGAGTTCTGCACAATTCCTTTATGTTATCCCAACACAAATCGATTAAGTTAATTTACTTCTTTTTACAAATTTAAGTGGATTGAATTGAATACACAAAAACCTCAAGAATTGTGTTAATTTACCTCATTTTAAATAACTAGTTTGAACAAGCAGGAAAAAAAATCTTATTTTGAGAGAAACCAAGGACATCAGCACAAAACACACTCAGGTAAAAAAAAATCCTCAAAAATACTGAGATATATATGAGCAATTCCATGCAAATGTCAACCTTGCCATAAAAAAAAATTATGTTTTCACCATAATATGTAAACCTTTCTATGTTTTTTGTGAAGGCCTGTATTTTACAGTACTTTAAAAATACTAAAAAATATCTCTGTCGATGTTTTTAAACAATTATATTTGATTTACCAAAGTCACACAAGTGGCAATTTCACAACGGTCACATCCATAACAGAAAGACATCACAACCATAATGAAGATTGTTTTCCTCATAAATGCAAAAATGTCAAATAAAATAAAATCAGTCGTTTTTGTTCTATAGAGAGACATATTTTATCCTTTTGATTATCAATCTTTCTTTTGGGTTGTGCAGTTTAATTCACAGAATTTCAACAAAGTATGTTGTATACTGCAAACTTGCATACTTTTTTTGTCACATCCATAACGCATGCTTATTTTCCTCATTTAAAGTATAAAACATGTTTACAGATTGATATTTTTCTTGTCCCTTAACTCTGTGGTCAGTTGTTCTGGAAAATATAAACAGATGTTTCAATATAATGTTAATGTATAATGTTCTATGTGAATTTATGTTTTGAGTTTTTACTGCAAATGTCACATCCGTAACGCTGGAATTGCTCATGTATTTTCACACACACAACACTAACCGAATTCTCTTCTTCCACATCAGAAAGCCTTTTCAGCAGTGCATCTTTCTGTTCCAAGAGTCTAAGTGAGTCCATCTGAACAAAGATTAATAATCAGTACATTATAGGTACATCAAATCATAGTTGTCTAACAATGTTGTTTGAATTCCTTTAAAGCAGTACCTCTCTGCTATGCTGTTCTCTAAGGAGATGCCTGAGAGTTCTGTTGGTGCTTTCGAAAGTCTCCAGCTTCTGCAGTAAAATCTCCTTTTGTCGGACCAAAAGTGTCGAGTCTGATCCTGACATCTTTTTCTCCTGTTTAAATATATGAAAATGTGGTAACATTTTACTATAAGGTTGTATTAGTTAATGTAAATTAATGTATTTATTTACTAACATGAACAAATAACGAACAATACATTTATGACAGTATTTATTCATCTTAGTTAGTGTTGATGAAAATGCAGTTGTTCACTGCACAATGTTAGCTCACTAATTATTAACAAGCATGCATTTGGATGTTAAAAATGCATTAGGGAGACACAGTGGCTCAGTGTTTAGCACTGTTGCCTCACAGCAAGAAAGTCGTAAGTTGGCATTTCTGTGTGGAGTTTGCATGCTCTCCCTGGGTTCGCGTGGGTTTCCTCCGGGTGCTCCGGTTTCCCCCAGAGTCCAAAGACATGCGCTATAGGTAAATTGGATTAACTAAAATGGCCATAGTGTATGTGTGTGAATGAGTGTAAATGGATGTTTCCTAGTACTGGGTTGCAGCTGGAAGGGCATTCGCTGTGTAAAAAATATGCTGTATAAGTTGGCGATTCATTTCGCTGTGGTGACCCCTGATTAATAAAGGGACTAAGCCAAAGGAAAATGAATGAATGATTGAATACTGCATTAGTAAATGTCAAACTATGAGTAACAAATGCTGTACAAGTATTGATCATATTTAGTTCATGTTAGTAAATACATGAACTAACGAAAACTTATTGTAAAGTGTGACCAAAAATGTTATATCATTTATGTATTTTAAGACAAGCCACAAGACGCTGGTTTGAAAGTTCTGAAAAATGCTTACACTTGTACTCCTGGACATTTGGCTGACCGTTTCGTGAAGGGCCGAAACCTGTTTTGCAGCCGCACTGCTGTCCATCTCTGCTTCCAGCAGCTTCCTAAGTAGAACATCTTTGTCGAGCTGCATGCCGTCCCTCTCTACTCTACAATAGAAGAAAATGGTTCAAAATGTACTTATCATTTCTTTTATGTAAAATTAAAATGCTTTCATCATACCTCCCGAAACCATTCTCTGCCAGCATCTTCTCCATGGACTCTCGTAGTCGTGAGTTCTCCTGCTCTGTGGCCTCCAGCTCTCGGGCGACTTCTGCAAGCTCCTCTTCCTGTTCAGCGATGACACGCTGGGATGCGCTCAATCTCTCCGACTGACGCTCAAGCAGCTGCTCCTTCTTACGAAGCTCTACCTGTAAACACAAACAATGGCAAATATACACCCAAAGAATACTGTAAGGCATATTTACAAAGAAATCGTCTGATGACTTAGTAAAAGTCTCTATTTATAGATAAATGTGTAGACTTTTCTTTATTAATATTTTACCTAATTATAAATTACAAAGAAAATGCTGTGTATAGTTGAAGTCAAAATTATTATGTGAATTTATATATAATGTGAATTTTATTTTATTTTTTATATTTCCCAAACGATGATTAACAGAGCAAGAATTTTTTCACAGTATTTTATATAATATTTTTTTTGTTCTGGAGAGAGTTTTATTTGATTTATTATTTCGGCAAGAAAAAAGCTGATTTTTATTTAAAAAAAAAAAACATTTTAAGGTCAATGTTATTAGCCCCTAAGCAATATATTTTTTAGATTGTCTACAGAATAAACCACTGTTATACAATGACTTGCCAAATGTCCAAACTTGCCTAATTAACTTAGTTAAGCCTTTAAATTCTACTTTATATAGAATATACTGTATTATATAAATACTAGTATCTTGACAAACATCTAGTAAAATATTATATATAGTACCGTCATCACGGCAAGGATAAATACATAAATTAGTTATTAGAAATTAGTTATTAAAACTGTTATGTTTAGAAATGGGTTAAAAAAAATCTTCTCTCCATTAAACAGAAATTGGGGAAAACAATATACAGGGGGCTATTAATTCAGGAGGACTAATAATTCTGATTTGAACTGTATATAAGCATAGAATTTCATTATTACCTAAATACAGATGTTAGAGTGATAATGGGACATTATTTTACACATTTTTATATTTTATGTTCACACAAGGTATTGGAAGCATTTAAACAGACACTTTACTAAAGTGGAAAAAAAACTGTTTAATAAAATAACTTTTTGAAATATAATTGGACGTGAACAAAATGAGACATAAAAATAAACTATACAGTATTTCTATTTCCTATTATATTTTCTTCTGGAGAAAGTCTTTATTAATTTTAGTTTGGTTGGAATACTTTTTCTCAAAAATGTAAACATGAAGAAATGATTTATCAAAACAAATTAGTTGTTAAAAGTATTATGTTTTTGAAGTTTTTTTTTTATATTCTATCTGGTACAAAACACTTCAAAAATGAATAAAAAAAATTAGGAATTTAAACTTTATAGGAGGGCCATTAAATTTGTCTTCAATTGTATATATATATACACACTAGTCAACACTTAAAGTAGATCAAAATTTTTTTTTCAAAAAGACAAGAGTGGGTGTTGTTGATTAGTTTAGGAGAACTTTAATAAAAGGTTTTGAACTATGTCAAATGTTAACTACGGTATATACATGTGTATATCTGTTTAAAAGTAATTTTTCGAAGCGCTGAATGAATAAATGTAACTAAAGTTACATTTAGTCACTCTGACCTCTGAATAAATGCAACTAAAGATACATTTATTCCTCTAAAAAGCAAAGAACGAAAACACAACTGCTATTGACGAATTGTCTCTATTTCTCACCTCATTTTTCAGAGAGCTGACCTCTGTCATCAGACTGTCGATCTTGTTCTCGTACTGATTGATGCGTCCATGCAGTGCCTCTTCTTCATCGGTGGACAAATCTTCTATTCGCATAGGAGACTGGGAACGTTCAGGCTCCTGCGGAGCCGTTATTTCCAGACGATGAGATGGTCCCTAAAATATAAACAAATAAAAATCTAGATTTATTTCCACAAATATCCCTGCATTGCATGTTATACTGTAACTAATTGTACACAAGCACAGATGGGAATGTATTTGTAATATTTGACTGACATCCCACTTATATGAGGTCTCTCGGGCTGAGACCTTGCCAGGGGGAATCCATGGAACTCTTGTCTTCACCTTAGCAGTAGGATGCAAGCCACTTTTTGACTTAACCTGGAACATAAAAGATATGCATGGAGTCACTATGGGCAAAAACTGCTATAAATGTATGGAAAATGCAACATATTTTGGAACTTTACTTATTGTGTAATTAACAAAAACAAAGTATCATTATAGGTTATTATATACAGGGCTTTTTCCTGACTAAAAAGCTGAATTTCCATGGTCTATAATGAAATGAAAAACAAGGCACTGCTGTGTTTTGCATACTATTAATTAACTTGTACTTTTAATAGCTTGAAAATAACTTTTCATAAATTTAATAGCCATTACGAGAGAAACAATGGATTAATTACCTTAAATTTAAAAAAGAAATTAAAAGAAACAAGAGCATTTTAAAGAAAAAGGTCTTGAAATACACATTTTACTGGCATGTTTGTCTTATTTAACACAACTGAGGAGTGCAGAACGAATAAGATTGTGCTTAAAAATAGCCTAAATATAACAATAGGCAAAAATGTGAAACAACACTAGAAACACTAATAAAATCCATGACTTTCAATGTATGAAATATAATACTTCTTATTTTATATTTTTAGTCTTTAATTCCATGATATTCCAGAAATTTCATAACCCGTGGAAAGCCTGTATATATTAGTAAACAGTAATTTGGGAACAAGTGTATATGCACAGACTATGTGATGATGTCATACCTGGGCTGTCTTGGTAGGGCTGCATTTTGTGCTCTTCTTTACATGCACATGCACAGGTGTGCTCTCGTTCACGTGCACATGCAGGGGTGGGGAGGAGGACCTTGTTCTCACTGATTTCTTCTGTATCAACAAGATAAATATCAATAACAAACCAACAATATAGATGAGTTATTTGAGTTTACAAAAACATATCTGTTCCACTGAACAAATCCTTATTTTACCCATATTCTAACATTCAACAAAAGAAAATTCAAATATCTAAATAGATGCTTTACTTACATTTTATATGCTTCCTATGTTTATAAAATTATTGGCTTAAATTTAATTTCATATAGAAGGTTTTATGCTTTACTCACACATATTTACAGTAATATTTTGAAATACAATTCATATTAAATTCTTACTAAATACAGTTCAATTAAATTAATTACATTTTTCAACTTGAATTCATGTTAAAATGTCATTTATCCCTGTTATGGTAAAGAAATTTATTGTTATTTTTTATTTTTAAAATATCACATACCGTTGAAGTCAGAATTATTAGCCCCCCTGAATTATTAGCCCCCCTGTTAATTTTTTTCCCCAATTTCTGTTTAACGGAGAGAAGATTTTTTCAACACATTTCTAAACATAATAGTTTTATTAACTCATTTCTAATAACTGATTTATTTTGTCTTTGCCATGATGACAGTAAATAATATTTTACTAGATATTTTTCAAGACACTTCTATACAGCTTAAAGTGACATTTAAAGGCTTAACTAGGTTAATTAGGTTAACTAGGCAGGTCAGGGTAATTAGGCAATTATTGTGTAATGATGGTTTGTTCTGCAGACTATCGAAAAAAGCTTAAAAAATATAGCTTAAAGGGGCTAATAACTTTGACCTTAAAATGGTTTTTAAAAAACTAAAAACTGCTTTTATTCTAGCCCAAATAAAACAAATAAGACTTTCTCCAGAAGAAAAAATATTATCAGACATATTGTGAAAATGTCCTTGCTCTGTTAAACATCATCAAAGGGGGGCTAATAATTCTGACTTCAACTGTATATACACACATATGATAAGATAATAATATTAATAATAATAATAATAATAATAATAATAATAATAATAAAACAAACAATAGAAAAAAGAAAATAAAAATATGTAAAGCAATCCATTAATTCATTCCTTTTCCTTTGGCTTAGTCTCTTTATTTATCAGGGGTCGCCACAGCGGAATAAACCACCAACTTATTCAGCATATGTTTTACACAACAGAAGTCCTTCCAGCTGCAACCCAGTACTAGGAAACAATATTTTATATTATTATTAATAATAAATAGTAATATTTATAAGCTTATTTATGCTTTCCCTTATTTTTATTTTTAATAAATAATGTCATGTAAAAATGTAAAGCAATTTTATTCAAAAAATAACTATAAATATTGTAAACAATTAAGGATCAATCAGCATTTTAGAATTATTTTCAAAGTATTATGTAGTATTAGTATTAATAATATTATTATTATGACACTGAAGTTATAGCTGCTGAAAATCCATTTTTACTATTTAACACATACAATTTTACACACCAAGCCCTTGTTTTATGTAGTAAAAGCCTTTGTTTATGATTTTGTAACACATGGTTGAAGTATCATTTTACTGGTTCATCTTCAGGTCGAATTTCAAATGTCAAGATTGTCAGTGGTAAACCGAGACCACCATAACAGACCCTCTTACAATAATTCGTGACATTTAACTTCATGTAACGTTAAAGTTGACAGCAAATATAATACTATAAATATAGCAAATATAACAAAACTCTGTGTGCACATACAGACCTCGTCACTGGATTCAGAAGAAAATGAAAAAGCCAAATAGGACACAGAGCTACAAGCTAACAGGCAAATATATCAGCTAATGACCTGAAAACTAGCTTTCTTGACACATAAAAACAAATATATTGAAATAGAAATGACACAGAAGTCATAAATAAAACAGAAAAGCTGCAGATGCAGTCATTAGATCAGAGGAAGAACAGTTTGACGATTTCTAATACACAAAGCCATTAAAACATAAAAGTATTTAATTTCAAAATATCTTACCATCCAAAATTACAAACATTCAAACGCCGATATGAGCAAAATGTGCATAAAAATAGTTGCGAACTACTTGTGTCATCCCAGAGTCTTGAAACCCGTTTCTTCCGGTGGGTAATCGCTCTTTCATTTGATTGGCTGATTCAAAGGGCTTCGTTTGCAGTGCGCTGTCGTGATTGGAGGAAATTGTCTGACCTTGGTCAACGTTATACAGTACGCTTTTCTATAGCAACGGTGTCCCTAGAAACCAAGCCTAACAAAGGCCCAAGCTACAGTTATTGTCATGGATAACTAGCATAACAACAAATCCCTGTTTAACGATATTCCTGTGATATTTTTGACGAGCAGGTAACGTTACTAAACTCAAGTCTTGGAAATGCTACCCATTTTTTTTTGTGTACGCTGTTTATCTTACAACTGCATCAACATGTGAATCGTGAAGTAGCCTACTGTGAAGAGCTGGCTTTCAAAATAAAAGCGTTTAAAATATTTAAAATATGTAAAGAAATAAAATAAATAAAAGGACCACTTGATTTTTATTTTAAATTAGAATAAAATGTCAATTACGTTTACTCAATTGCATAATTATTCATTTCAAGTGGTCTTTTAATTATATTTCCATAGCTGTATGTAAGATACAAGAACAAACGGATTAACGTGACAAAATAATATTTTATATAATTTAAGTAAATATATATTGTATACAGATGCAATCTAATTGATAATTTCCCCAAATTTACATAGAATAGAAAAATCAATATAAAAAAATTAAAGAAAACAGAGTAAAATGCTCATAAACGTGATATGTCTGTGTTTATTTAGTTGTCGTTTGACTGGATTCTTGTGGATGTTGCTTCAAAATAAAAGTCATTCAAAGTTTTTACTTGAGCAAAAGGGAAATTGCATTTACAAATGCCACAAGATGGCGACATTTATTAAACCCTTATCATTCATTCATTTTCCTTTGGCTTAGTCCCTTTATTCATCTGGGGTGCCCACAGCGGACTGAACCACCAACTTATACAGCATATGTTTTATATAGCGGATGCCCTTCCAGCTGCAACCCAGTACTGGGAAACATCTATGAGCAATTCCAGCATTATGGATGTGACATTTGCAGTAAAATCTCAAAACATAAATTCATAGAGAAAGTATATCTAAACATTATATTGAAAAATCTGCTTATATTTTCCAAAGCAACTAACCACAGAGCTATGGGATCATGAAAATATCAATCTGTAGGCATGTTTTATACTTTAAATGAGGAAAATGAACATGCGTTATGGATGGGGCCAAAAAAGTCTGCAAGTTTGCAGTCTACAACATACTTTGTAGAAATTCTGTGAATTAAACTGCACAACCCAAAAGAAACAATGCTCATCAAAAGAATAAGAGTTGCTCATTATATAACAAAAATAATTGATTTTATTTTATTTTGCATTTTTGTATTTATGAGGAAAAAAGCTTCATTATGGATGTGATGTCTCTCTGTTATGGATGTGATAGATGTGAAGTTGCCACTTGTGTGACTTTGTTAAATTAAATATAATTGTTTGAGAACATTGACAGCAGGGCTTGACATTTTTAATCACCAGTCACTGTGGCTAGTAGTTCTCCAACATTACTAGCCACTAGCCATTTTCACTAGCCACAATTTTCTTGTTGGGAAAATATATTTTATATGCATAAATTTGACATGCTAAAATGATTTGATTTAGATGTTGTGTTATGTCCACATGCCTTCTCATTCATTTAACTTCCTGTGTGTATTGTGTATTTGCTTGCTCAGTGTGCATGAGCAAATGGGTTGTGTCGCAATGCGATCAGTTTTTATTTCACAGGACTTTTCAGGGCTCAAAATTAAGGATTTACCAAATTTATCTCTGACCACACCAAATAAGTATTTGTTAGCCACAATTTTAATGTGTCGAAACAAGGAAAATATAGCTGTCTAGGTGCTTTTTTTAATTCAACAAAACTTTTCTTTAAAAAACATTACATTTAAAAAAATAATTATTGTCATGTATCTAAAATATGCACAGTAATCTGTCCTGGCTAAAAGTCCCAGATCACCAGTTAACTACACATAAACGGGGAGTAATCTCCCATTAAAGCAATGTTATTGTAAAGAAAATATAATTAAATCATATTAACAAAAATAACTGTAAGCAAAAGAAAGCAGGTGAAACATACTGTGTTTGATAATGAAAGGATGATCACACGCACACGGTTAATATAGGCCTGTTAATAATCTGTTCAAAGAATAATTAAAATGAAAGCAGTGACTGCTGCTGCTTACAAAAGAATATTGCTTTTTTATTTATCTTGAGCTTTGAAAAAAAACAGGACTGTGGGTGCACGATCATCGCTCTTTGTCCGGTCTATTTCAAAGGGAACCCATCGCACCAGTTGCACTTCCTCAAGGCCGCAGGTCATCACCTGTGCGTGCGAGTGATCATCCTCTAGTTCTGTATTTACCTGCTTTCTTTTGCTCGCATGAACGCAGTTATTTTTGTCAGTCGTGCTGCTTCTCGATTCTAAGATCACATTTGCACGAATATTGGGCCATGCTTATTGTCGAACCCTGCTTTTAAGAAAACTACAATTTAAAAATGATTTCCAACCAGCCAAATTGTCTAGTGGAGGTGTCTGTCTAACCCACCAGAGCTGAAATCTACCCGCATTTGGCGGGTTGGCGGGTGTTAATGTAAAGCCCTGATTGACAGACATTTTTGAGTAGTTTTACAGTCCTGCACAAATACAAGCCTACACAAAATCTTAGAAAGGGTTAGCTATTTTGGTAAAAACTTAATTTTTTCATGGCAAGGTTGACATTTGCATGGAATTGCTCCTATACACACTCATTCACACACATACACTACGGCCAATTTAGTTTATTCAGTTCACCTATAGCGCATGTCTTTGGACTGTGGGGGAAACCGGAGCACCCGGAGGAAACCCAAAGGGGGAACATGCAAACTCATTATTGTACTGATTATATTTACTATATATTTATTTTAGTTTATATGTATTATTAATAAGTGTATATGATTTTGTAAGAATGTATAGTTTTAATGTGTGCCTATAAAATATAGTTAAAGTTGAAATGCAAACAAGAGAAATTATATATTATTATAAAGAGAAATTGTGAAAAGTTAAAAATTGAGGAAACAATTTAATTTGCAGCTTTATCATATTTATTTTTTATTTTAGCTTTTATATATATTTGTTTGTATTATTAGTCAGAATTTCTCAATCTGGGCTGCGCGGTGGTGTAGTGGGTAGCATTTTCTTTTCAACTTAGTCCCTTTATTAATCTATGGTCGCTACAGCGGAATGAACTGTCAACTTATGCAGCATATGTTTTACGCAGCGGATGCCTTTCCAGCTGCAACCCATCACTGGGAAACACCCATACACTCTCATTCACACACACATACACTACGGCCAATTTAGTTTATTCAATTCATATACCGCATGTCTTTGAACTTGTGGGGGAAACCGGAACACCCGAAGGAAACCCACACAAACACGGGGAGAACAAGCAAACTTCACACAGAAATGCCAACTGACCCAGCCGAGACTCGAACTAGCGACCTTCTTGCTGTGAGGTGACAGCGCTACCCACTGCGCCACCGCAGTGCCTAATAATAGTGATAACAAACTAAATTAAAACAGATATCTTTATACTTAAAAATGGAAATCTGAGAACAACCCTAAGAAAAATCAATGGATCAATGAGCTTGTATCTTATAGCACCCCTGAGAAAATATTGTATTCTGTCAGAGAAAACCCAGACTTTGATTATATTTAGGGCCCTTTTCTTGAAACATTACCACTTTTAGACTTTATTAGTTGATTATTCGGTCACACTACATTTTGATGGTCCGTTTGTTGAATTCAAGTTACATTGCATCTACATGCCAACTTCGATTATAAATATACTGTTAGGTTGGGGTTAGGGTAAGTTGACATACTTGCAAAGTTTTTTATAATCAGTTAAATGTCTGTTGAAGAAGCAGTATCAACAGATATTAAGCAGTCTACTAATACTCAAAAAGACCATCAAAATGAAGTGTTACTGGTTATTTTGTATAATAATTGTTAGTTTTGCTAGTCTTTTTTGTTATTGTTGTTGTTGTAGTTGTTACTTTCTCTTATTTTATGTTATTGTTTTATTTCAATGTGTTATCATATTTGTAAATGTAATTTACTTGTGCATCATTTCTGGACATTATTGTTTTTATTTATTATTACCATCAACCATTGCAACTATCTTTATGTAACATCAAAATGAGAAATGGGGTGGCGCGGTGGCGCAGTGGGTAGCGCTGTCACCTCACAGCAGGAGGGTCACTGGTTCGAGCCTCGGCTGGTTCAGTTATCATTTCTGTGTGGAGTTTGCATGTTCTCCCAGTGTTCGTGTGGGTTTCCTCCGGGTGCTCCGGTTTCCCCCACAGTCCAAATACATGCAGTACAGGTGAATTGGGTAAGCTAAATTGTCCGTAGTGTATGTGTGTGAATGAGAGTGTATGGGTGTTTCTCAGTGTTGGGTTGCAGCTGAAAGGGCATCTGCTGCGTAAAACATATGCTGGATAAATTGGCGGTTCATTCCGCTGTGGTGACCCCAGATTAATAAAGGAAAAAAAAATGAATGAATGAAAATGAGAAATTTTGAACAAAATTTGTGACAATTATTCCATGTAAGGATTGTATTTGTATTTTAATTTTTTTATTGTTATTATTATATTTTTTTTTTGCTAATTGTTAAAAGATATCCTGATACTCTTTATATGCTTACATTCTATATAATGTTATGTATATTTTCAATAAACATACTTATTTAAAAAAAAAGATTTCTTTTCATGACATTACTTGAGTTTAAAAAACAGTATTTAAAATAATAAATACGTGTAAAATACGTGAATGTACTTACTACAGTAATAATAGTAAATATTTCTTATTATAATTACATGCAATAACACTAAACCAGACCCTAACCTTAAAACGTGCGATGCCAGATAATATTACCCAGTTTTTAAGTTTAAAATTTAGATTATAACAAGGGAAAATTAATAAATAAATATTTAAAGTTTTATATATATATATTTTATTACAGCGTATGTTCTGGCTCATTAATTATTCATCAGCTTGTCAGCATGGGCGGGGTTCCGGACACGGAAGTCAGATGTTGCTGTTGAGTCACCCCTGACTGGTAGCAGCCAGATAGCGGAAAACAACTAGAGATGATGCTGGAGAGCTCGGCATCTTTGAACCGATCCAGAGAGTGAATAAATGCGTTTGTCCATAAGGATATCGCTTTGAGCATTTGTGGTTCGCTCTTCGAGACTGACGTTTTATCAAAATGATGGAGGAAATTGACAGATTTCAAGTGCCACCAGTGAATCCAGAGATGAAGCTGCTGGTAAGTGTCACTTTCACTACATGCATAGAGAATAACACCTTGTACAGGACGAGACTGCATAACAGTGTGTGTGTGTGAAGACAGCAATTCTAATCTGGCCCACTAACGCAGGGTACATTACCAAAAGGATCTGTTGGGATATTTGGACTATTAAACCGACATATGCGTCTGTCTAGATGAAGGATTCCCAGTTGTTATGGTGCTGACAATTATTCAGTCATGCTTCGAGAATGTTCTTGAGAAAACATGTGCGAAATAGCCCTGCCTTAATGAGACAAAACAAAAATGCTCACATTATAAGTTATATTTGTAATGTTGTTTACTGTGTGCAACTAGGGGTGACTGACACGTGAATGTGTTGATGTAGTGAATCGGATCTTTCCATTGAATCGGTCTGAGCGGTTCGTTATAGAGGTAAAGTTGGTTTTATATTCGGATATTCAGACATTCTCCTTAACAATATAATTTCAGGAAAGTATTCTTTGCAAATTCTAAATGGGGAAATCATATAAGCAGCCAATGACTATCAAAGTACAACATTGTTTACAGTCAATTAGATAGTATTAATGTTGTTTTGAAGTCATACTTGCATGATAATTCCGATCGAATATTCAAAGTAACATGGTAAACAATACAGAGACTTCTAAATGAACGAATGTGCGAATATAAAACCAACTTTACCTCTATCGGTTCGTTCACGATTTACGATTATAATTTTATCACCATGAAAATACGGTTCTTGGTCTAGATTAATCTGATTCCGATTGATACCATAATGAGCTTACACTTACATTCATAGTGAGCTTACACATGTATCATATACATAATGCGCTTACACTTATATCATATGAATACGGTGGCTGAGAGAGCTCAAACACGCTGCAAGTTAAGAAAACACAAGCAAATAGAAAAACACCAACAAGTTGAGACTAGGGGCCCTATCATGCACCCGGCGCAATAAGGCTCAAGACATGTTTGTCGCGATTTGTTGCTATTTTCAGACCAGCGCAACCCGAATTTTCACATTTTGCGCCACGTTGTTTAAATAGCAAATCAATTTGCCCCACTTTGTGGACTCATGGGTGTTCCGGTCTAAAAAGGAGGTGTGTTAAGGTGCATTGTTGGCGCATTGCTATTTTGAGGAACTAAATTAGACCATGCCATTGACCAAGTAAAACCTGGTCTAAAAAAATCCAGCGCAGAGCGCTTTAGTTATGTGTGTACACAGGTCCAAAACGCTACACGTTGCTTAATACACACAGGATGTACAGCAATACACAAATATTTTCACAAAAAAATTAAAGGATTAAAATGTTACAAAAAATTTGTTATTTTCTACATAAATATAAAAACCACTACCTCCATGCCTTCTTTACCTCAGGGTGCTTTTTTCAGTTTATTCATGGCAATTAGCATTTTTATAATGTTATTATTATTAGCAGTGTTATTTATTATATGCATATTTATATTTGTTTTAATAAAATTGTTTTAATAAAAAGGTATGTCCGCCTGTCGGGTTTTGGAGACGTATGCATCATCGTATGGGGCATAAGAATAGGACACGAGTTTGGATAGAACTCAGTTTTTGACCACACTTTGTTATTATTGTTTATTTATTCATTTGCTGGAAATTAGAACTGACTTTAGAAATAGTTTTGAAACAAGTCTTTGCGTTTAACAAACGAAATTAAATATGTAGGCTAATGGATGTCTTCAGTGGAGTGCTACAACACCGTTTCCTCATCCACAAAAGTAAAGGAGTCAAGAGAAAGTAAAGAGGCTGAATGGAGGAGGCTCGTTCTTTATCCTTGTGCTACAGATGGTTTGTTTAACTGTTTTCTTGCAAGTGAAGCATTCAGTTTTTCATCTTACAAAGTCCGCCATGTAAATAGCAAATGCGCCATGGCTCGACGCAACTGATTCTTAAGCTGCAGTCACACTAGAGTTTGAGCATGCGAAATTCTGTTGTACGGCACTGCGAAAGGGAGCGGGATTAAACAAGATGATTAGACATTTAAAAAAGGGAGCGATTGCTCCATATTTTACATTTCTGTACAGAGAGGTCATGTTTTGATCCTCGGTCTCATGCAGTCAAGTAATGCGATTTCGCAAAACTTGACGCATGAACTTGCGTTTCCGGTCTGACGCATTCACGTGCGTATGAATGGAAGTCTAAGGGGAGAAAAGTGCAGTGTGAACGCAGCTTTAAAGGGAATGTGAGACGAGACTTTGATTGGTTTAATGCACGTTATGCTCAAAACACACCCATAATTCATTAAGAGAATAAGCACAACCCTGTTAGACCATGCGCCAGATCATGGATCATTAAAATAGAGGCTTCATCGATTTAACATGTTGTATATATGCGCACACAAGTTTGTAAAAAATATGCAAATACGGAAATGTGCCAGAAGTCTCCAAAAAGTGATGAACCCGGCTACATTCTCTTTAGAGTCAGTGGTTCATTTAATGATAATTGTGTAATTTGTCATATTATTAGGGCTAAAAACTACAAACGACAAAGAATCATATGACTAGGTTGTTAAACGTGTTTTCTTAACTTGCAGTCCTGCAGAATGGGCTATACGCACACAGACTTTTATTTTTCAGCCAGGCAGCCCAAGGGCTTCCGGTGAACTATCTTTCCATTACAAAATTGTCATCATCTGATTTCTTTAAAAATTTGTGATGTTCATTGCCTGTTAGATCTAGGATATGAAGTGGGTCTCAGATCGGACAAGAAGCACTGCATTAAATTCCATTTCCCCCCACCATGTCTTTAAAATATGACAGCTTATTTTACCCCAGTATTTTCAATGGAATTTCTGTGCTACCCTGTTGCTACTGACTGCACTAGTGGTTACAACGGTCTTTCATCTCGTTTTACACTTGAACAACTAAATGAATGCTTAAGTCTATTTAACTGAATATATTGTAATTACGTTACAACAACATCGATGCTGTAAAAACAACCTTGTGAAATTGAAAATACAAACATTAAGCTTTCATCGGAAGTTTATCTTTGGCTTTAAAACTTTAGCTGTGCATAGAGCCCATTCAGCTCCAACCCCGATCAAACACACCTGAACTAATTAATTAGGACCAGAAGCAGCACTTGATAATTACAGACAGGTGTGTTTGGTTAGGGTTGCAACTGAAATCTGCAGGAAGGTAGCTCAACAGGAACAGGGTTGGTGACCCCTGGTTTAAAGCAAAGTAATAACTTAAATCTAAATAATGTAAAATTTAACTTATAAAAACTCACAAAGACAATAATTACAAACAATACAAGATTGTAAGTACTTCTCCTGAAACGGAGAAAACGCTCAGTTGTGAGGGTGTTTGCAGCGCAGCATTTTTTCAGTCGGTTCACTTTACAAGTTGATGTGGTTGTAATGTACAGTTGATTGGTATCCCGCTCCGCCACCACTGTGATTTGATGGCTAGCTCAAAAGTGACACTGATGGGCACTGTTTTTTTTTAGCTTACGTCTGAAAAACCACAAAGAGTTAAGCGCTGACTGTAAAAAACACAGTAAACTCTAGGTTAGATACAGCTGTGGATACTCTCATCAGTATAAAATAGTTTTTGTGACATTGTACAACAATACTAGGGTTGGGGTAGGGAAGATGTTGGGGTCGAGGAAGACGTTAATAATATACAATTAATGTGTAATTAAATAAATATTATAAATAATTCTTGTTATAATTACTGTTTTTGCATTACTGTGAGGGTTAGGATAGACGTTAATAAAATACAATTAATGGGTAATTTGATAAATAATTCTCATTAACTCCCGACTGCAGCTGTATCCCTTCTAGCAACAACCATAAAGCGCCCACTCAGCACCTCGCTATGCTGCAGGCGCTTAAAAAGCATGCTGTTACCATTGACAACAACAGAAAACAAATGTCAACTCGAGAAAAAAACGCTTCGCTGGACATGCTTAATTAGCAGCAAACACATGTATCTAGAATGTCTTCAATTTCCAATTTGATTTGAACATTGATTTCCACAGAAGTATATGTGTTTTCATTGGAAAATGCCTGTATTTTCAGGGGAAACTCAAAAGTGCACTTTAGAATGAACTAGATTGGTGAGATATGGCCCGAAGGCATATTGTCATTCCTTTTTCATCGGCGCCCCACTATTCCCAAAGTGCCAAAGACCCAGCTGTTACCCTATACAACAAACTGTGCTTTCTCATGCTAATTCATTCTTCTGTGGGCAGAAAAGAACACAAGCCCACTGCAATATGGCACCTGCTATTCAGAGAAGAATGCTGGATCCTTAGAGGAATTTACTAGCTGGCTTTCTTATTGATTGTGCTCATCATCTTTTTATGTGTCTTGTCTATACATAGGTGAGGAAGACTGTTCTATTAGGGTAAGGGTCAATTAAGGCCACAGAAAATGTATTTTCAGCTTGGATAAAAGGAGGTCGGCTGTAACAGTAAGCCGTAACAATCCTTGCCAGTTTGCGGTAAATATGATTTTGCCAAGTAGGACATTTTCCTGGGTCAGCAATCTTTTGTTGGTCCTAGAACAACATTCCTGTTATAACATTGTCCAAAACCAAATGATTTACTCATCCACAGACTATCCAAGATGTTGGTGCCTTTTTTTTCTTCAGTTGAACATTATAGAAGATTTAATAGCTCAATTTTTGAAAATATATTAATTAATTTGTTACCTTGATTCTTGAAAATTCATATTATGTAAGTTAATGGCTATTGGCACTTCCACAGTCCAGAAAATGTATGCTTTTGGACCCTGATGATACTAAGAAACACTAAGAAAACAATCAGTCTGTTTAAAAAACAGTTTGAAATGCACACTTCTGTTAATATAAAGATACTTGCATGTAGGGCTGCACAATATATTGTTTTAGCATCGATATCGCAATGTACGCATCCGCAATAGTCATATCGCATGATATGCAGTGTTAAGTCTGAATTATAGTTGACCAGGAGCTACACAATTGTATTTAATTACTGTATTTATATGGAATTTATATGATTTATTCAAAAAGTGAATTTTTGTCTTGTTTCTAGTCCAGATATCTTTAAGAGTAAGGTTATTACTTACACTGGCAGATAATTTAGCTTGATATAAGGAAAAACTCTTAATTTTTTACTTATTTCTTTTAATGGTGAAAGCAAACCAATATTTTTCTTTTCTTCTTTGATATTTGGAGTAGAAACGAGACACAAAAGCAAAATGTCTATACCTGAATACTGTTAGACTCCCCAGAAAACCGTCAAATAGTGCTATTCTAACAGTCTTGTGAAACTGTATTCATATCACAAAATTTATCGCAGAAAAATTAAATATCGCAATATCAGATTTATTTAAATATTGTGAAATATTGTGGAGCCCTACTTGCGTGATTGTAAATGATAATTGAATAAATAATGTGAATGAAATATTTATCATCATTTACTCATCTTTCACTTGTTCCAAAACCATTTTAGTTTCTTTTATTAAACGCAAAAGGAGTTATTTGAAGAATATTGCAAAGCAGCAGCCATTGACTTCCGTAGTATGTTTTGTTTCTACTATATGAATGTCAATGGCTGCTGGATTCCAACATTCTTCAGACTTTCTTGTTTTGTTCAACAGAAGAAAGAAATTCAAACAGGTTTGAAACAGTTTAAAGTTTTTTTTTTTTTTTTTTAAAGGATATTGTATATCATAGTGCCTTGCGATTTGTCACTGGTTCAAGTGCATGCACACATAACTGTAATTTATATAAAAATTAAAAAAATAAATACCTCATTACAGTCAAGGAGAAAACATCATATGTTAGTTTTTATTTTTAAAGCTTTAGTTGGTAAATTACCACAATATATATCTAGTTTGTTGGTGTACTGCTCAAATACTTATAATACCAAATCAGCAGATGTACTCTTACTTAACCCTTTAAGAGGCATCATATCCACCTGGTTGACCCTTTATCTATAGGTTATCATTATGATAGGTTATCATACTATTTATCAGATTTGTGTCAGTATATTATTCAATCCAAGATGTGGGCCAAGAAAACAAATGTCTTGTAGTGCACCTTAAAGGGTTATGGTGCCATATTTTCAAAAAGAGTTAGGCCGATCTGCATTCTCTACGTATGCTCAATATGGCATGAGCTTCAAGATATATTGCATATGAAATCTGTTCCATCTATCGGTACATTTAAAAAAAAATTATAAAGTCTGTCAATTTAGAACAGTCCACATGTTTTAATAATTGATTATAATTTATATTTTTTTTGTGTCTGTCTATGTGTTGTGATATGGATTTTTTTCCTTTTAACTCTGTCCTATGCTGCCTGTCTTGATCAGGACTCCCTGGTAGAAGAGATATTGTATCTCGATGGGACATTCCTGGTTAAATAAGTAAATAAATAAATTAATTAATTAAAAAAGGTGAAAAAATTAGGAGAATTTTACATATTGGATGGCCTGAGGGTGAGAAAGTTTTAAAAAGTAATAGGTTTTAAAGTAATAGTTTTCTCAGAAATTAATATTCTGTCATCATTTACTCACCAAGATGTACTTCCAAATGTTTTTCTTTTGGAGTACACAAAATAAGGTATTTTAAAGAATGTTGGAAAGTTTCAGTTCCTATTGAATTCCTGTGTGATTTTTATCCTCACAGTGTTGATCATTGGGAGCTTCCAGCTTTTCTTATTTTCTTTCAGAAATATATTTGTCATATATATATATATATATATATATATTTTTTTTTTTATTAAGCAGATTCTTAGATGGCAGTAGGAACGTGACACATGTGAAAAATAGTACGATCTGCTTATGCTATCGTTATTTCTGGGACATTACGACCACCAGCAGTTGTTTGTCACTCAATGCCTCATGCTTTGCTGTGATTGGTCCAGAGTTCATCTTGTCAGCTAATCCCACCAATCCCTTTTATCAGTTCAGCTGAGTCAGCTTTTGCACATCTTCATCTCCTTCATCAACTTGCATCACTAAAATACCATATTGACACAACAGGGGTTGTGAAGATGGAGTTCAGATCACAATGCCTTTAGTCTAGGTTTGCCTGATGCTAGGCTCAAAAATGACATTATTGCAATAGCAACCTAAATTATATAACTTAACTTAGTATAACATAGTATACTTAGTATAACATATACTTAGTATAACATGTATAACGATTGACAACAATTTTTTTCCGGAGTGTTTAAAGGATTTTTTTTTAAGTCCTATGATTTTTTAGATTTTTTTTCCTTTTTTGTTTGAGAATTCTCTCCCTCTCTCTCAGTTCAATTCAATTCGAAATTGCAATATTGACATGACTGTAAGTAATACAACTTTGCCAAAGCTTGAAATATGCGGTCAAATATAAAAATATATTAACAATAAAAAGATTAAAATAAAAAAATAAAACAAAAAATATCATAACAATTTAAACTTAAATAAACAATCTAACAAATAAGAACTATTTAAAACCACAGGGTTTAACATATAAACACACACAGTCAGACAAGGGTCACTGTGGTAGACAGTATGGGAAACATACAGTAATACACACATTACACACACACATAATATACATGAGTTTATCTACTGTCTCTCAGGCTGTGGCACATTCACACATATCTGGCAGTCAGCTACTGCTCTCTCTCTCTCTCTCTTTTACTCCTTACCTAAAGTTAAACGCTAGTCTTTGACCTCACAAAATATATTTAACAAAACAAAAAGCCTATAGTTGCAATTATAGTTTACATTTTTATTTGTTCCTACAGACTAATTTTGAATCTTGCACTGTTCTAGGGCTGCACAATATGTCACAAAATTTTGGTTATCGTATATACAATAATAGTATATGTCGCAGACTTGATAAATGACTTTTGTTATGCTTTGTTTGTTTATTTAAATTCACTAGATTTCATTTAAATCAGATTGGACCTTACTATCTATCTCCCCGCCTCCCCAGTAGTTGCTGTTTTGCTATTGGCTGAAAATAAACACTTATAAAGACAAAAGCCAATCTGAGTAAGAATATCTGCTGAGTGTTTTAAAGTCTGAATGAACCGGAAGCTGCGACCATTTATTTATTTATTTTTTCATATTGTGACGCAATTCCTAGAGAAATAATTAGAGAATAAATACTATTGAATTAAACTGTCATAGTAATTATGTTATTGCTGTGGTATGACAAAACCCTAGTGATAAACAAATTATTCAGCAGGCTTCAGATTTCTACGTTATAATTATACACCATCACTATGCACCACAGTTTACACTAACAATACAGTATTTATTACAGTTTATGAGTTTACTATGCCACAGTATTCTGTAACAATTAGTTGTACACATTATACACTTTACTATGTGGTTCAAAAACATGTTTATTATAAATTACTATAGTTTTTCCCCATGCGGATATCTTCCAGACATCACGAAATAACAGGTGAAAGCATACAAAAGCGTGGACGCATAGTCTACATTATTATTGATTTACTTTTTGTAAGGGGAAAAAGTACTCCACAATAATAACCGTCTAGTTTTGCTCACAAGGGTTGCATTTCTTTTGTGTTCTGTTGAAGAACTTACCATCAACAAACAGTCACCGCTGTTGTGCATCTCAATGTTCACGTTAAGGTTGTTTATTCCACCAAAACGCCAGTAAAGACATGGATTATTTCAAAACTAGATTGAGATTTCATTGCAGCGATTACATGGCAGGGTATGTTATTTATATTCGCCTGACTTTTGTATAAGTTTGGTGGTGTTTGTATCTGATTTTTATATAACACATTAACATGTTTATACACATAGCAAGGCCTGTTATCTTTATTGGTGCCGTCAAACGAATTAAAGCGTTCAAAACAAGTTTGTACACATGAATGTATTGAATGAATGTTTATTACACGTCGCCTTTTCTTCTGTTTTCAGCCAGTTTCTTGAACTTTCCCCTCTTTATGTGCAAAACCTGTTGGAAGTCTTTATGAGCTCTTCTGCATTTTTCATTTTGGCCGATTTAAACAATTATAAACAACATAAAACAGAAATATTTTGACCGCTGATAGCAATTCCTATGTAGAAGAATCACTTCCTGCCCTTCATCTGAGTCTTGCACGTTATTAATGACATCATGTGAAAACAACATGTTGTTCACCACAAAACTAGCAATGTGAGCTAACAAAACAGTTTTGATTTCATGCGTATGTTAAAAACAATATGTTGACCTTGACACAGTTTTTCAGTCCGAATTAGAATGAATGAAAATAACCTGTTTATTTTAATATCATTAGATAAATAAAAGATAAAATACAGAGCTAATAAAAATTGCATTTTTCTTGTGAAATGTTTTATCGTAATAAATATCTTTATCGCAATACACAACACCAATATCGCATATTGCATTTTTCCCCATTATCGTGCAGCCCAATGTAGATCCACTTTGTGTTTCAAAGCTGATAGATCTCTGATCACTTTACTCTTGGGACAGCATACTAAATCAGCTTTAAACTGTGTGAACAGAGATTAAGATTGCATCAGATTGGGTTCCAGTGCTCCAAGGCATCACTCCGGTCGGTTTTCTTGAGTAAATGTTGCATAAATTTCACGGCCAGTTGTGTATGTAGCTGGTGGAATATGCATGACTTTGCTGTTGTGCTTTGTGTTGTTGCTCTGAGATTTGTAACCCCGTTTGATTCAACAAAGACTAACTGGAAAGCTCAGTCTTTTGTAGACCACACAGCACATAGACAGATAGCATTTTTTAAATTCATGTTGACATGATGCGTTATCCCCTTGCTTTGAAAATGTTGTGTGCTGAAAAATTAAAAGGATACGGCGGTCCGGCGACAGTTTCAGTTTGAGATGAATAACAATGTTCTTGCTTCATGCCTAGCATATGATTAGATGCATCAGGGGCTTGACGGTATCCTGCTGGGCTATTACCCACAATCCCCTGCTGCTCCCTTTAACTGGTTCTGAGCTTAAAGGGTTTGTGAGAACCCTGCCAGGCCTACAGCTGGCATTATGCCACAGCAAACAGGTTTCCTTCAAAAACAAGACCGCTTCCTCATTCCTGTTTGTTTTGTGGATTTTTAAAAAAACATTTTACATGCAGTGATTCCTTCAAATGATTTAGTGTCATTTAGTCACTGCTAATGTGCGCTAATTAATCATGTCTTGTTGATATGGACTTTTTATATTGCATAATAATTAAAAGGCAGTTTAATGCGCATTTTGTCAGCAAAGAAGGTTCTAGTATAACTCCAGCACATGCTTTCACATGGAGCAGCATTTACTACACAGTTGTACACTGATTAGCTTAACTAAATCATGTTCATTCATTCATTTTCCTTCGGCTTAATCAGGGGTCACCACAGCGTATATGAACCGCCAACTATTCCAGCATATGTTTTACGCAGTGGATGCCCTTCCAGCCGCAACCCAGTACTGGGAAACACACTCTCGCACTTACACACACACACTCATACACTACGGATGTGCATTTGCTTAATCACATTTGTGATTTTTATTTCAAATGCCCAGCCCTTTCTGAGAAATGCAATTTAAATAGGAAAAAGGTCAATTATTGTTATTTTCAGGGTTCATACGGTCATGGAAAACCTGGAAAAGTCATGGAATTTTGACATGGCATTTTCCAGGCCTGGAAAAGTTTTGGAAAAATAGAAAAACCCACAAGGTTTTGGGAAAAAAAGGAAATTACATTTACATTTAGTCATTTAGCAGACATTTTTGTCCAAAGCAACTTAAGCTGCGGTCACACTAGAGCTTGTGCTTGCGAAATTCTGTCATATGGCACTGCGAAAAGGAGTGGTATTTAACAATATGATTAGACGTTAATAAAAAGTGAGCGAGCTCCATATTTTAAATTTCTTATTTTAAATTATCTTCTGTTGGTCTAACGCAATCACCTGATGTGATTTCGCAGGTAAAAATTCACCAAGCTTTAACTTTCGAATGCAGTAAAATGTGAAACTTGTCGCACGTGTTTGCGTCTTGTGTCTGCTGCTTTCGCATGCCTATGAATCGAAGTCTATGGAGCGAAAAGTTCAGTGTGATCGCAGCTTTTCAATAGCAGTAGTTTTACTTACGATTACTAGTTTAACAAACTATTAACATTATCTAAAATTAGTTTGTCAAATATACTGGAATGGAGGTTAGATGTTTTTACTTCTCTTCTTGGCCAAAAACATGGTCTCACATCATTAGTGCTGTGTAAGCATCATTTATTTAAAATAAATATAAAAATAAACTAAAACTAAAGAGATTGTTGCGTGTTTTATGATATGCTGTAATAAATTTAAACGTTCATTGTTTTCTTATGATTTACCATGTATATGTAGACATAACATGAAACATTAGATCATGAAAATTGACTTAAAAGTCCTGGAAAAGTCATGGAATTTTTGTAGTAAAATGTGTATGAACCCTGTATTTTAATGTAATGTAGTTACTATTATAGTTCATATTATTATTATTATTATTATTATTACGAGGCTCGAAATTGCGACGATTTTGGTCGCATATGCGCCCGAAATTTAATCTATGCGACCTCATAATATATTTGGGAGCATTTGTGCGTCTGCATATAATGGTTGTAGTGCGACTTGTTTAAATTTTTTCTAAAAACGTGATGAATCGGACTTCCCTGCTGCTATGTTCATATTGGCTGTCAATGCACTCAAGGCTTTCCGCTGTCAGATAACAGGGAGCTTATAAGGGCGCCAGCCAAGATCAATCTTTCTTGAGATGTATAATATTTTTCCATTTACTGATGACTGCTTTGCAGCTTTCAGCATTGGATTGAATGACTTATTATATTCTTACATTTGTTTTGTAGGAGAAATATTATTTATTAAATTTACATGCATATAAAGACAATAATGCAAAATAAATATTTCTTACTGCATTGCTTAATTTTTGTTTGATACAAACCATAAATTTATTTTTCATAAAGTAACAGCAGGACCTTTTACAGAACATAACTCGCATTCAAGCACATTCAGGGCAGCATGATAATGAGAAATGTTATTCATTGCAAGTATTATTGACATCATCGTCATCATTAATAATATTTTATAATTATTAGACATTCATTTTGGAATTATTGCACAGATATCAATAAGTCATCACAGCATTAGTTAGATAGTTGTTTCTGGTTTTTGTTAGTCTTGATTGATGTTTTCAAATACAATAAATCCCTTAATATACAATTTGCAGTGGTGCTCATTCATTTTTGGTGAGTGCTTCTAAATTTTTTCTGGTGCTCCTAAATTTTTGAAGTTGGGAGCGCGGTGCTACCAAGTAAAAAAGTTAATTTCGAGTCCTGTAATATTATTATAATTATTATTATTATTATTATTATTATTATTATTATTCATGTTTATTTAGTTTTCTATTTAAATATATTTTTCCAGTATGTGTAAATGTTTCATCTTAATTTATAAAAAAAAAAATTAGTTGTGGCTACCATGCTTAAACAAAAACCCTTTAATTTGCCTGCCATTTTGGAAGACTTCAATTATTTGGTTACATAGATTAATAAACAATAATCTATAAATCAAAGATTTGGAAAGGGTCTGGCTAAAAGGCTCGTCACTATTAGGAATTTGTAGCTTCTCTAAATTTGATCTCCTCTGTGTTTTTTCTTTTCTGTTTTAAATACTCTCACTTACTCTCATTTCCTGTGGCTTATTCTCTTCTTTACCAATTTGTCACAGCAGAATGAACCCCCAATTACTCAGGTACACGTTTTACTCGCGGATGCCCTTCTTGATTTAACCCAGCCCTGAATTTCACACATTTAGTATGATTTATTATTACATGAAAATATAAAAGCTGTTTATATTTTAGGAAGAGGCATTTGTAGCAAGGAGATCATCATCATATTTAAAAGCCACTGGCATTAAAGGTCCCGTGAAGTGCTTTGAAATGTGCTATTTTGTTTGATGCCTGACTTAATTTAAACTAAAACATAAAGACTAGGTGGGGAAATAGAGTAGCTCCTCGCCTTTCTAAAAAAAACACCCAATAGTTTTTTATCAGAACTGTGCCAGTGAGAGTGGTTGAGCTCAAGCACATAAAAAAAAAAGCAAATGAGAAGCATCTTGAAAGGGGTGTGGCATGTTAGATACTAGAGTATTTGATTGGTCAGAAGATTTAATGACAAACTGAAGTATGAGTTGTTGTCAAAAAATTCATCGATCCATTTAGGCAAAAGTGACAAACTGCAACCTTTGGATGTTTATTTCTTTTAAATGCTAATTTTGTCACTGTTTTGGAGCACACTAGCTTAAGACTAACATACTGATTTAAAAAACATTATTTTGATTTCATGGGTACTTTAAAAGTATGAAAACCCTTTTATTAGAGAGTGTTTTACACATCAGTATATTCCAAATTGTATAACATGTTGTATCTACAGACCAGACTGCCTGTTGATTGCAGTTTTGTAGGTTAGTCATCTGATGTGTCATGAGAACTGCACCAGAAACGTAACATAGCTATAATCGCACGGCTCTAGTGGCTCACGATGATGGCCCAAAGAGTCTCAAGTAGCCACATGGGCCGCGTCCAATGAAGGCAGGCTTTTTTTTAGGTCATAATAGGCTCTCTGTTGGCAGAGGCAGCTTGTGTGTGCTGTCAACATTTCCTTCCAACAAGCTCCCTCTGTTCTGTCTCTGCCAGTCCTGAGTGATGTCACAGAGCCCTCAGACTCTGCGTATTGAAGACTCCGGCTACAAAAACATGCCTGGTGTCATGTGAGACTGCCATAATGCAGGAAGTACCATTCGCTTAACGTGACAGCAGAA
Organism: Danio kyathit; assembly: GCA_903798195.1. Classification (NCBI taxonomy): domain Eukaryota; kingdom Metazoa; phylum Chordata; class Actinopteri; order Cypriniformes; family Danionidae; genus Danio; species Danio kyathit. Next base: position 19,788,891 of record LR812539.1, on the reverse strand, counting down.
TCTCTCTTCTTTTATCTCTCTCTCCATCCAGCAGCTGTGGAGAACAGAGGCAGATTGTGCATTTGCTCAGACTTTGAGTTGTAATGAACGGCTGTACATTTAATATTGTACAATAAGTAGCTTGTCTGACTGTTGTAAATGAAGCATTGCCTGTTATGCATATTTTACAGAACTTTATTGTAGTATTTGTAATTTTACTAGAGTATGGTTTAGTACAGGGGTTCTCAATCTCAGTCCTGGTGTCCTGCAGATTATAGCTCCAACCCCAATCAGACACACCTGGGCTAGCTAATCATGCTCTCACTAGGCTTTCTAGAAACATCCTTGCAGGTGTGTTGAAAATCTGCAGGACACCAGACCTCCAGGACCTAGTTTGAGAACCCCTGGTTTAGTAGATGCTAGTCACTGTTCTTCATCAATAGAAAAATTGTGAATTTTTACACATTAAGTTGATATCAGTGCTTCCCACACATAGAGTTTATATACTTGGGTGGCCGTTAATATAAGGCGGCCCGCCCAAATATATTTGGTGGTGACACATGAAAAATACTATTATTATCCCACTACTTTTTTGTATCCTCCCAAGAAAGCCAAACATTTGCGATCGATTAACCAGTAGAAAATCTTCTCTCGCTCTACACGTTTCCTACTGCCGGTCGTCAACAGTCACAGACAATCTCACATACTCTGCAGACCCACAGAGATGTGCCTTTTCTGCCAAAATGACCACGTTTACATGGACACCAATAATTGGATTTTAATGCAATTAAGACAATACTCTGATTAAGTGTAGGGATGGGCGATATGGCCTAAAATCCATATTGCGATATACATTGCAGCCTCCTGCGATAACGATATATATTGCGATATATAAATTATAATAGAACTATTTCAGAACAGGTTACATACACCCTTAGGAAAGCCAAACTGCTATTTTTTTAGGAAATAAAGAAACTTTGCATATCATTTTGAGAACATTTATTGTGCAAAAGCAAAACTGTAATTAAACAACACAATGTTGCAGATAAATAAACTAAATGTAGTGCCTTTTAGAAAGAAAGACGTTTCTTTTAAAGGTGCAGTATGTAAGTTTGACACCCAGTGGTTGAACTAGGTATTGCACTCCTGGATCATAATAAAAGTACGCTGGGATGCCAGATTGTGTACAGGAGCGAGTGATTTAAACTGTGTTCTAAATAAAAGCAACGACACGCGATAGAGGGAATATTTTCCATATTAAAAGGAGTTTTTGTCCTAACCAACACCTCGAATTGATATATTAGAAATGGCTTCTATTTCTCACAGCTGAACAACAGAAACCTATGACAGCTAGATCACCTCAGGTAAGCCTCGTGTGCTTTATTCAGTGCTAAATGCTAACAATGCGAGTTTGAATGCATTTTACATGGCATTTGTTGCCATATACTGAAAGCAGAAAGTTCACCTCAGATCTTGAAAATACAATAAACCGTCTGAAATTGAACTTTAGAACTAAACACATATGAGTGATTCAGCATCTACATTGATGTTAAAGTGGGTTAACATGTATTAAATAGATTCTAAACCTTACCGTTTTGTGAGCGAGTGCATATTCTGTGCTTCTGAAAGGCTGTATTTACATTTCTGCCGTGTTTCGTCTGGTGCAAACAGCCAAATAGCTGATCACTGCCTCTCTCGTCACAGCGTGTTGTTAGGACACGCGGTTACAATGTAACCTGCTCACCTAATGTTTACGTTCGTAATATTTATGTAATTTGCTAATTAATAACCTCATGTGGAACTGCATCTGTCTCCCAAACTGTTCTTTTTGGTCACGGACGCATGCTTTCAGAGCCTTTCTGAATGAATGAAATGCGCTGTTTTCCAACAAGGCAACCCAGGGTGCTGACATATAATTGGCTAAACTGGCATCGTGTATATGAAATTTATCTAAACAAAGACAGCGTTCCGGCACGGAAAACCCATTTTCAAAGCAGAATATCTGACTTCAGCATTGTTTTTCAGTTAAACAAGTATGTTCACTTGGGATGTTTCTTAAATATCTTCACACATATTATGGTATTTTTATGCTTTAGAAGAGTCAAAAACTTACATACAGCACCTTTAAGTCCTTGGTTCCTAAATGCCAAGTTGCAGAGAACAAAAAAAACTGGTGTCTTTTTAGTTAAGGAACTTACACTGTACTGAAATTACTTCCAGTTTTAATTAGTCAAATAAAATTGTGTATTGCAGATACTTTAAATAAAAACATATTTCAAACCTGCAGCCTCAGGTAACACATTTGGTTTTTAAAAATTTTGATCTCCTAATGAAATTAAAACTGGTGTCAATTAATAAAGGAACGGACACTGTGAATTAGGGCTATACTTCCAGTATTAGGCATGGCTATTTTAAATAAAGAAAATTCCTTCATTCTTTCCTTCTGCCCCAAAGTAACACCATCTTTTCTATATAACTTTAATGACCTTCAGCAACAGAATAATTTCTTATTAATTTCTTATTCTTATTTAACAAACAAATTTAAAAAAAAAGTTTGTTTCTTTTCAGTGAGCACCACTGACAGGTCAAATCTGCTTTCTTTCTCTCCCTCTCCCTCTCTGTCTGTCTGCTGCAGTGTTGATGCTGCTGAGAGATTGAGATGCACCAGCCAAAGTTTGCGTATAAAGTAATGCAAAAATGAATACAATTAACATCGTTAACAACAAAGCAGAATCTCGGACATGTCCGGTTGGTAAAGTCTAGATTGGATACGCGGCCGGCCGGAAATGCGATATGCACATAATAGCGGCATTTTTATTTACTTTCACGTCAAGCGGTCTTTACATTGTTTTGTATACGTTGCTAAGCAATGCATGGCACCGAATGGGGTAAAGTCTAGATTGGATACGCGGCCGGCTTTGCTCTTAATTTCGCGGGTAGATAACGTCATCAAACATGCATTATCGCGATAGTGCAATAGAATTAAAATCTCTATCGTAGGCCAATTTTCTATCGTTTATATCGCATATCGTTTATATCGCCCATTACTAATTAAGTGTCTACCATGTAAACAGTGATTTTTGATTAATTTAATCAGATTAAGGTCATAATCGAACTAAAGAGAAATCGAATTAAGACATGTAGAGTATGCCGATTTTAGTCGCATTATTGAAGTGCAGTACAGACATGTAAACACCTTAATCGAACTGTTACCATCATGTAGGACTTTAAGCCGCTTTTTGCGAAAGGGTAGTCCACACACACACACACACACACAGACACACACACACACCCAGACACACACACACACACGCACGGCTGATTGACACTGCACCCACCGAGTCAGTGCAGACCACAGACACCTGCATCGTGAAATGCAGAGTTTTTTTTCTTCCATTCAGCATGCGGTATGAACTTCCATTAAAACAACTCTTCCAGCAGTTCATAGTTGCATCGAATATCTCGTTTGTCACGGAGGGCGTGCGTGAATGTTCGTGAATGAAAGTGAAAGTGCCAAACTGCAGTTAAAGTCGACTAATTAAAAATGAAACACCCGAAATTACATAAAACTCTGGAGGAAATGCGGATAGCGCGGTGATGCAATGACGTTAATCGAATTATGTGCTGTAATATGTAAAACGCGATCATGAAAGTAACACTCAAAAAGCAACTCATGTAAACACCTTAGTCTTATTATTCTCTTAATTAGATTAAAGCAAATAATTCGATTACTGATGTCCATGTAAACATAGTCCCTGTGTCCGGCGGTAGTTTCTGAGTCTCCTAAAATGTCAGAGATTCGGGTTTTACTTTCATTTTCTACAGTTGTCGTTATTTGTATGCTTTTTGCATTACCTTTTCGCAGCTGAGTGCGTGAGCATAGTCGCGAGAGAAACATTAAACGATTAATAATTTCAGAAACGACTCTCATAAACTTGACTATATAATCGGAAAGAACAAAATTTACTGGCTGCAAATATTTGTGCACCGTTAGAAATGGCTAATTAACTAATTTGCCTTATTTAAATCTACATTTTTTATTCTAGTAATTATGATAATGTTTTAGCAATATTGCCTATTTTTATTCCTTTTCTGTAATTTATATCTAATTTTTCTATATATATTTTTAATTTAATGATGGTAATATATTACATACTTTATACATATCTAAACTGCTTTGGCAATTCTGTACTAAATAAATGTCTTACCAATAAAGCAACTTTATAAAGCGAGAGAGAGACAGAGCAGCCTTTACCTGTCAGTGGGTGCACATGGCTCCTAAATAGCATAAAAGTAAGAGAAATAGTGGATTTCTTTTATTTCAACAGCCTTTTTAATAACATTAAATACATTGTCATAATAAATAAAAATATAGTTAAAAATTACATTTTTTTTTGTTTGTCACATGTAGTTGACCATTTATGTTCTGTGGGTAACAGCCTTGACTTTTAGATTACTATTTAAGTTTTTATTTTTAAATAAAAAATAAATGTATTTTGGTTAAATTTATTTATTTTTGCCATGATCATAGTTGTTAATGCTAATATGACAACAATAAATAAAATAAAAGTTTAGGGCAATTATATAATTAATAAAAAAATATATATATTATATTATTATTATTATTATTATTATATATGTATATATGTTGCACCTGTAATAATTAGTTTTTTAAAAGTGTTTTATGTTTTATTCATATTCTTTTATATTTCTACATATTTAATTAAACATCTGCCCCGAAGTTCTAAATAAAGTGAGGGATATGATATTATCAGGATATGAGATGACCTATGTTGTGATATGAGATTTGATATCGCCCAGCCCTATATACAGTATGTAAATGAAACAATGTAAATGAATCCCACTTTTTCATTGTAAGCCAGCTTTATTCATGAGTGTTTACTCATGTAGAATAGATTAATCTGTGCTGTTTTACAGTATGTCGAGTGTTTTCTGCTGCGTAGGCTCTACATCTATCTCTGAACTGAGAATCAATAAGTTCGCTGGAGCACAGCTGTGAAAGCAAGTCTCAGACGCAGATGAAAGAGATGTATTAAAATGACCAGTTCCAGCGACAGCGTGGAGACATTGTGCTGACTCCTGTTATTTCACCCAGCCCCAGTAGAATCAACAACGCTTGATAAAAGCCCTTCCTCACCAGATGCTGTTATTTACCAATCGGATTGTGTCTGTTTCTTTGAATATATGTACTATATTTATATTATTTTGCATTGTTTTTGGTATGAAGATAACCAATGAAAATAACACATACTATACAAAACGATTTTGTAAACTGCAGTAAAGTCAAGAGTTTGTGGTTTGTTGGTTATCTTTCACATTTTTTTCACACTCTAAAACCCAATAAGTTATGGTAACTCAAACCATTTGAGAAAACAGATTGCAACAAACCATTTAAGTTTAAAAACTATTCCTAATGAGCACTGTGAACTTAATCTATTTGAGTAAACAAAGCAATTTGAGCGCAGTAAAAAACAATAAATGAAGAGAACTCAAACCAACTGAGTACTGTAAAACCCAACAAGTTAAGGCAACTCAAACCATTTGAGGAAACTGATTGCTCCAAACCATTTGAGTAAAAAACTAATCTATATGAGTACTGTGAACTTATTTCATTTAAGTTGAAGTAATGAGGTATTTAATTAACTCATTACCTTCAACACTGAGTTCAAAACTCTTTTCAATTGAGTAGAATAAATTTTTTGTAAATTTTGAGTTAACTACACTCATTTCATGTACTTCATCAAAGTAATTCTGACCAAGTCCACATTAATATGTTTTTGTTTTAAATGCATTATTTTGAATTATTATTCATTATTATTTACACTGAAACAGCAATTTAGGCAACGAAAACGTATCTTTTGTCTCCAAAGTAGATCCATTTGAAAACACCACATTTTGGACTGTGAAAATGGAGGTTTTCGAAAATGGTGATGCATTTTTAAGAACTACTAAGTGATTAAGAACTTTAATGCCTGTTCACATCAAATGCAGAGCATCACGTCACTCTCTCCAGTTTACTGACGGGATGTTTTTCACCTTGAGTTCAATTATTTGACACGATTGAGGTAAATTCCACATTTTCAGCTGTGTGAATTTTGGGACTTGGTGTGGTGGTAATTCGCCTCTATTTGCACATTATGCATCAACTTTGTATGTAACTTAGTCATGCAAATACTTAATTCAACATTTGGTGTGAACCCAGCATAAGGATGCTTCAGTGAAGCTCATATATTGACATGTAATTGTTCATGTTTAAACTGAAAACCTATTTAATATGATTTGTTTGGTTACATTTGATTTTTTTTTGTACTTTTAGGACTTTGGGCTCTATTTTAGCGATCTAGACGCAAAGTCTAAAACGCAGGGTGCAAAAGCATTAAGGGCGTGTCAGAATCCACTTTTGCTTTTTTAAGGACGGAAAAATACGCTCTGTGCCGTGGCGCATGGTCTAACAGGGTTGAGCTTATTCTTTTAATGAGTTATGGGTGTGTTTTGAGAATAAACCAATCAGAGTCTCATCCCCCATTTCCTTTAAGAGTCACCATGGCACCATGGCATCGCGCCATAGCACATTTGTTATTTACATGGCGGCCTTTGTAAGTAGAAAAACTAAACACTACACTAGTGAGAAAACAGGTTAACAGCATCTGCAGCGAGAGGATAAAGAATGAGCCTCCTCCAATTGGCCTAGGGATGGGCGATATAGAAAAAATATCATATCACGATTTTTTTCTGGGAAAATCACGATTCACGGTTTTTATCCCGATTCTTTTTCAAGTTGGTTTTTAAGGACTGTTTTGCAAATTACAAAGGTACAATACAACCAAACTAATGTCCCCATATAAAAATATACTCTTACCATGTATGTTTAAGAATATTTTAATCAGGGCTCTGAACCGGTTAAAGGAACGGAAACGAATGACATTTGCAGGAACAGAAACAAAAAAACAAGATCAACTTTAATCGTTCTGGACTGAAACGTTTACAGTTAACTGGTTAATTTTATCGTTCTCTTTATTATATGATTTTGGGAGACAAAAAGCATTCATTTAAATCATGTGTACAAATGCGACTGTGGAGCATACAACGTGAAATGCCCGTGAAGCAGACGTCATAAGCGAGAGTTGTTTTTGATGCAACGAGCTTGTCTTAAAGGTTACCGAGAACCTGCTCTTTCATGTACAAAGGTATGTTTTGGTTTCAGTTTTTGCTATTAAAACTTGTATTTATACAAAATGAATTATTGATTGTCGATTGTTTTTAGATGGGTCTCCATAAAGAAAATCATTTTGTTAATTTTTCTCTTATGACAAATCATCTGATAAATCGATCTGTATATTGAAGGATGAGGGGCATCTCATAAACATGATAGATAGCCTAAAGTTTTGAATGATATGATATATTATCAAACCACCAAAGCATTTTCCATTCTGAGAGTTACAGTAATTAATAGCTTAGTCCTTATAAACAATGCATTAATAAAATACATTATTTACAAGGCTACTGAGAAAATAATCGAATATGCATCCGCATGAGGTAGGCCAAGCGCTCGTTTTTATATAAACTATAAATGTCTGGCCGTAATGCGTATTTATGCAAGTCTATAAAAAGATAATATAGCTTGAAACACTTTAAAATTTTAGAGAAAGTATGTCAAGTTTGCACAACCAATGTTTGGTCTTATTAACCTGCTACCCATAATTAAACGTCATTTTTTGATTTTTGATTACTTGACTTGCGGATTAACAGCAGCACCAGCGGACATAAACGAGATCTGTGCATAACAGGGTTTTATGTATCCCCAATACACAAAGTCAAGAGAGTGACTCCATAAGATAAACTGCACACACTTGTTTATATAATGTGTGAAATCAGGGACGCGTCTCACAGCCCAAAGCATAGCTTATTGAGGGCCCTACACCCCTACACTCGTCGCAATGCGGCGCAAGGCTCGACGCATTTGTTTGCTAGTTCCAGCTCGATGCTTTTTCAGTTTATTCATGACAATTTGCTGTTTTATAATGTTGTTGTTATTATTATTATTATTATTATTATTAGCAGTATTATTTACTATATGCATATTTATATTTGTTTGATTAAAAACACGCTTAGATTTGCCCACCTGTCAGGTTTTAGACAATATGGGGTATAGCATGTGTGTTTTTAAATAACTCAGTTTTTGGACAACACTTCGTTAATATTGTTCATTTATTTGTTTGGTGGAAATTAGAAAAAAATTTAGAAATAGTTTTGAAACAACTCTTTGCGCTTAACAAACGAAAATAATTATGTATAGGCTAATGGATGTCTGCGCGTACAACACCTTTCCTTATCCACGAGAGTGAAAGTGAAAGTAAAAAATGAGGAGGCTCATTCTCTCATTCTCACGTTGCAGATGCTCTGTTTAACTGTTTTCTCGCTAGTGAAGCGTTCAGTTTTTTCACATACAAAGTCCGCCATGTAAATAGCAAATGCGCCAATGGAGTGACGCAACTGACTTTTAAAAGGAATGGGAGATGAGACTCTGATTGGTTTATTCTCAAAACACATCTATAACTCATTAAAAGAATAAGCTCAACCCTGTTAGACTATGCGCCGTGGCGCAGAGCAGATTTTTCCATTCTTAAAATTTCCGTTCTTTTTTTCTTAGGTGCACCACGCATTGCAATGAATGTATACAATTTAATATTTATATTAAAGATAAATAAGGCAAGAAAATGAGAATGATACTTTTTATATCTTTAAACCAACAAAAATATCTTGTGGTATGCACTTGTTTAATAAAAATCTTTGTAATTGTATTCAACATGCAATAAAATGCCATCAAAAAAACTAAACCGGATAATCTTTTGTATTTACAAGTAAAATTAATACTCGGCCTATGCCTAAATCCAAGAAGCACTTAATAATTTATATATTTATAAATTACACAAATTAAACTAAATAACCATATATTACGCTAAATAACTAAAATAGGCTATATAATCTTATTCTCTGATTAACAAAAGTGATTTAGCAATGCCGCACCACTGACATCGAAACCGCAGAGAGCACTTTTCCCGAAGTTATGCCTTTCTTTTTTACTCTTAATTTTTTACTCTTACTCTGTCTTTTAGCCAAAAAGTCTATCAGTGGGATAATCTGTAAAAAGGCAATCAGAGCCAATGTTATGTTGCCTAAACGGCTATTAAATTTCTAAAAAAATTAAAACCAAAATACAATTAATTGCATTTTTCGTTTGATAAAAATATACAGAAACGAAATAAAATCAAAAGGTGGCTGGTTTGTAATTTGTTTTAATACTAATAAAAAAAACATGCTTAGACTATTTAAACTTATCGGCTATACGCTGCCAATAGGCCTTTAAAAATATAATTTTACTGTGTACTGGGTTAAAATGTATATTTTACAATAAAAAACTAAATATAGGCTAGCATGTCTCACTGTCATTTAAAAAATGTAATTCATAACACATTAGAAGACCTGCAGTGTGTAAACTGTATAGGGGGTGTTGGTCAATAGCCTACAGTACATAACGCTATTGAACTAATATCTCAGAGGGAGATTATGTTAGGCTAATTTAAGAGATTTAAAAAATAAAAGAATTTTTTTTAAAAGGAAGGCGTGTTTCAGCACTTGACGCTGGATTAAGTCGATGGGGCTGGCTGTGTGTTGGCGTCTGTCAATCAACTACAGCTGGTGAGCGAGAGCGCGCGTAAGAGCTCAGAGCCGTAGATAAAACCAAAAGCAAGTTCATTTTATAAATATTTCATTAACAATACTTATCGAAAATTCATTTAATTTTACCCCACGAATAGAATTTTTTTAGTTGCACCATTAAGAAATCAGGGCACTCTAGAGCCCTGCAATACTTTGTAATAAAACAACCTTATTAACCGGTATTTCTTTTTCTAGAAAACCGTTTTCGGAATGTTTTGTTTAATACGGAACGCCAGAATAGAAATGAAAAAATATAAATTCTGCTCGGAGTTTTCTGAAAAAGTGGATCGTGCAATAATTTTGATCGTCCACGATCAAATATTGTGTTATCGCACAGCCCTAAATTGGCCTTTACTTTCACTTTCACTTTCTCTTTTTCGTGGAGAAGAAAACAGTGTTGTAGGCTAAGCCCTGACATCCATTAGCCTACATAATTAATTTTGTTTGGTAATCACAAAGATTTGTTTCAAAGCTATTTCTAAATTCAGCAATCTCCAGCAAACGAATAAATAGACCATAATAACGAAGTGTGGTCAAAAAACTGAGTTATATCCAAACACGCGTCCTATGCCCCATATGGTCCAAAACCTGACAGGTGGACAAATCTAAGATTGTTTTTAATAAAACAAATATAAATATGCATATAATAAGTAATACTACTACTAGTAATAACATTATACAAAAGCAAATTGTCATTAATAAACTAAAAAAAAAACCTGAGATGGAGAAGGCATGGAGGCAGTGGTTTTTATATTTATGTAGAAAGTAATTATTTAAAAATTATTTTAATCCTTTAATTCTTTTTCATTTGTTAAGATTTTTGTGTGTTGCTGTACATGCTGTGTGTATTAAGCAATGTGTAAACGAGGTGCACAACTAACGCGCTCTGTGCTGGACTTTAGACCTGCTTTCAGCAGTCTATTTTAGTTCCTCAAAATAGCAACTCACCAACAATGCGCCTTAACACACCTCTTTTTTTTTCTGATGTTGGAATAAAACAATATATTTTTTTCTCTGCGATATGAATTAAACTATTTGGAGAGAATTCATAATTTTACATTGATTGGGATGACTTTGTACAGGAGTGCATCTGCGTAAATAATAACAAACAAATTAAAGCATATATGAAAACAATAGAAAGAAATGCAGAAATTCATTGAGGTACAGAAATGTAAAATAACATTGTATAATCTTAATGGAATAAATGCACAGGGACTTTAAATTTTCTGTAAAAATCAAGGTCTGGTTTCTTTTCAAATCAACTATCTTCACTGCCTTATTGATATATGATATAAAGTGGGTCTCAGACCAGACAAGTGCATTAAATTTCATTTCTCTGCTCAAATTCTTTAAAATATGGAAATGTATTTTACCACAGTATTGGTAAATACCATAACCTGCTGCTCCTGACGGCACTTGCATTTAAAGGCTCTTTCATCTCGTTTTATAAACAACAAATAAATGATTGATTAAGTCTATTTAACTGATTATATTTTAATTACATGCAACATCGATGCTGTAAAAGGAACTTTATGAAATTGAAAACAGTCACATTAACCGTTCACCGGAAGTTTATCAGTGGCTGATAAATACTTGCTGTGCATATAGCCCGTTGTATAAATAATACAATTTTACCTTAAAATTGCCTAGAAATCTTTCTGTCACAGGCCTTAAAAACACATCCAAATAAAAAATCTGTTATATACCAATCGAATTTTTGCTGTCTGTTTGTTTCTTTGAATATATGTACTATATTCATGTTATTTTGCATTGTGTTTGCCAATGAAACTGCCATTAAATAATACATACAATACTGAAAAATATTTTAAAAACACATCCGAATAAAAAAAATCTTTCACACTATTTGATTGGGTTTAAAATTGACTCCACTATTCACATGTTCTGAACTGTGTTTGCTGGTTAATTATAATCCTAACTTGACATTGCAGATCCTGCAATGGCTAATGAAGATTGCAATATTTATGCTGAAACGATCTATGATGTCCAGCCCTAGCATGTAGAGTGTATATGGCTGATAACTATGTATGTGTTTTTGTCTCCAGGACCCTGCAGAGACGTCCACTATTGAGACTGAAACTGCTCAGAGAGAACCAGAGTCGGTCGCGATCAACTACAAGCCTTCCCCGCTACAAGTCAAGATAGGTAAAGCACTTTCTCATTCAGCCAGTAATCGGACTAATGTGCCATATCGTCATTGGTGTAATTTGTCCATTTGAGTGTTAAAAAAGAGGCTGTATTGATTTTCCCACTGATACTGTGATTGTGAAGCGTAATCAGGTTTGGAAGCTCAGAAGCGATTAACAGGTTTAGACCCTGTAAAATAGATGGCTGTGGTTTTCGATGAGAAGAATTTTAATGAGTCTTAATGGTTTTCTCAGAAAATGTAACGATTGGATTTTTGAATGCAGTTGTGGAGTTTTTAGGGCTGAGGGTATTTAAGTCTAAAGCAAAAGGCAAAAGTCGTTTATAAAACCATTCATCAGTGGATTCAAATAAGTATTATGATTGAAGACAGATCATTATGATATATGGCGTTCAGCAGTTCCACCATCATTTCAAGAAAGGGTTACAGAATTGGGGAAGGTGGCAGCATATGAAAAAAATGACATAGATTACTTGATAAATTGGATGTTTATCAGAGAAGATGGGGAATATATTTGGCATTTTGGATGAATAATGTCACTGTGGTGAGACGCACGGTAAAAGTGTAATTGTCTTATTTGATTTAATTATTTATTATTACTGATTTTTATTTATTAAGTTTATATATATTTATGTATTTACTGGATTTATGATATCAACATCTAATTAATGTAACTAAATAAATGATAAAACTTTATATATATTAATGATTTAAATTGAAGAATAATATTTGTCAATGGTTATAAGTTAATCATTATTGTAATAATTTATTACACAATTATTATTGTAATGTATTTATTTATATGTTATTAGAATAAAATTTTGATTTATTAACTGCATTCTCTTATTTGAAAAAAAAACTGCCTATTTATGTACTATTATAATATTTTTATTTTTAATAATATTAATATATTTTTTTACTTAATACTTTTATTAATTAATACTTTTAATAATTTAAGTATTATATTAAAGTATTATAAAGTAAAGTATTTTGTTATTATTCCATTTTTAGTATGTACATGTTATTATATATTTAGTTTCAATTTATTTAATTTTTAATAATAATTTTAGCACTTATTTCGGTTTGTTGTAGATTTTTCAGTTTTTCCTGTAATGTTTCTCTTTATTTTTCTGCTTCATTCAATTACTGAAAACGATTTTAATTAACAATAAAAACTCTGCAAGCATAACATTAAACAGATTATTACCAATGTTATTATGGATAAACAAATGAACAAAACAATAAAATCCAGCAAAACAAATTGATTTTGGGTGAAGATATAATCCATGTTATGCCCTGAACTTTGAACCCCTGTTTGTTTCCCCTCTAAAAAACACTTCAGTGCTTGAATGACTAATAAACATATTTAGCTGGTTGTTAAAAAACGATTACTAGTCTCATTCCCCTCAGGAAATGGCAGAAAGGAGAAAAACAACATTGCTTATCATTTTGTCCTCTCTTTAGTCTCTGTGCTGCCCTGCGTCTGTATCTCACACCACACTCTGTTTAGAGATGTCGAGGGCATCCTTAAACACAGCAGTCGCTGTTGTTAATTAAACTTCACTTTACAGTCCTCCCTTTGACAGCCTTATTACTTATAACACCGCAGAGAAATCTCTCTTTCACATACACACACACAGGCCAGTGTATAGAAGTCATGCAGGAGTCAAGCTCAGACTTCACGCATGAAAAAACACTTTTCAGCCAGAGAACCACACACAGTGGAGAATATTAAGAGACACTGCAGGCAAAAATAAAAATTTCATGGACCTGTCAATTTTCAGATTTTAGGCTTTTTTCATTCATTCATTCCTTTTCCTTCAGCTTAGTTCCTTTATTCATCTGGGGTCGCCACAGCGAAGTGAACCGCCATCATATCCAGCATATGTTTTACACAGCGGATGCCCTTCCAGCTACAACCAAGTTCTGGGAAACATCCATACACACTCATTCACACACATACACTACGGTCAATTTAGTGTACTTAATTCACCTATAGTGCATGTGTTTGGACTGAGCCATAAAATTTAGCAGCACTTACATACACCAAACTTCACAGTTTTATCCATATCTATATATTTTAAGGTTTATTACCGAGGGATTTGATCGTACAAAATGTGCCTGGTTATTTACATGATCATTTTCTACAAATAGTTACATAGTTTTTCTTGCTGTTTGCAGTAATTGTGTAATTAAGGAGTGTTAAAATTCTCACAAACAAAAAACAAATGCACCTTCTACCTTTTACGTACATGTGCTGCTGTTATGGGTTGTTAGAATGTCATCGGTTTCGATCCCATTGATTTCGATTCTTATCGATTCCCAGTTTCGATTCCATTGTTAAAAATAAATAAATACAATTTTAGGCCATGTTCACTCGAATATTCAGTTTCGTTTTCTTCAATCTGATCACAAATGGACAAAAAAAAAGACACATTGCTAATGTTTTTTATTTTTTAAATTTACATAAAAAAATTCTTATTTAAAAGTTCCAGATTAATTAAACACACTTTATGAATGGGCTACTTTATGCATTAAAGTATGCAAGTTTATGCATTATTATTTTATTTTCCAATCTAGACCTATACACCTTTATTCTGTTTTACAGTTTTAACTTGTGTATACAGTATATGCTTTAATTTTTATAAAATTCATTTAAAAAATGTTTTAGCACATTGAAAGTAATTAAAATGACATGTCTTTGATTAAAAACATCATGCAACGGATAAAAAAAACAAAAAACATTCATCTAACACTTGCAATGCAATTTTTAAGGCTAAATTTGCTTCTAAAAATGCTGCTTTGAATAGAATAAAAATGATTAAAAGTACATTAAAGACTATACACATGAAATAAAACATTCACAAATCTGTATCTTATGGGAAAAAAACACCAATTGACTGCCGCAGCGTGAGCTTCAGTTTAAAAAGAATGAAGCAGATTTTAAAAATCTAAATTTAAAGTGAAAAAGTGAAAAACAGGAATCAATAAGAGGAATCGAAATGTACATTTTATAAAAAGTATCTGATTCGTAATCTAAGTATCTGAGTCCAGAATCAGAATCGATTTTTGAATGCCAACGTTAACTGCTGTGCATTTTGAGGACTCGAATTTTGCTGTACATGCAGGCTGTTAGCTATGTGTCACTTCTGTTAAATCAGCAATGGGGAAATACACATTGGAGATGTTTTTTTTTTCAAAAATGTTTTTTTTTCTGTTTTGTGTGAATCTATAAAAATGCTTATGAATAAAGTATTTAAAAAAAAAAATACAAAAACTCCTCTGTAAAAACTTTTAATATTTTAAAAACGGATAATTTTTGAACCAGACATTTTCAGATTTTTTTGTTGAAATGTATGCAAAGTAGCATTTAACATTTTAGAAAAATTGTAATATACAACATGTTTGCAATTCTTAATATAAATAAATAAATATATATTGGTTTCTATAAGCTATATATTTTTTGTGTCTGGCTTTAATAAGAATATGCACTCAATGTTTAATAAGCATGTTTGTTTTTTTTGTTTTTTTTACATTGTATTTATTTGGCAGTCAAAGAACACAGCCAGTGTAACTGCAGCTGCAGAAGTATGCTAGAAAGACCTCAGTATGCAAATGCTCAGAAAAATAAGGATGAATCACAATTCTGTATTCAAATATTATAATGATGCAACCATCGCATTTGGTTGCATTTGAATGATCAACATTCTATCAAGTCAATAGACGGTATCAGCTAAAAACGCCATTCATTTTATCCAGAGGGAAAATTATTTTTAAATGGAACCCCTATGTATGAATTATTATAAATTTTTTTTTTTTTGTAGAGAAACAGCGAGAGCTTGCAAGGAAGGTATCAGTGAAGAATGGAACTGTGGGTAGTCCAGTCAATCAGCAACCCAAGAAAAATAATGTTATGGCCAGAACAAGGTGAGACCTTTCTTTCTTTCTTTCTTCTTTCTTTCTTTCTTTCTTTCTTTCTTTCTTTCTTTCTTTCTTTCTTTCTTTCTTTCTTTCTTTCTTTCTTTCTTTCTTTCTTTCTTTCTTTCTTTCTTTGTCTATCTGTCTGTCTGTCTGTCTGCCTATATATCTACAAATAGTTCTGATAGGTAGATAAGTGAAATCTGCTCCCTCCTCCTAGTCAAAATTCTAGCACCTGTGTTTTGTGGCAGTTGTATGAACCACATCTAATCTCTTGAACAGCAGTTTTAAATGAAGGCTGTAGAGTCTGTGAATGTTAATTAGTGTTATTGCTGTCCTTCTGAGGTCTTCTGCCATCCCTCCAGTCCCTGGTGCCCTTTTAGGATTAGCAGAAATGCGACGACTCGTCCACAGGCCTGCTTCAGGGCCCAGCTTTAGGCCTGAAGATTAGCTGCACACAGGCCTGCTTACTGGAAAAGCCTGAGGGCCAGAGATTAACTTGAGCTTTTGTCCCTCAGGAAGAACAAAAGATGTCTGGCTGTAAGACTGGCCGATGTCAAACTCAACCATGCTTTTTATTTAATTCATTTCTCTTGCCAGAGTAGACCTAGTGCTTAACGGCTTGGGAAATGTAAATATTAAATGTAATATTTAATTAATTTAATAGTAGAAATAAAAGTTTATATATAATGTGGAAATAAATATACACACAGTTGAAGCCCTTCTGTGAATTTTCTTTTCTTTTTCAAATATTTCCCAAATTATGTTTAACAGATTAAGGAATGATTAAGGAATTTTTCACAGTATTTCCTATGTTTTTTCATATTAGTTTTATTTTGGCTAGAATAAAAGCAGTTAAAAAAAAATTGATAACCATTATAAAGTCAATATTATTTGGCTACAGAATAAACCATTGTTATTCAATAACTTGCCTGATTACTCTAACTTTCCTAGTTAACTTAATTAGCCTAAGCTATATATATATATATATATATATATATATATATATATATATATATATATATATATATATACTAAACAATAAGCTATTTATGTATATATTTGATTAGTTTATAGTATTGTGTATAAATTAGATTAGTCAGCACCAAACAACAAAATAACTTTTCTAACAAAATAATTTAAGATCACTGTGCAAAAATGTGTACACCCTAATAAAAATATTAGGGAAAAATATTAAATAAAGTTTTAATATGGACAAATTAAGAAAACCATTTTTAAATAATTTTGTTACATTTTTGTGGTTTGCAAATTTTTTGCAACACCTCATTTGAATTAAAATGTATTACCTTTCAATTCCTAAAGATGTTAAGTGACCACAATATTTTAAAATATCTTGTCTTATTCACTGAGAAATGGAATGAAAAAAATTCAAAGACAGTGTACTGTGTGTGTGTGTGTGTGTGTGTGTGTGTGTGCGTGTGTGTGTGCGTGTGTGTGTGTGTGTGTGTGTGTGTGTGTGTGTGTGTGTTATTTACTATTAGTAAATATTAAGTATATTATATACACAGGGTGTCTTAAATTTCAAAAACAAAATTTTAGGCCTTTAAAAGTCTTAAATTTACAGAAAAATTGTGTTGTAGGTCTTAAATCAATTTAAACTTAACTTTAAAAGTTGTTGAAGTAAAGTTACCCAATCGGGCTGACACCCATCCAATCACCAACAATCTATCTAATATAGATCTATCTAATCTGTCAATATATACATTTTTTTATCGCAAAGAGATGTTTATTTCACAACAGCAATTGTTTTTTAAATTATATTACCTAATCAGGAAAAGAAAGAATAGGAGTTATACTCAATTTATTGGGACCAAAAGCCAACAAATTTTTGATTATTCGTGTAGTTTTCTTCATAATAAAACAATGTTATTTTTAACAATGTTAAACTTGTCATTAAAAAAAAGAAACATTATGTTGAAAGAAGTCTATACAACTAAGGTTTTCTTGTTTTGACACATTAAAATATGTGGTTAAGAAATAACTACATTTGTTTTTTCCAATTCCATTGGTCTAACCAGGCTATTACAAAAAAAAACCTTAGTGTTTAGCCCCATATAAGTCTAAAATCTCATTCATATTGGTCTTGAAAGGGTTTTAAAAAGTCTTAAACTTGATTTGGTGAAACCTACAGAAAACCTGATACAGTACATTACCGTCCATCAGAGAACAACAGCAGAGATAATGAACATGTAAATAGCAATAAAAATTTGATTGCTTTTCTTTTACTCTCATTCCAGGTTGGTTGTCCCTAATAAAGGCTATTCGTCCTTAGACCAGAGTCCAGATGAGAAGCCACTTGTAGCACTGGACACCGACAGGTAAAACACTCTTCAAACATTAAATCTTCACTCGTTCATTCTTTCTCTCACAAGTGCTCTAGAAATCTGTTATAAACATTACAGAAAATTTCATTTAAATTGACGGATTAATATGTATCAAACAACCAGATGGGAATAAATCCTCTAACTAAAGCTTGTGCCGCTTTTCTAACAGATGTAATGCCAGCCATCTCCATGTAAAAAAAGACCTGACATTTAAACAAAATACCAGCTAATTTTAATAGCTCTAAAGCTGGTGCCCTCTGACAAGCATGAAAAACTGTCAAAGGGAAAAAAAGATTTCAAGTGAATGTGCTTTCTTGATCGCAAAGCTCTGGCTAAATGAATCAACATTTGCTTATATATATATATATATATATATATATATATATATATATATATATATATATATATATATATATATAGGCAAAAGCTGAAGAGTCTTACTTCAGACATTACAAAGATTTTCCCATCTGTCACAGCAAAGACCTTTAACTGCATATACAGTATTTGATCAGAAATGTAGTGTAAACTGTAATATATACTGTATATTTTTTATATTGTATATTTTTATTATATTGTATATTTTATATACTGTATATTTTGTTAAATATTCATGATTCACAGTCGTTAAATAACTACTTTATGTAGCTTTATTTTACATTCTTAGGAGATACAAAACACACATGTTTCGGCACAATGCCTTCCTCAGTGTATGACACAATCTTCTCACTCCACCCTCTTATTCTACATTGCGTCATCAGTTAGACGACTACTCAATAGTTAAAAACATCTAATTTTTCTTTCAATATTGCTAACAACATAAGAAATACTTCCTCCACCTGTAAAAACATTATCTTCATTGTACAGGAAAATAGCATTTCATTCATATCTTATTCATATCTTCGTCAACTGATACAATGAAATTCCGACAGTCCAAAACATTAAAAATACATTTTCATATCATTATTAATTACATTATGAGCTCAAAATCCGTGATTCACAATGTTGTAGATAAACGATAAAAGATTAGAGAAACACAGTAAGGTCTAATTCCTCTTGGTGTAAGTGATTTTAATTTGGGAATTCAGAACGCTTCTCTTTGTAATAATTTTTTATTCAGATTGTGAATTAGATTATTAACAAGATTAACGCACCAACATTTTAAAAACTGCTAACGTGCAGTGCAGAATTCATTACTGAACTTAAAAATTCATGATCCTTCAGAATTGATTCTAATATGCTGATATTTGCTGATTAAGAAACATTAATGTTTTTGTAAAAACAAATACAAAAAAGTGATTGTTGCAGTAATATTATAATCTTTTCTTAATGTTTTTCCTTGTTTATTTTGTAATTTTCAGATGTTTTCTGAGTAAACTCTGATAGGTTTTCCTTGTATAATTAATTATTTTATTAAAAAACTTAAAGAATATGATCTATTAATGCAGATTAACCATCGTTAAGCATTTCAGTCAATGTTAATCTTGAAGAGAAATGCTTTCAGAGAAAGAAAATCAAGCTGTAGAATGGCCCAGCCAATCACCTGACTTGAATCCAATAGAAAATACAAAATAAAGATTAGTTTGGATAGACGAGACCCACCGAACCATCAAGATTTTTACACTCTGTTGAAGTCTGTGAAAAAATCTCACCTGAGCAATTTATGTGACTTCATTCTCCATATGAGAGGCGTTTTTAATGTATACTGTATGTGCATAATGTATTTGTGTACTATAAATATACTCTTTAGTAAGTATTAACTATATTATATACATAATCGTCCATCAGAGAACACCAGCAGAGATAGTGAGCATACTTGAATAGAAATTTATTTAAAAAAATTAAAATACAAAAAAGTAATCGTTGCAGTAATATAATCTTTTCTTAATTGTTTTTATTTATTTTTTAGAATTTTCAGATATTTTCAGAGTAAACTCTGATAGATTTTCTTTCAACTAATTATTTTATTTAAAAACTTAAAGAATATGATCTTTTAATGCAGATTAACCATCATTAAGCATTTCAGTCAATGTTATTCTTGAATATATAACTACAAAAATCTTAAAATTGCATAGTTTTTCATAAAGAAGATGAACTTAACTCTTACAATCAATTTTTCTCTCTCTCTTTTTTTTTTTTTTTTTTTTTTTACGAATAACAATCTCGAATACAAATATTTTTTAAAAGCTATATAAAAATCCAGATTTTTAATATAGTAAGAGGCTTAAGCATTCAATGCAAACTCATTCATCATTAACTTTATAACTCAATTCCAGATTCATTTTGTATATGTCTTTCCAGCCCTAGGATTTTTCATTCTTTGTTAGAAAGAAGCAAGAAAACATGTTTTTGTTGACCATGGT
Organism: Danio kyathit; assembly: GCA_903798195.1. NCBI lineage: Eukaryota > Metazoa > Chordata > Actinopteri > Cypriniformes > Danionidae > Danio > Danio kyathit. The sequence continues at coordinate 19,768,384 of LR812539.1, read as the reverse complement.
CCCGAGTGTGGTTTTTTTGTGTGTGTCCTCCACCCTCCTGTAATGAGACGTGTCGCAGTATGTGTTCATCCTAATAATGTGTTTGCTGTTGGCTTCAGATGATCAGACTGTTAACCTCATGCTTTCTGTGCTGCCAGCTGGATCTCTGTGACCTCAGCGGAGATTAAGTCATGTTTTAGGTCACCCGTCCTTCATTGTCTCGCTCTCTCTGTTTTTTCCATTTCAGCCTGACTGTATGTAACACTCATTCCCTGACATTTAGTTTGTACACCCACTGTCTGTCACACGCTTGGCTGTTCTGTCCGTCACAGGCTTGTACTGGTTTTCTTTCACTCTTACGACACATATCATTGGTTTATTGGAGAGCTTGGCTTCCTTAAAACAACCATGTAATTACTGTAGAAATCAACAGAAGGATACAAATTATCACTGTTGATTTTTTTTTTTTTTTTCCCAAAGCTGAAATGTCATCACAATTTCTTTTTTTTTGTCTCTCTTGCTTTACTGTGTCTAAATAAACTCTAAAATGTGTCTAATATTACTGGAAATGTTACAGGAGACCACGTAAAAAAAAATATTGGGGAAATTGGAGACAAAAATGTAATAAATTTTTTTGCTGACTCAAACTGAGCCACAAAAAAAGAAAATGGAAAAAATGTGCTGTCATTTATTGGTGCGCAGTTTTGCTGCTGATTTGATTGGCTGTTGCCTCTTCATTGTCACTGTGAGCTATTTCTTGTTTTTTTTCAGTGATGATGACTTCGATATGTCCAGATACTCATCATCTGGATATTCTTCAGCCGAGGTGAGATGTCTGAGGGAAACAGGTAGTTATACATTAAAAAAACATTTGAACCCCTTACCATCTTGTGGCCTCTACTGTACAGAGTTTATAATAAGTATTTAAGTGACTGCTAATTCAGATGTATTTAAACAGTGTCCTAAAACATTTAATTTAGTTTATTAATTTTATTGTATTTTTAATTTAATTTAATTTAATTTAATTTAATTTTAGAATGAAACTTTTGGCATTTTAAACAACTTTTTTTTATTATTTAAGTTTAATCTAAAAATAACAACAACAACAACAATGATAATAATAATAATAACATTTATTAGTATTGTTGTTGTTATTATTATTATTATTAAAAGGAGTAATAAAATATAATAATTTTTAAAACTTTCTATTTTAATAAATAAATCATATCTGTTTTGAAAACTGAATGAAAAGGACATTTATTTTGATTATTATTATCTTATTTTTATCATCAAAAATATAATAATAAAATATTTACTTAATAATAATACTTTTTAATTTAATTTAAGTTTAGAATGTAACTTTTTTGGCATTTTTAAAACATAATTATTTTAAGATTTAAGTTTAATCTTAAAATAACTACAACAACATTGACAACAACAACAATAATAATAATAATAACAATAACATTTATTACTATTGTTGTTATATTTATAATAATAATATTTATTATTATCGTTATATTTATAATAGTAATTGTTATTATTGTTGTTGTTGTTATTATTAAAAAGAATAATAAATATAATAATTGTTTAAACTATTTCTATTTTAATAAATAATTCATATCTGTTGTGAAAACTGAATGAGAAGGACATTTATCTTGATTATTATTATCTTATTATTATCATCAAAAATATATATATTTACCTTATAATAATACTTATTATTATTTTTATGATAATATATATTCTCAAATAGCTAACAAGTTTGCATATTCCTTCTCTTTTGCCACAGCAAATAAACCAAGACTTAAACATCCAGCTTCTGAAGGACGGCTACCGGTTGGACGAAATCCCGGATGATGAAGACCTGGACCTCATTCCCCCCAAATCTGTTAACCCCACCTGCATGTGCTGCCAAGTCACTTCTTCCACAGCCTGTCAAATTCAGTAACCAAACCCTCCTCCTGTCCTGACCTGAGAGTCCAGCTTGAACCCTCCGCATAGATTAACTACTAAAGAACTTCAGAACAGTAGAATGAGTGTATTATAATTAATATTAAATAGGGGAAAAAAATAATAACGAACGGGAAGTATATGTAAAAGTTAATGGTTCCTCCTATGGTAGGACGCAAGTCTTTATATCTCCACCAGAGGGCGCTAGAGTTAGGTGTGTATAGATGTAAGAAGCATTGAAGTGTATATAAATGCATGGTGCAACATCAGAAGAAAATAGCTGCTCGAGTATTTTAAAAACAGAACAAAAAAATGAACATTACACACTACAGGTTCCTCAGTACCCTTGTTTTTTGGTTCGAAGTAAAAAAAAAATTCTGAAATCGTTTAATGTGTTAGCCTTTTATGTTTTATTTTTTATTTAAAGTCATTTTTTAAACATGATTACAAAACAAAAATCCCATTTTGTTTAAATAATTTAATTTAGGTTTAAATTGCGGGTTGCACTTACAATATGGGGGAACGTCTATTCGAAGAATAAAATGGTGAAAACTGAACGAAAGGGACATATACCTAACTTTATTTTTGTTTATCATGAAAATAGCATTACGCTTGGTATTTTAATGTCACATTAAGAAATCTATGGCAAGAGCTTTTTTTCTGTTCCTTCAAATTATATTCCGTATGGTAAAATATTATTTAACACGTCTGTAATATCGTCGCAGTTGAGTTTCGATTAAGTTTCTGTTTAAAATTCGATGGATGAAATATGAGGAGAATAATGAGACCTTTTGGTTTTTAACACTTCACTGATTTTTTAGAGTTTAATCAAAATTACTTTTGTAATTGACACAAAGCATCATGGGATGTAGGAAAGGTGGATTCTATTTAGCGCATCTGGGCTTTGTAAAATCCATTTTTAAAGGGAGTGTAGAGGCAAATTTCTTAACCACATTATGTAACTTTCGAATGTATATTTTAAATATATTACCAGTAGCTTTGTAGCGAACACTAACGAAGGGAATACTTTAAAAGTGCTGTTTTAAAAGGGGATAATTCACCCAAAAATGAACATCGTGTCGTTATCTTTCACAATTTCAAACCTATTTGAGTTTCTTCCTTTTGCCGAGCACAAAAGAAGCACTTGAGGCTAAGTAAATAATGTACATTTTCATTTTTGGGTGAACTGTTCCTTTGAAAGTTCCTAATTTAGCTTTAAAGAGTGTCCTTTAATAGGTTTTCAATCATTCAGTGTCAAAAACACTTGAATTGGTTGCATAATGACCAGTACATCTTTTCTCACAGTGTCTGAAATGGTTGGTTCTTGTATCTCTAAACCCCTCCTCTCATCTCTGATTGGTCAAATATCTCAGTCTGTTGTGATTGGTCTACTGTTTACGTTCAGTGTTAAAAATGACCATATCTGAATATCAGCTCCGGAGGCTTCCTCAGCTTTTTGTAAACACAGAACCATAATGTAGTCAGTTCCACCATATCACTTTAAGACCTCATCCTCATACATGCAGAGTAGATTTGCATTCAAGGCACAGTAAACAGAATCGACAACACAATATCAAACTCTTCAAGGTCTCAGCTACAAATACAGCAATTGAGTTAAAAGTAGAGATTGTTTGCAGGCAGCCAGTGAAGAGAATAGGCAGGCATTATGGACATTTGTAATCTATGTAGGTTTGTGCAGGAAGTCAGACTGGAATTACTGAAGACTTGTTTCATGCTGTTCAGACTTGTTGGTTCTTTTTAAAGACAATAACTTCATATATCATGCACTTTTTTTTTGTTTACCTTCACAAGTTGTTACATTGAACACTCTGAAAAAGCATTATGGCAACACAGGCTCATTGAAAATACGTGCTTCGGCCTACATTTTTTGTGAAACTAGGTCAAATCAATTTAAAACTTTTGTTCCATTTCACACTAATGATAATTACAGGCACGTAATATTGATGAATATAGGATCATTTAAATATAACAAACAAATACCACAAAACAACTTAACGGTGTCTTATGATTTGCAGTCGAATACCTTTCTTCGGTAGCTCACTTTGTACAATGTTGTACTTGTGATGCCAAGCGCTTCTGGTTTGTATTTGGTGAAACAGTTCCACAAAAGAGATAAAAGCAATGTAAAATTAAGGTAAAACTACTTGGTCGTAGTTAGATTTTCTTTTACATTTGCTTCGGAAAACACTATTGGTCAGTGATATGCTAGTCTAGTAATTTGTACAAGCCCTGCTTTTTTGTGGATGTGAACAAGAAGAATGTGTATCTGATCCGTACAGCAAAACATACCCTAAGTAATAGATTTCAGATTTGGTGGCCTCTAGTGAATTTGCAATCTGAAACGTGCAACAAAACGTACCCAGAGCAATGTATTTTACATTTTGCAAAAATTGTAGGCCGAAACACACATTTACAATAAGTCTGGGTTGTAATTTGGGCACTTTTATTAAATATATCCGTACTGAGGACACTGGTCTGCTATGATTCTGACAGGATGTAATTGTTAATTTAGATTATATTTAAGTGTTGCTGCACACAAAGCCAACACAGTTCAACTGGACTAAGGGAATTGAAATCAGTTCAGGAGAAAACGCTACACCTAAAACAATAAATACAATTCTGCTTGTTCAAACTACTTATTTAAAATGAGTTTAAAATGACACAATTCTTGAGATTTATTTGGGACAACTTAATTGTTTCATGTTGAATCCACTTCAATTTGTTACGTTAGCTTAATCCATTTGTGTTGGGACAACATGAATGAATTGTGTGGAACCTTACAGTGTACACTGTTAAAAATGCTGGGTTCCACACTATTCCTTTATGTTGCCCCAACACGAATTAAGTCGACTTAACAAATTGAAGTGGATTCAACATGAAACAATTAAGTTGTCCCAAATAAATTTCAAGAATTGTGTCGTTTTAAGCTCATTTTAAATAAGTAGCTTGAACAAGCAGCTGAAATAATTTTTCAAGTGTAGAAATGTAACTACACAATACATTCAGGATTATTCGGTACAGTCTTCACATTTAATTATTGGGAGTTGTTTTGAGAAAAGTTGCGATGTGTTGGCAGGAGAACGAAGCTTCTTTTCATTTTACTTGAATATAATAGCAGCTAGAGCTCGAAACGCTCCAAAATTCAGAGTTTTTTTTTTAAATGCATCGGTAGTCTCACTTGAATCGAAACTGGAATTGAAACAGCAGATGGCGCTCTAGGCTAGTTTTTTAACCATACACTCAAACAATTACAATGAAGAGCGCTTGTGCTTTCTGTGAGCCAACTAAGTTACAATTTATGTCACAGCTCACTATCAACACTCCTTTAAATTGCTTAAACTTTCCTAACTTTATTAATAGTTATTTCAGCTTCGATGTGTATTAGTAGAAAATTGGAGGCAAGCAGAGTACGGCTGTTTGTAAAGCATAGAGCGCCATCTGCTGTTAAACACTTAAGCTCAGAAGCAATTCAAAGAAACACAGTGACATATTTTGATAATCTTAGAATCAATACAGAATTGATTTCTCTATTTTTCAACACAGCTCTGATAGCAGCTGCCGGAGATATCATTGACATCATTAACTGGATAACAAGGCTATAGATTGTGATCATCCAATTTGTGCCAAAATGCATAAAATGCGGCGTAAAAACTCTATGGCCAGCACTCCTAATGATGCCAGAAATCAGTTTTTCTCTTAGTGCTCTCGTCTTTTTAGTGCAGAAGCATTTTTTATGAGATGTTAAAGAACAGGCTTCAGTTTGATGCCTTCTTTTTAAACAAACATCTAAATTCATCTCGGCTCTTTGAGTCAATGGCCAATATTACATCTGTTAATCATCCTTGAACCCATTTAAAGATTGTACCGTTTCTTCTTCTGTTTGTCAAATGTTGTTTTTGTGTAACTTCAAGAGCACCTTATTGTCTTCAATGTACGTCGCAACCATTGTCAGCCATTATTAAATGCACCAAGCGCCAAACAAGCAGTTTTTTTATTCCCGTGCAGTAAATTAGGAGAATGTCTAAAGGCAGACTACAAAATAGTAGCATAATAATCTAGTATTTCACGTTTTGTACACTACATTTCATAAATTTAGGGTTCTTATTAATAAAACTGAGGGAATACTTTTAGAATGTTACAAAAGATTTTATTATTATTATTGTTTTTTAAATGCTTTTTGTATTTGAAGTGTCTAATCCTGCAAGACTTGAGTATGTAGTGAAGAAAAACAGGAAACATTTTAAAGGAGGTGAAATGTTTCTGCTAATCAAAAATTCTGAAAACTGTCCACAAACATTTGAAATAAAGAGTCTTGGGGGCTACCATACCATAGGACTGGATGGTAAAAATTTATGAAATTTGGCAGACAGATAAAAAAACAGTCTGAACATTAAACAGCAATTTTAGAGTCTCTAACTCAATCCCTCTAGTGCCACCATCTGTCCAAATTAGCACTCATTTTTGTGCTCATAACCATAGAACCATTTTTCCTTCAATTCTTCGACTCAATTTGCTTCAATTGGACTTTTATGAAAATTTCCATCATGAAAATGACAGAAATGTTAACCCCCCACCCGAAAAAAAAAAATTAACTCCGATTTTCAGATCGTTAAACCTTTTTTTAATGGAATTGTCACTTCACACTGACCACAACATATTAATTCGATAACATTTTAGACAAAAGTGAATAGAATCACGTGACTTTTTTTGCCATTAATCATTTAAATAACTTTAAATCTACAATTCCACAATATTACTGTTTTTATTTATACAACACAATATACAAAACTAGATCATTTTAAATACTAGCATTTTTACATATTTTTGATCCAATAAAATAAGCCTTGGTTACCATGTGAGACATTTAAATAACCTTAAATGTCTAAACTGTAATAATATTTCACCATATTACCGTTTTTAATTATACAACACAATATACGAAACTAGATCATTTTAAATACTAGCATTTTTATGCGTTTTTGATCCAGTCAAATCAGCCGTGGTTACCATATTAAACATTTAAATAACCTTAAATGTCTAAACTGTAATAATATTTCACAATATTACAGTTTTTATTTATACAACATAATATACAAAACTAGATCATTTTAAATAGTAGCATTTTCACGTATTTTCGATCCAATAAAATCAGCCTTGGTTACCATATGCGACATTTAAAAACATTTGAAAAAAAATCTTGCCCCAAATCTTTGAAACAATGATGGAATCAAATTCAGGCTTTTAAAATATTCAATATTGTTGATCAGCATATCCAACCCAATCTCACGGCAGTTCGTAACTTTTAGTGGCTAATTCTTATGAAACTGTACAATCTCATTCATACAATTTAGTAGGATTTGCTTATCCCCCAATGACGGTTGGGTTCAGGGCTGGGGTTGGGTGCCACAACTCCTTTTTAAAATTGTACATTTTCATATGACTGAACTCGTACGAATGAGTAAGAGTTAGCCACTAAGCATAAAATATTTATCGTGAGATCAGGCTGGCATATCACTTATACTCTTTCAGAATGTTAGATTTTTACTCTTTATTTGTAGATACAAAACATAACGCATATCTCCAAAATCTTGCTGTATTGCTATATTAATGTGCAAGCAAATGTTTCATACTGTGCTGCCATGTCAAGGTCCATTCATTATACGTTGTGTACGTTATATATGCTAGCAGTATGAGCGTTACGCAGGTTACCGATGCCATTGTTCATTTTATTTTAAGGAAAAATAATTGCCATTATGGCCATGTGTCAAAGGTTTAGCCCTTAGCGTAGCAATATAACCTGCAAATTGCCTGTTCTGTGAGCTCACCTTAGATATAAAAATGGGTTAAAAAAGCCCCATGTCTGCCATTTTAAGCTGTCATGGTACATATATATTGACGTGCCATAAGACTGACGTGATGAAGTGATGAATGAAGATGTCTGTAATCCCTTTGTGTCTCTGCTTTGGTTCAACACTCTCTGTTACTACACTGAAGTAGAGTATGCCTTAAGTCAAGCTATACAGTGGGTCATGTTATTTATTGCCAGTGGTATGTTTTTAATTTATTGACACACATGACTTTTTCAACTATTTTTGGTTTATTTTCTTTCCTCAATTCTCTCCCCTTCTGTTGCGGAGTATGATTGTAAAGCGTGAACAGTTTCCATACCAGTATTTAACAATGTTTGCTGTTCCGTGTAGTGAATCATATCAGTAAATACATCTGAAATATACAATTGGAGCACTGTTGTCCTGTGAGTTTTTATGCGTATGGTATGCCGACAGAAAAACGATTGCTTTTTCTATTGTAGCAGCCCATAGAAACATGAAATTTGGTGCACAGATAGAAAACAGTCTTAAAAATAAATGCACCAAATTTGGAGTTGCTGACCCAAACCTTGTAGCGCCACCAACTGGCAAAGTTTGCACAATATGTTTATTTTAATAACTTTTGAACCATAAGGGCTATAGAAAATATTTTTATGTATATATTTTGTGTGGTTGGAGTCTGATTAATTCTGAATTGGTTTATTCCATGACTTCACCACACTGTGTTGTTTCTTTAAGTTCAATTTTACTACCCTTTCATTTTGTTAGTGGCTGTTTTTGACCCCATTGACTTCTATTATAACGACATTTTTTGATTTCAAAAGCCATGACACCATATAATCATGGATTCTTGATTGTTGGTGGTTTTTCCTGTTGGGAAGAGGTCAAATTTGTACTGTCGATCATCATTTGGCACCATTAACCTTTTAGATAGGGCTGTGGAAAAAAAGTTTCTGGTTCTTCTATGGAGTTCTATGGAGTATGGCTGTGCGATTTGGGGAAAATATCTAATTGATTTTTTTGACTATCGCAATTAGATTTTTATAGATTTTGACAGATATTGAGATTTCGATTTGATATGCGATTTAATTTTCTAGTCAAGATTAATTGCACAGCCTTACTAAGGAGTACAACAGCAAATTCTAGTGTGTGTGCATAAATACACTTACTATGTTTACTATAATCTGAGAACTGAGCGAATTATTTTGATCTTTTAAAACATATCAAGGTAAGTCCGCAAAGGTCTCTCTCACGGACTCACATATGGTGTCATAGCTTTGCAATAATTTTTTTTTTTTGTTATAATAGAAATCAATGGGGCAAAAAATGCCGCTAACATACTGAAAGGGTATACATTTTCCCAGAGTGTATTTTGAAAAATTATAAAACATTTTTCCAAAATGTGTGTCAAAATAAGATTTTTCACCAAAAATCTTTCCATTTGCTGAAACACGGAGAAAGTTGTGGTCAAATTATGACTCAAAATCACCCCAGAGTGGATGAAAACATCCCCAACAGCACACAAGTAAATTTCCTCATCATTTTGAATTTTCCAGAATGCTACTTTTTGAACACATCCTAGATGTTTTGTATGATTTTCACTAAAATTGGCTGGAATTATCTTCTGACTGGGCTGGCATTAATAGTTTTTTAATAACCTGAATGGTTTTGTGCAGCTCGTCAAAGCTATTTTACAGGAAATATAAAATAAAACAAAAAAAGCTTTTTTAATTGTCTATTCTGTTGGGGAAAGAAGCTCCCCCATTAATATATTGACTATAAAAAATAAATAAATACATAAATAAAAAGCAGAAGATGAGAAAATTACGAAGCAATCACATGACAATTTATATAACTTTGATTTAGTGTCTTCATATTAATTGGTACAATTTCATTCATACATACATGATTTGCTGATCCACCAATGAGGGGTAGGTTTTGGGGGTGGGGGTGGGGGTTATGGCCACGCCTCCTTTTTAAAAAAACTGAAATTTTTATATGAATAAATTTGTATTAAATTATATCTTAACTACTTTTCTGACAATATGTAAAATAGTTATGTTTCATGAGATCGGGCTGGAAAAAGAATATATAGGTGCACTGTAAAAATGCCAACTAATAAAATGTTGGAAGGGCTAAAAAAAGCCTAACTGACTTAGTTAAAAAACATTAAATCTGCACAAATAATAAAATGAAGTTTATTATTTTTCTCAAATTAAAGGTGCAGTATGTAAGTTTGACACTCAGTGTTTGAACTAGGTATTGCACTCCTGGATCAAAACAAACGCAAGCGCAGGTTGCCAGATTGAGGATAGGAGCGAGTGATTTAAACCGTGTTCTATATTAAAGCAACAGCACCCGATAAAAGGAATATTGTTGTTCGTGCTACCTTTTTTAATATTTTCCATATTAAAAAGAGTTTTAGTTTTTGTTTTAACCAACACCTCAAATTGATATATTAGTAACGGCTTCTATTTCTTGCAGCTGAACAACAGAAAACTGACAATGATCACCTCAGGTTCACCTCATGTGCTTTATTCAGTGTTAAAGGCTATGTGAGTTTGAATGCCATTTTACAGGACATTTATTGCCATACTGAAAGCAGCAGCAGATAGTTCACCTTAGATCTTGAAAATAAAATAAACCGTTTGAACTTTAGAACTAAACACATATGAGTGATTCAGCATACATTTAATAATGTTAAAGAGGGTTATGTATTAAATAGATTATAAACTTTACCATTTCGTGAGTGACTGCATATTTTGTGCTTCTGAATGGCTGTATTTAAATTTCTGTGGTGTTTTGTCTGATGCAAACAGCCAAATTTCTTATCACTGCGTGACTCGTCATGTAGCGTGTTGTTGGGACACAGAGTTACAATGTAACCTGCTCACCTAATGTTTATGCTCGTAATATTTATATCTATTACTATACTACTAATATTTGCTAATTAATAACCACCAAATGTGGAACTGAATCTGCGTCTCATTTGGAGTCTGCTACTGTCCACCGGAGGTCGCATTTCGGTCACAGACACATGCTTTGAGTGCCTTTCTGAATGAATGAATAAATGAAATACGCAGTTTTTCACCAAGGCAACCCAGAGTGCTGAAATATAATTGGCTAAACTGGCATTGTGCAGGTTAAAATTACCAAAACAAAGACGTGAAAACACATTTGCAAAGCAGATTATCTGACTTCAGCATTGTTTTTTAGATAAACAAGAATGTTCACTAAGCATGTTTCTTAAAAATCTGCAAACATATTATACGATTTTTATGCTTTAGAAGAGTCAAACACTTACATAAAGCACCTTTAAGTCAACATTCAGAATGTCTAATATCATATCTTTGTGAAGTTGATAAAACATTTTGAAAATATTTTAAATATTATTTAAACTGAACAAAAAAAGGTTACTAATTAGTTAAACTGCTTGATTTTTATTCATTGTTGTCCAACATTTTGACTATCATTTTTCTTATTTTCAACCATATTTCTTACAGTGTTGGGGTTTAGATTTCATCAATGACATACATTATAACTTGTAAGTGTATTGTGGGATTGGAGGAGAGGTCTGATTAGCCTAGCTTTATCCCGTCTGGGCCAGATGGTGTGAAGGGCTTACCTGCGGCCCTCTTTAAGCCTCGTTCCGGCCATGCTTTGGACATCACATCCTATTCAGAGCACAAGACAGAGCGTTTTACACATGAGGACCATCTATCGTGGACTTTGGGTGAGTTACTGTCTCCACAGGGCCACGGTGGACCTTTATATTCTGCTAATATTTAATTACATCTGCTGGATGTTTAGTTAAGCTGTAAATATGGCATTAAATCTCAATATAATTAGCGTGCTAGTGGAAAGTGCTCAGGTGGGATTTGATACTCAGCAATTATTGTTATTGCTCAGTAAATTGTGTCCATATTATGCGTAATTACAGAAGTTACACCATGCATAATATTATCTTTTGGTGAAAATATTCTTTTGCTTTGAGATGTTGGGTTCTTTGGATTTTTAGAAGTGATGGTGGTTGTTCTGTAATAATAGTTTACATATTATATTATATTATATTATATTATATTATATTATATTATATTATATTATATTATATTATAAAATGTCATTAATGCACTACTAATAAAGACAATTTGACCCCCTATTCTAAATTGAAAGTGATATCCACATTCTATGGACTAGAATAAGCTAATAGTTAGTGCTAATCTGCTACTAATAATGTGATCGTATAGACAATTTGATCCCATTCTAAAGTGACTTTCAGTACTTAGCAAACCAATGTGATACAGATAGAAATATAGTAACTGTATAAAAATGCAGCAAGTTAAATGAGGTCACATTTGTAAGTCACAAAATAAGAACATGAATGCAGAAAGATTTTTTTATGTGATTTTATTTTTGCAATAACACCTGCATAAGAGTATGCCATATATTAACTGAAAAAAATAAAAGCGTTAAAAGGAAAAATCATTGGCAGTGACAAACAGTGAGCAATGGGAATTTAAAAGGACTCTGCACATTGTTTTGTCTATTCTATTTCCAAATAGTAAAGAACAGTAATTAGAGACAAAACTAGAAACAAAAACAAAATTAGAGACCTTTAAACAAACCAGCACTGTCGCCTCACAGCAAGAAGGTCGCTGGTTCGAGTCCTGGCTGGGTCAGTCGGCATTTCTGTGTGGAGTTTGCATGTTCTCCTCGTGCTTGTGTAGGTTTCCTCCGGGTGCTCCTGTTTCCCCCACAGCCCAAAAACATGCGCTATATGTGAATTGAATAAACTGAATTGGCTGTAGTGTATGTGTGTGAATGAGTGTGTATGGATGTTTCCCAGTACTTGGTTGCAGCTGGAAGGGTATCCACTGTGTAAAACATATGCTGGATGTCGGCGCCAGCGGTGTAGTGGTTAATGCGTCGACACATGCACTCCAGTGCTCACGGCGACCCGAGTTCGATTCCCACCTCGCGGTCCTGCTCCTTATGCTCTCCTGTCAATACTCTCTACTTTTCTATTAGGGGTGTCAAAATTAAATGTTTCTTCGGTGCACCTTGATGCAGACGCGGACAATTCAGTAATAAACATAACCGGTTATTGTGTACTGACGTCATTTATCTCATATGCGCTATGTCGCCGTAGCTTACTATGGCGAGGGAGGCGAGCGTGAGTATTTACAACGCTCTAACTACTTAAAAACGCAGAAGCTGTGCACAATTTCACTGCGTGTGTGTTTGCTGGACAGTCTTTCGCTGACACTTACAGCCCCTATTTCATTGCGATTGAGAGAATGAAAGTAAACTCCATTTCTCTCTCTCATTGTGACCCATTTGACCGGCTGGCGTGACTTTTCCTCTCCTCTCGGCTGTTACAGCGATACTTCTGGATACAGACACGAGCGCGCGAGTTTTCTCCATCGCGTCTATCATAGATCAGCTGTGATCGATGCTGCAGTGTTGCCAGATGTAGCTGACTGATTCCAGCCCAAAAACTATCCAAAACTCACCGAAATGCCTATCCAAAACCGCCCAATCTGGCAACACTGCACCGCTGCCGTTTATTAGTGTCTCTAATCGGTGAACAGCCTGTAAAGTAAAATATAAAATTGTGTATGGAACGCATTGTCGATGCACTGAGATGTCGAATTGAACCGAATCGATGGCATGATAATCGTAACCGAATCGAACCGTGAGACCAGTGTAGGTTCACACCTCTATTTTCTATACAATAAAGATGAAAACCTCGAAAAAATAATTATTAAAAAAAAAAAACATATGCTGGATAAGTTGGCAGTTCATTCCCATACCTGTCAAGCCTCCCGTTTTTCCCGGGATTCTCCCGTATTTTACAGTTCTATCCCGCTGTCATCCCGTAAAGGTATTTTCCCGTATTTCTCCTGTATTTTTTATCTTTCTGAGAAGAGCCGATCCTCCCTATATGCAACCCATACCGCCGAACCACCAGGGGCCGCCCTTGCTCTTAAATGTGAATCGGTTCTGAGCTTTCATTTTATTTAGGCATGGAAACACTTTGAAATAAACATAAAAACGGCGCGATTAATTTCTTTTTCATTACAGGCGCCATTGCCCCTATGCAATCCTCAAAACAGTCAGTTCATATAAAGATGCATGAGTGTCAGCTGATGCGCTCCATAGTGATAATAGACACTGTTTCCCAAGCGGATTCTGTACGTACGCGATTTGATGCTGAGCTCAAGTGGACACTGGGTTTTGGGTGCGTGTTTAAACAGACATATACACACCATCATCATAATAATAATGATAATAATAATAATGATAATGGCGGTTCATTCCGCTGTGGCGACCCCAGATTAATAAAGAGACTGAATGAGTATCCCTTATTTTCACATCCCAATGTTGACAGGTATGTTCATTCCGCTGTGGTGACCCGTGATGAATAAAGGGATTAAGCCGAAGGAAAATGAGTGAATGAATGTTTAACTTTATTTGTTTATTGTTTAATTTGTTTGTTTAAATTCAGCCCATATAAATTGTTTGCAACCACTTACCTTAAAAAAAGTAATAAATCCAAATGAATCTCATTTTTTTTTCAGTGAATCCAGCATATGCATATTTTACTAAATGTAGTATATAATAATAATAATAATAATAATAATAATAATAATAATAATAATAATGATAATAAAACTTCTACATTATTTGTCCAAAGAGTGTCCCAGAAATCAAAGTATTTGGACAATTGCAATGAATAAAGGTGCATTGTTGTATTTGCTAATCCTTCTTCTATGTTTGACAGACGTGTTGTTGATCAGTCTGCTGAACTCAGATGTGTGTTGTGAAGATGACAGTTAGAAGCTCAACAGTGGCGGCGCTGCTGCTGCTCTCAGTGCATCTCCTGCATGCGTCTGCTCTTCCTGCTGCGTCTTCATACGAGTTCAACGCCTACAGGATGCAGCACTACAACCTACAGCAACACAAACATGGTAACACACCATCAGTGTCAACATCATTTCTCACACTCATATCCTTTCAGGCATTTTATTGCCAAACACAGGGGCGGATTTAGTGATTTGTGGCCCTAAAGTCCTAAAATGCACCTTTTGTACTTTATTTGTTTATTTAGCAGTTTATCACTCATCTCATTTTCTACATTTTATCTTAATGCAAAATAATAATACCATATAAAGCGTATCTTGTGAAACTTTTAAATGATTTGTTTTCTTAAAATGAATTTATGGCCCCTAACTTCTTTATTCTTAGATTAGCCTATCACTCTTGGAATTAATACACTTGCATAAAATAAATTGTATCTGCAAGCATACTGAGGCACATATGATTTTTACCAGGGCATGTTTTTGTTTTTTCTTTCTTTTGCACCGTCTCCCCGTGCCGCCCCCAGCAAGATGCCGCCCTGGGCGATCGCTCATATTGCCCATGCCTAAATCCACCACTCTTCACTGTCCTTAAAGAAATAGTTCACCCCTAAATTAAAATGCATTCACCATTTACTCACACACAAGTTGTTCCAATCTTGTACGAGTTATTTTTATCTGCTTGATACAAAAGAATATATTTTGAAGATTGTTGTTAACCATAAACCTGATGGACCCCATTAACCTTCACAGATGGGAAAAATACAATGGAAGTCAATGGAGACAAGCAACACTTTGGTAACCAACATTTTTAAAAATATCTACTTTTGTGTTCAGCAGAAAAAAAATCGAAACGCATAGGAACTCGAGGGTGAGTAGGCTAAATGGTGATAGAAGTTTCATTTTTGGGTGAACTGTCCCTTTAAAGCACACTCTTAATTTATTGTAGGCCTGAATGTGCAGAAGTGAAGTGATTTTGAGATTTACACTCAGATTTCTAACCATCAGGCTGCCGTGGCGCTATTGTGGTGGCGGAGGCACGATCGGCAGCAGACACGAGTTTGACCCGCCGCTGTGTGATCATGAAACTGCCCGATTTCACCACGGAGCGCTTCCTGGAGGCCAAAAAACAAAACGCAGCAGCAGTTTTGATCCTGCTACCTCAAAACCTCTCGTCTGTACAAGAGGAGACAGTGCAGGTCATTCGCTTCACACTTACACACAAATACACTTGATTTACAGCGGTGGCCAAAATGATTAGAACATAATTCAGAGGTTTCAGGTATTTTTGTGGAGTTTGCCATTTCAGTATCCATAAAATGAATGAAGTATCTAGAAAGCAATCATTGTGCTTTATAAACCATTTAATAAAGCCATCATAATGTCATGTTCCATACAAAATAACAAACAAACTAGGCCTATATATCAGTATCAGTGTTGCGCAATCATGTTCCTTCACAGAATTCAAAGGAAAGTCTTTGGTTTCAGTTGCAGAAGGATCATTTCAACCCAAAATTGGGTAAAATGTGGACGAAAATATAATTTTGAATAAAAATAAAACGTTGTCATTAATTATTACCCTCATGCCAAGGAGCATAATCAGGTTAAGATTGTACATGTAAATGCACTTATAGGTTACTATAGGCTACTAGGTGATCAATGAAGGGAGCAGATTACATACTCAACCCAAACTGGCTAGCTAAAGGTCAGTAAATAATTTTTTCCAACCGTCTGTAGGGCTTCATGGTGGCTGAAGCTCAGATCCTGCAGGAGGAGACCATCTTGCCGGTGTATGTGGTCCCTGAGGACGAGCAGCTCCTCTGCATGTATGAAGAAGTCAATCAGGCTGTGGCATCCAAGTCTGCTTCTGTGCTGGTGAGAGGTGAGAGCTTACACATGCAGTACAGACAAAATAATAATAATAATAATAATAAATTGATGTTTTTTTTATGCTTTAGTTTAAATGTTGTAGCCACTCAATTTGAATATGAATTTTTGAATATGAATTTTTGATTATGGTATGATATATTTAGCAATATATGGATAAAAGATGACAATGTTTTTTTTTATTATTCTGAATAACAATTGCATTTGTACCATGAATTTACAGAAGACATGTCAAATGTAATTTCATGTAACAATAGTTAAAATATAAAAAAAAAACTACATCAACTCATTCATATTTTAAAAAAGAACAATGTGGTCACATGAAAAGACTCCTAAATAATAATTAATTGTCTTTTTAAATGTTCCCTATTTTTTATGTCAGCAAGTTGTTTTTAGTCCTTTGAAATACAATACAATTCAGGTCACTTATTCTTTTTTATACTTTAATAAGCACAGGTCAGAGTAAGTATGTTGTTTTAGATTTTTAGATAAACATATCTGTTATTTTGATTGATAATTTTTTCATTCTTTCACCAATAATCTGACATTGCATTTTTCACAGTGTTAAACATTAAAGCAAACACTTTACTTGCATTTAATAGGCTTTCTTTGTATATAAAAAATGTTTTTACTTTAATTCTATGTTGACATCCAAACTTGTTTGACTTTTTCAACTACATTTGTTCAATAAAACGTTTTAAAACAATATAGCAAACTATGGAACAGAAATGTTCAATTAGCTAACACTGAAAATGTGTAATTATTGATGATGAAACATAAGATAACAGACATAAAAGAAATCTTACCAGATTAATTTATTTTCAAATGAACATTAAAATCTACTTGTGTTTTAGTGTATCATAAATTAAATTATCTTGAATATTGCTAGTAAATGTCACAGATGAACAATGAGGTTCACGCTGAATTAAAGTATTGCAGTAGAAGGACTGAAACACATCAGTCCTTTCTTCTTAAACACATCACAATAATCAGTATCACTGCAGTATTTGCAACTTAAATAAATAAATAAATAAATAAATAAATAAATAAATAAATAAATAAATAAATAAATAAAAATAAACTAATTAATTTCACATTTTTATTTAGAGGAGGATAACCCTTTGAGATGCAATATCTAGTTTTCAAAGGGGTCCCAAATAAATAAATAAATAAATAAATAAATAAATAAATAAATAAATAAGTATGAAAGCAAGCAAGCAAACAAACAAACAAATAAATAAAATTTGTAATTAAGTAAACAAACAAACAAATACATAAACAAATAAATAATTAAATATATAAACAAGCAAATAAATAAATAGATAGATAAATAAATTTGTAATTAAGTAAACAAACTAACAAAAATACATAAATAAATATGTAAGCAAGTGAATAAATAAATAAATACATTCGTAATTAAGTAAAGAAACAAGCAAGCAAATAAATAAATAAGTAAATAAATATATAAATAAAATGAGTAAGAAAGTAAATAAATACATAAATTTGTAATTAAGTAAACAAGCAAGCAAATAAATAAATAAATAAATAAGTAAATAATTAATATATAAATAAATAAATATGTAAGCAAGTAAATAAATAAATACATAATTTTGTAATTAAGTAAACAAGCAAGCAAATAAATAAACAAGTAAATAAATAAATAAATGAATAATTAAGCAAGTAAGTAAGCAAGCAAGTAAATAAATAAATACATTTGTAAATAAGTAAATAAATTAATATTTAAATAAATAAATATGAAAACAAGTAAATAAATAGATAAATTCATAAATTTGTAATTACGTGAACAAGCAAGCAAATAAATAAAAAAATATGCAAGTAAGCAAGAAAATAAATAAATAAATAAATAAATAAATAAATAAATAATTAAGCAAGCAAGTAAGCAAGCAAGTAAATAAATCAATACATTTGTAAATAAGTAAATAAATTAATATTTAAATAAATAAATATGAAAACAAGTAAATAAATAGATAAATGCATACATTTGTAATTAAGTAAACAAGCAAGCAAATAAATAAATAAATAAGTAAATAAAATATTATATAAATAAATATGTAAGCAAGTAAATAAATAAATAAATACATAAATTTGTTCATTCATTCATTCATTTTCTGCCGCTTCTCCGGGGCCGGGTCGCGGGGGCAGCAGTTTTAGGAGAGAACCCCAGACTTCCCTCTCCCCAGACACATCCTCCAGCTCCTCCGGGGGGATCCCGAGGCGTTCCCAGGCCAGCCGAGAGACATAGTCCCTCCAGCGTGTCCTGGGTCTTCCCCGAGGCCTCCTCCCGGTGGGACATGCCTGGAACACCTCCCTAGGAAGGCGTCCAGGTGGCATCCGAAACAGATGCCCCAGCCACCTCAACTGACTTCTCTCGATGTGGAGGAGCAGCTGCTCTACTCCGAGCTCCTCTCGAGTGACAGAGCTCCTCACCCTATCTATAAGAGTGCGCCCTGGCACCCTTCGAAGGAAACTCATTTCAGCCGCTTGTATCCGAGATCTTATCCTTTCGGTCATGAGTTACGACCCAAAGCTCATGACCATAGGTGAGAGTAGGAACGTGGATTGACTGGTAAATCGAAAGCTTTGCCTTTCGGCTTAGCTCCTTCTTCACCACGACGGACCTGTACATCGACCGCATTACTGCTGCCGCTGCACCAATCCGCCTGTCAATCTCACGTTCCATCCTTCCCTCACTCGTGAACAAAACCCCGAGATACTTAAACTCCTCCACCTGGGGTAAGGACTCTCCTTCAACCTGGAGATGGCAAACCTCCTTTTTCCGATGGAGCACCATGGCCTCGGACTTGGAGAGTCGGACAAATACATAAATTTGTAATGTAGTAAATAAATAAACAAATAAATAAATAAATAAATACATAAATAAATAAACGTTGTAATCCACAAAATGCATAAATCTTAAACAAATATGCTTTAAATATTTTATAAAGCAAAGTAAATATTTGTGTTACTCCAAATTTTTAAGCTCGCAAATTCAAACATAATTTCTGTGTTTTTCAGTTCTCCGTAGTATGATCACATCCACTGCCTTCCAAATATTAGTGAGCAACAACTCCCCTATCAAGCCCATTACTGACACCAGGATCGTTACTTTAGAGGTGAGAATGACAGCAGGCCACACACAGAAACTCTACCCTGTTCCCTGCAACATTATAGTGTTCAGTTATAATTGAACCTGTCCGTCAAGTCCTTTTATTGCTTCACTTTAAGGGAGTACTTCCTGGAGCTGGAGAAGACCCACCCACTATTGTAATTACAGCCCATTATGACACGTTCGGCCTTGCTCCTGTAAGTGATACACTCACACACACACACACACACACACACACACACACACACACACACACACACACTGATCAACTCGACTGAAGGGACCTTTTTCATAAATGCTTAATCATTTTTTTGGTCACATAATAATAAATCACACTCCCTTCAAACCCGATTCAGAATGATTAATGCATGTTGTCAGTTGGTTCACTTGCTGTGTGAACTGACCTTTTCAAACACCTTGGGCTGAAATTAATATATTCATATAACCGGCCTTTCAAAGTTACCCCAATTAAAATATGTATTTAATTTAGTGTTGGGGATTCATTTTAGACAATTAAAACTTAAAATAAAAAGGTTTTATCAGTGTAGTTTTACAAACAAATGATTCTTATGAGTCAGTTATTTTCAGGGAATCAAATGCATTCAGCTGAACCAGTTTTATGACCTAAAAATGACTCCTTTTTGCTTTGTGGTGAATCAAAAACATACAGCTCTACTATTATAGTCTCATTCTTAAACAAACAACCAATTAAAATATGTATTAAATTTAGTGTTGGGGATTCATTTGAAACATTCATTCATTCATTTTCTTTTCGGCTTAGTCCCTTTATTAATCAGCGGTCGCCACAGCAGAATGAACCGCCAAATTTTAGACAATCAAAACTTAAAATGAAAAGATTTTATTAGTGTAGACTTACAAACAAATGATTCTTATGAGTCAGCTCTTTCAGTGAATCAAATGCATTTAGCTTAACCAGTTTTATGACCTAAAAATGACTCCTTTTACCTTTGTAGTGAATCAAAAATATATAGCTCTACTATTATAGTCTGATTCCTAAAAAAAGTTGTTAGTGTAGTTTTACAAACAAATGATTTTTATAATTCAGTTCTTTTCAGTGAATCAAATGCATTCAGCTGAACCAGTTTTATGATCTAAAATGACTCCTTTTTTCTTTATAGTGAATCAAAAACATACAGCTCTACTATTATAGTCTGATTCCTAAACAAACAACCAATTAAAATATGTATTGAATTTAGTGTTGAAAATAGTTTTTTTGGTCAATCAAAACAAAAAAGAATGGTTTTATCAGTGTAGATTTACAAACAAATGATTCTTATGAGTCAGTTCTTTTCAGTGAATCAAATGCATTTAGCTGAACCGGTTTTATGACCTAAAAATGACTCCTTTTTGCTTTGTGGTGAATCAAAAACATACAGCTCTACTATTATAGTCTGATTCCTAAACAAATGACTCTCATTCTTCACTTCTTTTAACCATAAAGCATTTTTATGTAGTCTGATTCCCAGACAAAGACTCTGAGAATGACAATAAACATACTGAACAACCAGTCCTAATCGAAATGAATCTCAACCAAGTGAAATAGAAGTTCTTTTAATTGAATGTAATCCATGCAGCATGACTAATCCAAACAATTTTATACTGTAACTAAGATCTTTGAATCGATTCTTTTTAGTGAATCAAATCTTTGTTTATGGACAGTTTATTTATGAATCAAATCTCCAGAGCATCAGTGTTGACTGATTTCCATATAAATAACTCGTATAAGAAAGATCTTTGAAAAGGATCAAAACAGCACCAGTCAAACTGATTCTCAAATGGATAAACATGATCAGATAGTTCTTTTTAGTAAATCAAACCTCCAAAATGTTGCCAGTCTATTCTGCTTCCCAAATGACTCATATGAGCCAGAAGCAAAATTCAAACGCAGACAGCTCTACTGTACTCAGAATGCTGAATAAATCAGTCTTATATTTTTGTGAAAGTGATTTAAATCCAAGTCTAGTCCAACCATTTCCATAAATCTGTTCTTTTTAGTGAATCAAAACCATCTCATGTAGCCAATCTAGTCCAATTGTTTTCCAGTCAAATGAGTATTATTACAGTAATTATTACAGTTTTTACTGAATCAAGCCTCTAAAATGTTTCGAGAGTCAGCTGATTCCCAAACGAATCACTCGTATGAGCCTTTTTTGTAGTGAATCTAAATCATACCGCAGTATAGTTTAATTTCTGAATGTCTAAATCTTAAGAATCATTTCATTTTAGTGAATCAAACTCAAATCAAATACTCATATAAGTAGATTTTCAAACGATTCTTATGAGTCAGTTCTTCTTAGTGAATCAAATGCATTCAGCTGAACCAGTTTTATGACCTAAAAATGACTCTTTTTTTTTCTTTGTAGTTAATCAAAAACATACAGCTCTACCATTATAGTTTCATTCTTAAACAAATGACTCATATGAGTCTTTTAACCATAAAGCATTGTTTATGTACTGTAGTCTGATTCCCAGACAAATGACTCTGAGAATGGGAGTAAATATACTGAACAACCAGTCCTAATCAAAGTGAATCAAAACCAAGTGAAGTAAAAGTTCTTTTAATTGAATGTAATCCATGCAGCATGACTAACCCAAACAATTTTATAACTAAGATCTTTGAATTAATTCTTTTGAATCATTTTTTTGTGATTCTTGAGTGAATCAGATCTTTGTTTTGCAGTACTTTGGAAGGATTATGAATGTTATGAACTGTTTAACCTGCAGAGCATTACCAGTGTTACTGATTCTCATATAAATCACTCATAAGAATGTTCTTTGTAATTCTCGAACTAATGAACATTATCAGCTAGTTCTTTTTAGTGAATCAAACCTTCATAGTGTTACCAGTCTATTCTGGTTCCCAAATGACTCATATGAGCCAGAAGCACAATTCAATACAGCTCTACAAGTGTACTTAGAATGCTGAATAAATGACTCTTATATTTTTGGGTTCTTTTAAGTGAACTAAATCCAAGTCTATTCCAACCATTTCCACAAGTCTGTTCTTTTTAGTGAATCAAAACCATTTTGTGTAACTAGTGTAGTCCAATTGTTTTCCAATCAAATGAATATTTTTACAGTAACATTTATTTACTGGATCAAGTCTGCAAAATGTTACCAGAGTCATCTGATTCCCAAACGAATCACTCATACGAGCCTTTTTTTGTAGTGAATCTAAATCATACCTCTAACAGTATAGTTTAATTCCCAAATGAATAAATCTTAAAGGTGCAGGATGTAAGTTTAACACCCAGTGGTTGAACTATTTACACTCCTGGATCAAAACAAATGGAAGCGCAGGTTGCCAGATTGAGGACAGGAGCGAGTGATTTAAACCGCGTTCTAAATAAAAGCAACGGCACCCAATAGAAGGAATATTTTCCATATTAAAATGGAGTTTTTGTTCTTACCAACACCTCGAATTGATATATTAGAAACGTCATCTATTTCTCACAGGTGAACAACAGAAAACTGACATTGATCACCTCAGGTAAACCTCATGTGCTTTATTCAGTGTTAAATGCTAACAATGTGAGTGTGAATGCCATTTTACATGACATTTATTGCCATACTGAAAGCAGCAGCAGATAGTTCTCCTCAGATCTTAAAATTGAACTTTAGAACTAAACACGTGATTCAGCATCTACATTTAATAATGTTAAAGAGGTTTAATATGTATTAAATAGATTATAAACCTTACCATTTCGTGAGTGAGTGCACTATTCTGTGCTTCTGAATATTTTGATTTTCATTGAAATCAAAAGGACTTTTAGCTTCACTGTAATGCTAAAAATGAATGTAATGCTAAAAATTAACACTACCTCTGAAACTGAACAGAATTAAAATCTGAATTGTTCAACGCTATATTCCGTTTTATTTGGTTAATGACCTGTACCTGTGATTAATGTACATGTAATGATGCTGTCGTAATCTTGCGATCACAGTAAAGCATTTAATTATTGCTGTGTTTTACGGGCTCATGTGGAAAAATTTTCCCACTGGTACATGGTATCATGTTTTACAGTTACCATCTGGCAGATCGTACAATGAAAGCATGTACTTGGTTTGGAGATTCATCAGCTATTTCTCCTTTACCCACATATTTAGACTGTGTTTTGACATGTTAAATGTGTTTTAGTGGCTGGCGTATGGTGCAGACTCTAATGGCAGCGGTGTTGCCATTCTTCTCGAGTTGGTTCGACTCTTTCATCGTCTGTACAGTAACCCACGAAGTCAGGCTCCGTCAGTATTTATTTAATGACCTAAAGATTTTGTTAAGAAAATTATTTAGTTAATTGCCAACATGATCACAATAGCTTGCAGATATGTAGATCAACTGATTCTTATTCATCATCTTTGTATTACTGTATTTTGCATCACATCTTTTAGATACCACCTTTTATTCTCCTTGACTGGTGGTGGGAAATACAACTTCCTTGGCACTAAGCATTGGCTGGAGGAAAATATGGACCATGCAGGTATGTAAACTATTGCCAAAGTATACCTTGAAACCAAAATTTACAGTGCTTATCTTGCTAGTGCAATCCGTGTTTAACATAAGGAGTCGGGTGACAATAGAGGTGAGGGTCCAAACGCAATTTAATTTCAGCTTAGTCAGACAGGCAATGGTCAAACAGGAACAAACAGAAGCATGCAGATAATCCAAAAGAATAGTCGGGGTCACAGGCAAAGAGATCAGTTCAAAACAACATAAAACAATTAACAAAGGGAGGGTCAGAAAACAGGGCAAGGCAAGACATTGGAATTCGTAATGCTACTGGAAGTCTCAGCCAAGTGTGTGAGAATGTGAGGTGTATAAACAGTCCAAAAGTAATAGTCCAAGTGAGGGCGACGCAGTGGCGCAATAGGTAGTGCTGTCTCCTCACAGCAAGAAGGTCGCTGGTTCGAGCCTCGGCTGGGTCAGTTGCCGTTTCTGTGTGGAGTTTGCATGTTCTCCCTGTGTTCACATGGGTTTCCTCCGGGTGCTCCGGTTTCCCCGACAGTCCCAAGACATGCGGTACAGGTAAATTGGGTAGGCTAAATTGTCCGTAGTGTATGAGTGTGAATGAGTGTGTGTGGATGTTTCCCAGAGATGGGTTGCAGCTGGAAGGGCATCCGCTGCGTAAAAACGTGCTGGATAAGTTGGCGGTTCATTCCGCTGCGGCGACCCTGGATTAATAAAGGGACTAAGCCGAAAAGAAAATGATTGAATGAATGAATAGTCCAAGTAATGAGTCAATCATGAGCTTCAGCTATGTGTGTGTGTCATTGTCTGAATGATTGTCACCTGTGGCAGGAGTGATGAGTGCAAAGACCTGGGAGTTGTAGTTCATATGGTGGCAGAATTGTATGATGCGCAAAAAGAAAGCCCCGCCCCTTACTTAAAATTCCATTTCAGTTGGAAGTACATCAACTTACTAAAGTCTCATCAACTTCTGACTTCACGTTGACTCCAAAATACATTTTATTTCCCAATCAAATTCAGTTTTACATTCTGTTTTGCTACGACTCTTTTAGAATCCAGTCTTTTGCATGACAATGTGGAGTTTGTTATCTGTCTTGACTCTCTTGGCACGGGAGATGAGATTTTCCTGCACGTTTCGCGTCCACCTAAGCCTGGCTCGCCCCAGTACAGCTTTATTCAGCAGCTGGAGCAGGTATGGTTGAATTATGCATGAAGTCAGAGTCAATGTTTAATGGCTGTTGTCAATTGACCCTCTTTTCTTTGTTTTCAGATAATCTCTGCCAGGTTCCCCTGGGTGAGATTTGGAACTGTTCATAAGAAAATCAACTTGCAGGAGACCAATGTGGCTTGGGAGCACGAGCGCTACGGCATGAAACGTATCCCAGGATTCACTCTGTCACACATCGAGAGCCCTAAATCAGAGCTTAGAGGATCTATCCTTGACACCATGTGAGAAAAAAACAAAGCTTTCTGAAGTCCTCTCTCTCTCTCTCTCTCTCTCTCTCTCTCTTTCTCTCACTCACTCTCTCACACACAAAGTAACCTTTTCACCCAGCATTCGGGCCCCATTTCCACCTGTTCTTCTGGTTAGCCTGGTTGAAAGTCGATAAGCTCAAAATGTTTTAGGCATCAGGTTTTGTAGTTGTATTTAAAGTTGCAGTATGTGTGGTTGACTCCTTTTTCCTTGTAGTGAATCAAAAACATACAGCTCTACCATTACAGTCTAATTCATAAACAAATGATGCTCATTCTTCACTTCTTTTAACCATAAAGCATTGTTTATGTAATCCATGCAGCATTTCTAAATGAATGACTCTTATAAACCTGTTTTTTTTATTGAATCAAAAGCATTTTCAGTTAACTGTAATCTCTAAAAGTGAACATAAACACAACCTCTAAGGCAGTGTTTCTCCATCCTGTTCCTGAAGGCACACCAACAGAACACATTTTCAACCTCTTCCTAATCAAACACACCTGAATCAACTCATCAGAACATTAGAAGAGACTCCAAAACCTGAAATGAATGGATCAGATAAGGGAGACATGCAAAATATGTACTGTTGGTGTGCCTCCAGGAACAGGGTTGGGAAACACTGCTCTAAAGAACCGAATAGAATCAATATGTGAATTGTTCGATGCTGTATTCTGTTATATTTGGTTAAAGACCTGTACCTGTGATCTTGTGATCACAGTTCAGCAAAAAGTAAATCCAAATGGGTTTTATACCTGTTTTTAAAAGTGCAGTATGTATGTTTGACACCAAGTGGTTGAACTAGGTATTGCAGTCCAAATTCAAAATGGTGTACAGGAATTTTTTTTACGTGGCTCCTCCTCAGACACCTTATTGCACTGGCAGGTTGTCAGATTGATAACACCAACAGGAGTGAGCATCTAACGATAGATCCTTATACTGTAAGCTGGTTAGCTAATGTTTACATGTATAATAATTCTTTTATTTGCTATTAAAAATCCCCTCATGTGAAGTTTTCAACACAGGCTCATTCTGAAAACGTAGTCCCGTGTACATTTCTGGAGACCGCGAATTATGTAACCGGAGGTACGTATGGCTGCATTTCATTTTTTAAGCAAACAGTACGGGGTGGTATGACGCCGTTCCTTTTGCCGCTTACCGGCTGACCGCATACCTCCGTGTGGAGGCCTTTCCCGCTGCAACCAGTTTGTCCCGTTAGCTCGTTGTGTACGTCGGCGGACTTGAGACGCAGACAGGAGTTGACGACCGGGTTCAAGTCCGGGGAAGAGCGGTTCTAGAAATCAGGTAAGACAAAAACAGAATCCAAAAAATAAAATGATCGTGTGAACAACAGGGTGAGAATGTGGTAAAATCCGAAAACGTGGTGAAAATCAGACGAGGGCTTTTTTTTTTCTGGACGGCTTTTGTAAACTGTTGGTTGGGTTTAGGGAAGTATGTGGGTGGGCGGGTCAATCGGTAAAATTGGTTGGGTTTAGGGAAGGAGGAGGGTGGGTTAGTCGAGTGGCCGGTCTCCCAGTCAATCACTTAGTCATTCAGTCAGACAGACAGAAAGACAAACAAACGGTCAACAGCGGCCACTGGTTTACATAAGAACAGCGCGGGCGAGAACGGCACTCGCGAGAGACATTTGAGATACGAAAAAGCGCACACACCGGCCTCTCGCGCATTTGCGAAAACAAAAACTGCAAAAATACGTACCTGCCAGGACGTATTTTGCGGTCTCCAGTAACGTCCACGGGACTACATTTTCAGAATGAGCCTGGGTTGGAAGTTTTATAACCGTGAATTTGCACTCGATACGGTGGCTGCTTCTGTACTTCAGAAGTCGCTTTTTTGGCTACGCCCCTTATAAATAAAACAGTGAAATATAATTAGGTAAACTGGTAGTGGTTGGGTTATAGAGACAAAAAAAGACATGTTTCATATTGTCAAAGGAGAATAACTGACCTTAAAATTGTTTTTCAGATAAAATAGTATGTTCAATTAGCATGTTGGCTCAGTTATTACAAACATAATGTTATTTTTGTGCTTTAAAACATTGTTTCTCAACCACGTTCCTGGAAGACCACCAGCTCTGCACATTTTCTATGTCTCCTTAACCAAACACACCTGATTCAGATCATCAGCTCATTAGCAGAGACTGAGAGACCTGTAATGGGTGTGACAGACAAAGGAGACATCCAAAACATGTAGTGTTGGTGGTCCTCCAGGAATGTAGTTGATAAACACTGCTTTAGAAGACTCAAAAACTTACATACAACACGTTTAACATTGTACACGTGTAAATTAATTTTAATTTAAATTAAAAGTCTTTAAACCAAGTGTAAATATGACCCTAATTCCTTGCTTCCGATATATCGGTTGCCCATAGAATGAGCAAAACTATTGAAAGGTGAACACAACCTCAAAGTTGGCTGAACACATTCATTAATTTATTAATTTTTCTTTGGCTTAGTTCCTTATTTATCAGGGGTCACCACAGCGGAATGCACCGCCAACTATTCCAACATATGAGTTACACAGCAAATGCCCTTCCAGCTGCAACCCAGTACTAGGAAACACCCATACACTCTCACATTTACACACGCACTCATACATTATAACCAATTGTAACCAGGGATGTGACACTGACAACAGGGATGCGGATCCAAATGCAGGTTTATTGGCGAGGTCAGGTAAGCAGTGGTCAGTACAGGGGCAAACAGATGTATAAGGGCAATTCAGAGTCGTAGTCAAAATAACTGGCAGATTGTCACAAGGCAGGCAGCAAGCAGGATTAAACAAATAATCGAAGCAAGGATCAAAAACACAGCAAAGCAAGATAAAGGAAACGCGTTGTAATGTCACTAAAACAGATAACAAGACTCAGCAATGAGTGTCTCAAAGTGAGCCGTATATATGTGTGTGTAATCAGTCCATGAGCAGCATCAGCTGTGGGAAAGTAATCAATGAAGACTTGGAGCAGGTGTGTGTGTGTTGCATGACAGGAATTGTAGTCCACTATGAGGCAGGATTGTAGTTCGTGAGAGTGTGAATGTTTTCCAGCGATCTATGGTGGTTAGATTGCTGGTGATCGTGACACCAATTTAGTTTACCCAATTCACCTATACCGCATGTCTTTGGACTGTGGGGGAAATCGAAGCATCCAGAAGAAACCCACGCGAACACGGGTAGAGCATGCAAACTTCACACCCCTGGGTGTTTTTCCAGCCAAGGCCGAACCAGCAACCTTATTTCTGTGAGGCGATAGTGCTAACCACTGAGCCACCATGCTGCTCGGCTGAACAAATAGTTTAGGTTATTTTTGCAAATATATCATTGGCATCTATTTGGAGACCTGGTGCCATTAAATTATATTTTTTTCAGGACTTTTATTCTTCAAGTTTCCTATTCAATGTCTGTCACACCAGACATTTCAGGAACCATTTTAGACTGATGGACTGTTTTTTTTTGTATATTCAGTGCACAAGTTGACATGAGGAAGCTCAAGCGGAACACAGTTATTGTTGCTGAGTCCTTGGCAAGATTCATGTATAATCTTTCAGACAAGGTGAGGAAAAGAGTGTCTCGTCACATTTAAATGTTCACGCCAACCTTGAAACGCACCCAGACAACTCTGTCTTCGTTTCCACTTTTCATTATTAATATATACTATCTTTTTTTGTGCTGTAGGGCTCTGCTAAGGACATGCAGGTTTTCAAGGGCAGTTTGGTAATTTGTTTTTCTTGCTCATTTTGTTCATTTATTATCCTAAATCTGGTTTAAACCTTGCAAATAAGAAGCGGTTGTGTTGGCATGCTCAACAAAGCTGCATTTATTTGATCATAAACACAGTAAAAACAGAGTAGAATAAAGGAGAATACAGTAAAAATTACAATTAAGTAATAGTAATTGATATATATTACTCAATAAATTAATCAGACTGTTTACTAGTTGCTGTTGCTGTAATAATGAATGAATGGTTTTTTTTCATGAGTCATACGTTAATGATGATTAGCAGTAGATGAGTTAGCATAAATGGATGCATATTATTGCACCCACATTGTAAAATTAACATAGCATTACATTTATATATTGTGGTATATTAAAGTTTAAGCTATGTGTTTCTGTTTTAATATAATAAAAATTATAATATATTCCTTTAATAGGATAGATGAATTTTAAGCATTATTAGGAAATCTTCAGTGTCATCCTTTCATTTACTGATATAATACTCAAGAAAAATGTCTTCTTATTACGATCCACCTTGAACACACATCAATTTTGTAACTTTATTATGTCTTATATAACTTTAGGTTGCATTTACTGTAAAGTTTTTACCATTTGAATACATCATTGCTTAAGTATGATTTTCTTGACAGCAACAACATCAAAGTAAACTTAAAATATAGTTAATTGTGCAAGCTTGTGTGTTATGTAGGATATTCAAGACAGCCGTTTGTCTGCGCTGATGACCATGTTGACGTCTGTTCCCCGAGCTGTTCAACTTCTGGACAGAGAACCAGAACATACACTCTTGATCAACAGCCTGGAGCAGGAGTTCAAACACTACCTAAAGCAGGTCCACAAACACACGTTCCACCAGGACCGAAGGTACACACACACACACGCACACGCACACAGTCACGCGCAGTCAAAACATTTTACCTCATTATTGACCTGAAGCTAGACTTCAGAAGACTGCTGTAGCAGGTTTACAGATGCTAAAGTTGCAAACACGCATACATTCACTGACAGAATTCATTTTTAAAACATAAAACTTGCCTGTGGCAAAAGTTCAAACAATGTTTACTGACACTTTCAAAACACCACACAAAAACAGAAACAGACATATTAAACTTGTTTTGTCTGGCTTTTATAGAGACCCTGAAATCACTTTCTTTGATCAAATGAAGCAACCAATGATGATGTACAGGTAAGTAAGCCTTCTCATTGGTTGTTTTAGGGTGCTTTCACACCTGCCTTATTTAGTTTGGTTGAATCGCACTAGAGTTCGTTTTCCCTCTTGGTGCGGTTCATTTGGGCAGGTGTGAATGTAGCAATAGCCCTCGAGTGTGCACCAAAAAAGCATACCGAGACCTCCTTGAAGAGGTGGTCTTGGTACGCTTTCAAACAAACCCTGGAGCGGTTCGTTTGTGGTGAGGACATGATCCGAATCAAAACAGACCCAACCGCATAAAGTACTGCACCTTTTTGGACTAATCCAGCTGTTGTAGTCCGATGCGCTGTCCATTATGGGGTGTGGAGGAAAAATATTTGTTGACAGTGCTTTACCAACAATTTTAAACAGAGAGAGAGAGAGAGAGAGAGAGAGAGAGAGAGAAACATTACCTGATGGATCGTTGGTAACATTTTTGAAAGATGACCATGTCGCAGTTTAGCTAAATTAATTCACGCCTCCTCCTGAAGTGACTTGCGATGCGCCTTCGCTGTTTGCAATGCATTAAAACATTATTTTCCAGTCGAAGCCATGCTTCATTCTTAAAATGTATAGTTTGTCTAAAAGGATGTTTACAAACTATATAGTATACTATGACCAGGGATATACAGTAAGCAGTCAGCACAGTCGTCCCTCCATAGTAAAAAGTGACATTTTGTGTCTGCCGGTTGGTTTACTTGCGAGAGATTCATTGGCATTTTCCCGCAGGTTAATTCTGACCAATCGAAAAGCAGTTTAGGAAATAAGCTCAATAACATCTGGCCAATGAGCAATGTGGATTTTGTCACATGACTGCATTTTGGTTCTTTTCAACTGGTTCGGACCAAAGCAATCAGTGTGGTGTGAAAAGGACTACAGAAAAATGCTACAGTGTATCATTTGTTGCCCTTGGTCCAGACCAAATGAACCGAACCACAGATGTGAAAGCACCCTTGGGTGCTTTCACACCTGTAAATCGATTCATTTGTTCCGAAACAGGGATTAAAATTGTTACATTGTTGCTCTTTGTTCTTGGTGCGGTTCGCTTTCACACTGCAAAGTTTCTAAACGGACCAAAACAAGCTAAAATAAGTCACGTGTGAGTAAACTCTCCTCACATTGGTTTCACGGTTTATTTTGCAGAGTCCTGCTCAGCTGTCGGGGGTGGTTTGGTGGTGTTTGACACGGTGCGCGCGACATGTCTGAAGAGCGAGGAGGGATGCGGTGGGGAGGGGTGATGAGAAGGGTGCGCAACGTATTTGAGGACCGGGAGGGAGACGCGCGATTTCCGGGAGATTATCGATCGTTTGCGGGCATCCGGGAGTCTCTGTGCATTTGCGGGAGACTCCCGAAAGACTTGGGATGTCTGGAATGACCTCCTACCCTACTCTCTCTTCATATAGCCGTATGCATATTACATATTCATTATGAATATCACAACACTGTGATATAGCCGGGCTCGGATCGTATCGCTTTCTCACTACAATCGATCCGCTCCAGAGTTCGTTTCAATCGAGCCGTTCGTTTCACCTCATTCAGGCGGTCTCGGAGCAATTGCTTTGGCGCGGATCCGAGTGCGATTGCCCTGTTCACATATGCCAAGAGAACCGCACCCAGATTCCGGAACAAAAGTCTAGGTGTGAAAGCACCCTTAAACTCTCTTTCAAACAGCATTAAGAATCCTTTCTTTTAAGTAACATGATAAATTTACAAATTAAAAGTCCTGTGAAGTGCTGTGAAATATGTAATTTATATTCGATGTTTGTCATAATCTCAACTGAAAATGAAGAGACATAGAGTAGCTCCTCTCCTTTAAAAAAACAGCAAATGGCGTTTAGCTTTCATCACAGCTCTGCCAGTGAGAGTGGTTGAGCTCAAGCGCATCAAATGAAATGCAAATGAATAGTGTCTTGAAGTGGGCGGGGCATGCCAGATACTAGAGAGCATTTGATTGTTCAAGATTTGATGAGAAACTGAAGTATGAGGTTATGTAAACAAAACACCCATTTAGGTGGAAGTTTCAAACTGCAAGCTTTAGATGTTTATATCAGTTTTATTTCTTCTAAATGCGGATTTTGTCACTGTTTTGGAGCACACCAGCTTATAGATGTCCTTAAAACTAACAGACTGATATCTACATCTAAAGAAATCTGTATTTTAATTTCATGGGACCTTTAAAAAGTATAATTAACTACTGACATTTGGTCATTTTTATTTTTATTATCATTTTTAACCTTTTAATCACATATTATGACTACCAGTGTTTTAATAACTATACTTATCCCATATTTTTACTGAAGTTCCATACACTTTTTTTCAGGGTGAAGCCTGCTGCCTTTGACCTATTTTTGGGTGGCTGTATTGCTGGATACCTTGGAATAGTTTATTATGGGATCCAGGTGAGCTGTGGGTAATCTATACTTAACCTTGGAATAGTTTATTATGGGATCCAGGTGAGCTGTGGGTAATCTATACTTATTAATACTTGATAAACCTGCATACACTGGAAGTCTTTCAATAATCTGGAGTTTATGCAGTTTTTTGGTTCATTTGTTAATTGTTGCTTGTTGGTTGCAGAACTTTGGGAACGTCTACACGAAACTGAAAGCAACCATGAAAGCCAAGCACCAATAAACTGGAGTGAAGCAGACACATCAAAGAACCAGTGCACAGAGAAGTCTGCAGCATGGCCAATGTGATGCCTGTGAGGACTGAATTCATGTCTTGAATTTAAAGTGGCTACCTTGTGTTTTGTAATTCCCTTGCAGAATCTTGTTTGATTTCTTTTTTTAAATTAAAGATCAGCTCTCTCTTTTAGAATTGGCTACTTTGATCATTCTGGAATCAAATATCCTTTGGGAACTTTACTCTATGTTTACATTTTGGTCATTGGACGGAAAGAGGCTAAATTAGATGATTACCCATGCAAATCTGATATGTCAGGGGTTGAAGGAAACTCATGGATAAGTCATGAGTCACTTATGAAGGAACCTGATGCCAAGTAAGAGTGATTGGATTTGCGGCCCGTGACACTGGGTCACCTATATGTAGTGTAGTTATGGTCACTGAGCACCTATATAACCAAACAGCTTATGAAACAAGTAGATAATGTTTCAAAGATTCATAAAGCTGTGTTTTGGTAAAAAGCAGGAGCTTAGTGATACGAAAGGGCTTTTCACACTGTTTGTCACATTAAATGCCGCTTTTAAATTTAGTGAAATGTTTCACACTTGCAGTGCCAAATATGTGTGAAATGAGAAATGATGCTTTGTTAAAGCTGGTGTTGTCAGGATTATGTTTTGGTTTCAGAACTGATTGCACAATATGCAGTAGCTTTCAGCTAAAAATGGAAAACTTTTTTATGCATTTTGGCTGTTTGTGCAACAGTGACATTTTGGGGGTCTGAAAATGCTTTTTATAGTGAGTTTTTGAAGGCGATACAGTGTTTTTTACAACACATCACTATCGGCCATACTGAAGATCAAAACGTAAATAATGCCACTGTACTAAATTACTATTTTGCTGATTACTGCTGCTGAAAATGATCCCTTATTGTCATGTTTTGGGCTGTACTAAGACTGAAAACAAAAATACATGTAGAGTACTATTCAATTCAATTTATTTTTATTTCTATAGCGCTTTAACAATGTAGATTGTGTCAAAGCAGCTTCACATAGAGGATTATAGTGAATAAAACAGTGTCAGTTCAGTTTTCAGAGTTTAAGTTCAGTTCAGCTTAGTTCAGTTCAGCGTGGTTTATTATTCACTGCTGAGAATCCAAACACTGAATCCATCGATGCGCAGCTCTTCAAGTCTCGAACTATGCAAGTCAGTGGCGAGGAAAAAACTTCACCAATTGGCGAAAGTGAAGAATTAAAAAACCTCGAGAGAAACCAGGCTCAGTTGGGCATGACTATTTCTCCTATGGCCAAACATCTTGTGCAGAGCTGCAGTCTAGGCGCCGGAGACTGGAGAACGCTGGACGTCAGCGAAGACTTGTCTATCCCTGGAGTCTCACAGGAATCGGACGCATCCTCTCTACTCCTCCATGACCACCACAGGAGCTGTTCAGGATACGGCCTGGTCCAGGATTGTAGAAACCTTGGCATCATCACTTCACAGGTCTTGGATCACATCAGTGGCACAGCATAGTCTCTGGGGGCCTCGGGATGAGTATCCCCAGGGGGAAATAGAGAATAAAGAGTATAATTAGCGTAGCTGCTCTTCATTGTGTATATAAACGAGATGCCTGGAGCAAATTCATGCATCATACCGCTATGTGATGCATTGAGTGTGTACTTTACTAAAAAGATAGGTCTTTAATCTAGTTTTGAACTGCGAGAGTGTGTCTGAGCCTTGAACATTATCAGGAAGGCTATTCCGAAGTTTAGGAGCCATAAATGAGAAGGCTCGACCTCCTTTACTCAACTTTGCTATTCTAGGTACTACCAGAAGCCCTAAGTTTTGAGATCTTAAAGAGCGGGTTGGATTGTAGTGAGACAGGAGGTTGGTTAGATAAACAGGAGCTAGATTATTTAAAGCTTTATAGGTAAGAAGTAATATTTTAAAATCAATATGAAACTGAACAGGCAGTCAGTGTAAGGAGGATAAAATTGGGGTGATATGATCATATACTGATGACTGCCAAAAGTTCTAACAAATCAAGCAGTGCTTACTAAATTCAGTTTGTCAAAATGTCGCACCTTTCCTGATAACTAAGTCCTTCTCTATATGATTTAGCAGTTTACACAAGTTTTCTGTGGTTTAGACAGCAGAACAATGTATTCGCATCCATGCTGTTCTCTACATCCATGTATATCTATAATGGCCGTGCATACGAGAAACTAACGAAATTTCAACGATGAAATTCCCAGCTCCGATTATGTCTGCAATGCGGCATTAAGACAGGCCTTTAAAAAGTTACTGCTATGCTTTGCGACTCACAGATAATCATGTGTCTCACACATGCTGTAAATGGTCAAATAAACAGTGTATCCTCCGCTAACAGGGAACGTTCGCATAACATTGGCTAATGTTCTCTGAAGGTTCTCTCAAAGTTATCAAAAAAGTTCTTGTATGGTGTTCAATTTCCTTTTATTTTTTTCTTCGGCTTAGTCCTTTTATTAATCAGGGGTCGCCACAGCCGAATGAACAGCCAACTTATCCAACATATGTATTACACAGCGGATGCCCTTCCAGCTGCAACCCAGTACTAGGAAACATCCACACTCATTCACACACATACACTACGGCCAATTTAGCTTATTCAATTCACCTATAGCGCATGTCTTTGGACTGTGGGGGAAACTGAAGCACTCGGAGGAAACTCACGCCACAGGGAGAACATGCAAACTCCACACAGAAACGCCAATTGACCCAGTCGGGACTCGAACCAGCAACCTTCTTGCTGTGAGGCAACAGTGGTAACCACTGAACCACCGTGTCACCCCTTAGTGTTTATAGACATTTTGTTTGTAGTTTGTGTTATTTGTAATTGCATAATGTTTGTAGTTGTTATAAGTAGGGCCAGACGGAATCTGAGGACGTTTTTTGCTATTTCTGCGAAGAATTTTAGTAAAAATCTGCGGATTTCTGCAGAATTATTTTGGGAGTATCAAAACTAAAACCTTAATATGTTAAATAAAAAATAATACCTTTTTAACTTTTATTTAATGTTTAAAATGCAAATCCAATTAGATTCACTTTATTTGGTAAACAAAGCAAGTTTCTCATATATCTACTAAAAGACAGAAAATATTACTTTACAAACTGCATTGTACATAAATCAGATGAACATTTTCATATTAGTTAATAACATTACTGTAATTAATAAAAAAAACTGAATAAACTTCGATTTACACACATTTACTCAAGTAAATAAACAGAATTAACGATGGGCTAAAAATCTGCAGGAATTCTGCAGAAAATCTACGGAATTATGCGAGCGCAGATTCCCTGTGGGACTAGTTATAAGTAATTAATAAATGTTCTAAAAACATTTTAATAACGTTCTCATAACCAAACAATAACATTAATACATTTGGACATTTTGAATGTTTTAATAATGTTTAATAACGTTCAAACAAAACATTTTTAACTTAATGGAAATGTTACAGGAACGTTTTTATAACGTAAAATTGTTAGCTGAGTTTGAAAATAAAAATGTCAAGTGGTGAATGCGACTGGAGTGAAGAAGAAAATTTTTAAATCTTACTATTGCAGTTTGAAAAGTTAATTAAAAAAAATTATAGTTAATGTTATGCATTGCTTAGAACTCTTATAAATACATTATTAACAATTTCCTGTAGAATCTACAGTAACATACTGGCAGCAGTTCACCAGTAACTTACTGTAAATCAATTACAGCAAAAAATACTGTATTTACATTTACAGCACCATTTATCTTGCTCTATTTGCATTTACAGAATTGTATGTATATCTTTACTGTAAAATACAGTACAGTAAGCCCTAACCCTAACCCTAAAATACAGTAATTTTTACAATGCAACTTTAAAATACAATAACATACCGCATAATGTCCTACAGTAAAATACAATTCATATTACAGTTAAATACTGTGTAATTTACAAAACTCATAAACAGTATAGGTAGAATGTTGCGTTTGTTTAATCAATGACATTGAGACAGCGAATATGCAAATAAGTGCATTAACTGAAGAGTTTAAGAGAAACATAAGAATTTGAAAACCCGGGATTAATTGTTAACCTCGAGCTAAGTGTAAAATGTTAGACAAGATAACCTGAATCTGTTTACCCCGAGTTCAGTATGACCCTGTCAGTAATTTCAAGTGTGAAAGCCCTAAGCGAAGGATTTTTTTTTTTTCATTTGAGGCATTGTTTAAAAAGTGGAACTGGACAGAAACCACCTTTCAGGGTTTTATCATGTTATTAATTATGCATGTATATACTGTTTCTCCCTGTGGACCCATCTGACAATCCTGAAAGCTCTCCTCTGCATAATAGGTGGCTGATGGCGTATTTGATTTACTTGTGCTGGCACTGCCAAGAAGGATATTTTGTGGTGCTGACAGGAGCTGTGGACGAGTGCCAAATGCTCCGTTAAATGATGATTATCACTTATGAATGAAGAACTTCTTTCATTCATGCTGGATTAGTCATTCATTACTGTCATAACACTGTGGCTACTACATTGACATGAACAAATTCTGTATCATACGCATCATATAGGCAACCCAGGCTCATTCTGAAAACGTACCTCTATATACAATTCTGGAGGCCGCGAAATATGTGCCAGGAGGTACGTATTTTTGCAGTTTTTGTTTTCGCGAATCTACGAGAGGCCGCTGTGTACGCTTTTTCATATCTCAAATTTCTCTCGCGAGTGCCATTCATGCCTGCTGTTCTCGCATAAACCCACCAGAGGCCGCTGTTGACTGTTTGACTGTTTGACTGACTGACTGACTGACTGACTGACTGACCGACCAATCGACTGACCCACTCTCCTCCTTCCCTAAACCCAACCAATTTTATTGATTGACCCACCCACCCACTTTCCTAAACCCAACAAACAATTTTCCAAAGCAATCCAAAAAAAGAAAAGCCCTCGTCTGATTTTTACCATGTTTTCAGATTTTACCACATTCTCACCCTGTTATTTACTTGTTTATTTTATTTTTTGGATTCTGTTTTTGTCTTACCTGCTTTCTGTAACCGTTCTTCACCAGATTCGAACCCCATCGTCATGGTCAACTCCTCTCTGCATCTCTAGTCCGCCGATGTACATGACGAGCTAACTGGACAAACTGGTAACAGCGGGAAAGCCGTCCACTCATAGGTAAGCAGTCAGCTGGTAAGCATACAAAGAAACGGCGTCATACTGCCCCATAGCGTTCATTTAAAAAATAAAATGCAGCCATACGTACCTCTGGCTACATACCTTTCGATCTCCAGAAACGTATATAGGACAACGTTTTCAGAGTGAGCTTATGTTGCAACATATAGGATAGTACTAATGTGGAGTCCAATGGCTGAACATTTTTCTGGTTGTAGATTCATTCACAGAGAAAGGGTATTTATGTTATTTTAAGGTACAGTTGCCATTAATAATGATAAACCATTACCTGTTGAGGTAGGATTATGTAGAATAACATCAAGCAGAATATGTACTTTATAAGTACAAATAAACAGCCAATGTCTTAATAAAAGGCAGGTAACAAACAAGTTAATAGTGAAAATTGGTACTTAAACTGAAGTGCGATATTTAAAAAATATTGATCAAATAAAGACGACGCAATGTCACCTCACAGCAAGAAGGTCCCTGGTTCGAGCCCCGGCTGGATCAGTTGGCATTTCTGTGTTGAGTTTGCATGTTCTCCCTGTGTTTGCGTAGGTTTCCTCTGGGTGCTCCGGTTTCCCCCACAGTCCAAAAACATGCGCTATAGGTGAATTGAATAAGCTAAAATTGACCGTAGTGTGTGAATGCAAGAGTGTATGGGTCAAATGATAACTCATTACATAAATACAGCATTGGTTTTCCTGTAAGTACACTTTATTTAAGAATGTTATACAGCCCCTATATTTTCAATAACACTTTCTGAGGGTAAAATAGTTAATTTTAACAAACACGTTGCATTTGTAGGCCAAATATTTTTTTTTATTCTGCTAATTCATTTTTTTGTCATTTTTTAAAACCACAAAAATATTATTACATTCTTATTACTGTTTTATATTTAAAAATGTCACATTTATCTGCCAGAAGGAACATAACATGTTTTGTCCTCTTATCCAAGAAAACAGTCCCCTATATGAATTCTCTATCTTCTTTTTTAAGTTTCACATACAGAGGACAAATCTGTCAATGATCACCATTCACATAAATCTCCCAAAATGACTAAAAGCACTTCATTAAGCTATGCATGCCACTCCAGTTGATATATTGTAATTTTCTAGAGAAACTACCCGTCCATATCCAGTCATATTGGTTTTAAGTAGTTGTGCCATAGAACAAAAACCTGGATATACGACATAGCTTAATAGTAAGTGTCCAATATGAAGTACATTTGCATGTGAGTATTTCCGCATACATCACGGTGTGCATGTGTGTTGGTGAGAGAGAGAGAGAGCAGGCACTGACACATGCTGCAGAGCATCAGAGCATCAGAGCAGAGCTCATTAATATTCATGACCGTTCCAAATATGGTCAAAACTGAGCTTTTCATTTAGGGGTAATTCCTGTGGTTATAAATGAGCATATAAAACAATTTTTAGAGGATTTTTGCTTCTACCTAAGCCACATATCTACTATGTAGATCTCAGAGAACAATTTAACACATTATATTAATGCATTAATATGGCACCTTTAAATCAACATAGGTTTATTCTGAAAACATAGCCCTATATACATTTCTGGAGATCGCAAATTATGTAGCCAGAGGTATGTATGGCTGCATGTCATCTTTAAAATGAATGCTACAGGGCAGTATGACGCCCTTCCTTTTCACGCTTACCAGCTGACCGCTTATCTTCGTATGGAAGGCTTTCCCGCTGTTACCAGTTTGACCAGTATCTCGCCATGTGAGACGCAGAGAGGAGTTGACCACAATGATGGATTTCGAGTCCGGCGAAGAATGGTTCTTGAAAGCAGGACAAAAGACAAGACAAAAACAGAAGCCAAAAAATAAAATAAACAAGTAAATAACAGGGTGAGAATGTGGTAAAATCTGAAAACGTGGTAAAAAGCAGGCAATCTTAGCAGGCAATCTTATTCTGGATTGCTTTTTAAAACTGTTGGTTGGGTTTAGGGAAGTGGGTGGGCGGGTCGGTTGATGCTTTTGAAAACACTATTAGTTGGGTTTAGAAGAGGAGAAAGGTGGGTCAGTCCATTGGTCAGTCAGTCAGTCAGTCAGTCAGTCAGTCATTCAGTCAGTCATTCAGTCAGTCGACAGCAGCCTCTGTTGGATTTACACAAAAACAGCAGGCACAAGTGGCACTTGAAAGAGAAATTTGAAATCTCAATAAGCGTACATAGCGGCCTCTGCTGGATTCGCGAAAAAAAAAATTGCAAAAAAGTATACCTTCTGGGACGTATTTGGCACTCTTCAGAAATGTATATAGGAGTACATTTTCAGAATGAGCCGGGGTTTCTTTAAATAGTATAATTATAAATCTGCCCTAGCTGTTTTTTGCAACTTTTTTTCTGGCATTTGTCCAGATCAGCTAACAGATCTCACCTGTTCAACTCTCAGTCAGGCCCCACTGAAACAGGGCCACAAAAGCCACACAGGATCTAAGGCTTGAATTATTGATCACTGGCTCAGGGGGGACCGAAACCAGGAGCGCATGAATCCTGCTGACAGACGGATGTCTATGCAGATTATCCAATTGCCAGCTCTCTTTCCCTCTCTTCACTGGAGCGTGTAATACAGAACAGGGCCAGAATGACATCACTTATGATTGCTTTTGCGAGCACAAAGATTTCAAATGTGATTTTAACTTTCAGTCTGATCTTTTAGTCAGTCAATGACAGCCAAAACATACAGAGGAAAACAGACAGAGTGATAAATGAGTGAAATGTGAGAGCTGAGAGGAACACACTGTCATCATTTACTCAACTCCATGTGCTTCCAAATCTGCAGGATGTATAAACAATGACAGAATTTGTATGTTTGAGTGAATTAATCTGCATTCTCCATGGAAGAATGAAAGGAGTGGGGGATTAAGATATGAAAGGGGGGAAGAGGAGACTGACAGCACTAGAACAGAGTCACTGGAGAGCAGGAGGGAGTGAGTAGAGTTGATACAAGTCAAGGAGTTGCAGACACACACTATACTGTACACAAGGAAAATGGGTCCTCGGCTAAACTTCAGCAGCACCTACTCTGAGGATTTCAGTTACCCGGCTCGGGTCAAACCCATTGGGCCCAGACCATCCTCTGCATATCGCAGGAATAATCCTCATCCACGGCCGGTAAGAACTACTAAACTATAATCACTAACATGCATTGTCAATGCTGCCATTTTGGAGTTGTAAGGTTGTGTTTGTATTCTGAGTGATTTTTGAGATGTTAAGCTTAAATGCTTTTACATTTCTTACAACAGAAGTGATATTTAGTTTAGTTTAAAGCTTTATTAATCTCCTTGGGGCAATTCATTCTGACATGGTGGTGCTTCACATATAACAAGAATGACATACTTAACACAATAAACACCAACACTTACCATCAAGTACACAAACAAAAACTGAAGAAGAAAAGAAAAAGAAACAAAATGATAATAATAATAATTTTATAAAAAAAATGATAATAATAATTAATAAATAATTATCCATTGATTAACTACATTTATTAAGATACCAATTTGCTTCAGGCACAAAAGTAAATTTATAACTATTTGTGGAACATAACTTATTGTCCTTCGACGTCACCCAAGGGACATCCACTCAAAATATATGTTTAAGGGGTGTGTGCTATCTCCTAATATTTTATATGCCATCCTCAACACCTGCTGTTTGTAATAGGATGCAATACTTTGCAGGGTAACTCCCAAAAAATTTTAAGAACAAATTAACAATGCCGTTAAGACGATTCTTGTTTTTTATAGACAGTGAGGAAACCAGCAAATAAAGAAAAAGGACAAAATACTTTCAACAAATGAATTATAAAAGTTCTTAGGAATAATTCCCTCAACATTAAATGAGCTGAGTTTCCGCAATAAAAACTTTGATGAGCCTTATTAATAATTGTATGTGTGTTTGACGATTAAGTTATATATAAAATCATGTCACATAATATAAAAAAAAGTTGTTACTGTACATAGAAAGTGAATAACTAATCAGATAACTAACAATTTTAAGGTAAACATATAAAGAAAGTTATTTTACATAAATATGTTCATCTGTGTCCATAATAATTTTTCACTGTGATAGACAGGGCTGTATTTATTTTTTTATTAAAAAAATTATATTGTGAAATACAATTACAGTGCATCCGGAAAGTATTCATAGCGCTTCACTTTTTTTTTTTTTTTTTTTTTTTACTTTTTTTTTGTTACAGCCTTATTTCAAAATGGATTAAATTAATTTATTTCCTCAAAATTTCACACACAATACCCCATAATGACAATGTGAATTTCTTTTTTTTTTAAATTGTTGCAAAATAGTGCTTTATTAAAACTAAAAAAAACTGAAAAATCACATGTACAGAAGTATTCACTGCCTTTACCGTGAAGCTCTAAATTGAGCTCAGGTACATTCTGTTTCCACTGATCATTCTTGAGATGTTTCAGCACTTAATTGGAGTTCACCTGTGGTAAATTCAGTTGATTGGACATGATTTAAAAAGGTATACACCTGTCGATATAAGGTCCCAGGGTTGACAGTGCATGTCAAAGCACAAACCAACCATGAAGACAAAGGAATTGTCTGTAGATTATCGAGACAAGATTGTCTTGAGGCACAAGGCTGGGGAAGGTTACAGGAAAACTTCTACTGCTCTAAATGTTCCAATGAGCACAGTGGCCTGAGGCCTCTCTCCTCCCTAAGTGGAAGATGTTTGGAACCACTAGGACTCTTCCTAAAGCTGGCCGGCCATCTAAACTGAGTGATCGGGGGAGAAGGGCCTTAGTCAGGGAGGTAATCAAAAACCCAATGGTCACTCTGTCTGAGCTCCAGCGTTCTTCTGTGGAGAGAGGAGAACCTTACAAAAGGACAACCACCTGTGCAGCAATCCACCAATCAGGCCTGTATGGTAGAGTGGCCAGACGGAAACCCTTCCCCGCCTGGAATTTGCCAAAAGGCATCTGAAGGACTCTCAGACCATAAGAAACAAAATTCTCTGGTCTGATGAGACTAAAATTGAACTCTTTGGAGTGAATGTCAGGTGATACGTTTGGAGAAAACCAGGCACCGCTCATCACCAGGCTAATACTATCCCTACAGAGAAGCATCGTGGTGGCAGCATCATGCTGTGGGGATATTTTTCAGCAGCAGGAACTGGAAGACTAGTCAGGATAGAGGGAAAGATGAATGCAGCAATGTACAGAGACATCCTGAAGGAAAACCTGCTTCAGAGTGCCTTTGACCTCAGACTGTTCATCTTCCAACAGGACAATGACCCAAAACACATCGCCAAAATATCAATGGAGTGGCTTTACAACAACTTGGTGAATGTCCTTGAGTGGCCCACCCAGAGCCCTGACTTAATCCTATTGAACATCTCTGGAGAGATCTGAAAATGGCTGTACACTGTCGCTTCCCATCCAACCTCATAGAGCTTAAGAGGTACTGCAAAGAGGAATGGGCAAAAATTCTCAAGGACAGGTGTGCCAAGCTTGTGGCATCATATTCAAAAAGACTTGAGGCTGTAATTGCTGCAAAAAGGTGCATCAACAAAGTATTGAGCAAAGGCTGTGAATACTTATGTACGCGTGAATTTTCAGTTTTTTTTTATTTGTAATAAATTTGCTACAATTTCAAAAAATCTTTTTTCACATTGTCATTTTGGGGTATTGTGTGTAGAATTTTGAGGAAATAAATTAATTTAATATATTTTGGAATAAGGCTGTAACAGAAAAAATGTGGAAAAAGTGAAGCGCTATGAATACTTTCTGTATGTATACAGGCTTATAGCCAGGGAGGGTTCGGGTGGTTCGTAAGACCTAGCCCCCACTGACAAAGGTCCAGAATTTTAAGACCATGCAGAATATGAAATAAGTGAAGTCAACTTTTGCTATTGAGCTACTATTGTTAAATAGAAAAAAACATTTTACAAGTAGCCTATTTTTTATTCTAAATCTTGGACCTTATTCATGAAAAAATAGATTACCATAAATTACCATTCTGGCTATTGGCCTGATATACCATTTAAAATAACTGCTTTCTATTTGTATATTTTTGTGAAAATTGTAATCTTTAAATTTTATTTTCATTTTTATTGTTATTTTATTTCTTGATGAATAAATCATCTAAATATGAGAATAAAAAACTATATATTAATAACTATATTAATTAAGATATTACTGTCCCTTTTGATCAGTTTAACATGCCACAACTTTAAATATTAAATATGTGCATTTATAAACCTTACAACTTTTAATTTTAGAGGTTAGAGAAATCTAAGATTAACATACTTTTATTTTACTGTAGCCTAATTCTCTAATCAAAGAAAATTTTAAATCCTGTCATTTATGAAGTTTAACATACTGTAAGACATATGAAGCGAAATTGTAACATAATGTAACGTAATGTATTGTTTA
The DNA here is from genome assembly GCA_903798195.1 of Danio kyathit. Taxonomy (NCBI): domain Eukaryota; kingdom Metazoa; phylum Chordata; class Actinopteri; order Cypriniformes; family Danionidae; genus Danio; species Danio kyathit. Next base: position 19,723,602 of record LR812539.1, on the reverse strand, counting down.
TTACACTATTTTTGTACTTCATAAGTTTTTCTCTCAATGCGGTACATGTGCACTGACTTTTAATTTCAGTCAGCTAGCTCCAGGGCTTCCGGTGAATTGTCATCCCATACAAAATCGCCACGTTTAAGATTTGATTTCTTTAAAAAACAGTGATCTTTACTGCCTGGCTGAGATACAATATAAAGTGGCTATCAGACCAATCAAGAAGCACTGGATTAAATTATATTTTTCCGCACCATGTCTTTAAAATATGCAAATAAATTTGACCACAGTATTTTGAATGGAGTTTCTGCGCTAGCCTGTTGCTAATGATGGCGCCTGCATTTTAGTCTTTCATCTCTTTTTACACTTTAACAACCAAATAGACGCTTAAGTCTATTTAACTGATTATATTTGAATGACATTGCAACATCGATGCTGTAAAAGGAACCTTATAAAATTGAAAACAGTCACATAAACCTTTTACCGGAGGTTCATCATTGGCTGAAAAAACTGTACATATAGCCCATTAGCATTATTTGATAGCTATGAATCATTTGGTTTAGTTTAAGCAAAACAAATGCATTAAAATGCTGTATTGAGGAATACAGTGTAAACAACAGTCAACATTCTACAACTAACTAGAAATTAAGTGACCTGACAACTCATTAATATTTCAGCAGTTTGGAGAGCATTAGCGGCTTATTCTGCAAAACAACCTACATGTAGGGGGCTTTGAGTCTCTGGTTACACTGTTTTCAAACCACAGAACAGGGATCGTTGCTTGACTCTCAACCTGTATTAGCAAAACAATCTAACCTCTGCGGGTTACAGTGTTACAGGCTATTAAGTGGCACTTAGGGTTGGTTTCTGAATACTTTTTGCCACCCAGGACTTCCTGATGCCACGAGCCCCGCAGACTGGATACGGGTCACGGAAACACAGTCAAAGCACTTCTGTTTCTTTTCTACCTCCAGTCAGACACATATCGGTCCAGTATCCAGGTATCAATGCAATCTGTACAACAAGTCCATGCAAAAAATATAACTTTTGCTGATTAAATCATGCAGGCATTTGAATATTTATGTCAAATATATTTGCATAGCCTATATTATAACTGATGTCTATTATTATTGACCTCAAGATGTGCAGACAGTACATGGACAACCAATACAGAGTTCACTAAAAGACTATAAAGCGCCTGAGGTCTCGTCTGCAGTGTGTACACTGCCACCTGCTGCCAGGCTTCTCAAACCACAACGCAACTTTAATGCAATAATCACACAAGGGTAAATTTCTTTAAGTTTTTATGTCTGAAGCAAGATAGATAGATAGATAGACAGATAGATAGATAGATAGACAGACAGACAGACAGACAGACAGACAGACAGACAGACAGACAGACAGACAGACAGATAGATTATAGTTTTTAAACCATGCTAGTAATTTAACATTTTATTATACAAGTATTTATGTTAATTGATGCTACATTAATATAAATACTATGGTATAATTTAGTTTTTACTACAACAAACAGTTGTGTATTGTAGCATAATTTATACATTTGTAGGTAGATGTAGTATTGGGTCATTTGTTTATTGCAATAGCTGTTGTGTTACCACAGCACATTCTAAATTACCACAACAGATTAATTCAAGTATATTCTACTATAGAATGGTTTAAAAATACTATAGTATTTATTTATAAATTGCTAAATTGGTGTCTTTAAAATAAAACACAATGCAGAGAATAGAATGCCCATAATGAGCTGCTATTTATTTATTTTTTACTATATTTTACTGTTACAGTTTGAGCAAGCCATGCTTCTTTCTCAAATAAGTTATCATACTCTTAATTTCTTTTTGTCAGGAAATATTCAGACACAGATCGTATTAAATCAGCTTGGAACCAGCAGATGGAGATCAAGCCATCTTTAAAACCCTTCAAACACCAGATTACCCATCACAATAGAAGCTCACTCTCAAAATCCGCAACTGACTGCAGGTATTTTCTTACTGGGTCTTTGAAAAATAAAATAAAAGTATTAAATACATGAAGGAATAAATTAAGGACAATACAAATATAAACAAAATTATATAAGTAAATAATAAAACAATTAAGTAAGACCATGCACTTTATAGGTTTTGAAGCATGTTAGTCACACTGTTATGAGTCTTTTAATCATGTCATTCAGCAAAGCTGTTTGTGTTTTTATGTGTTTTAGCATAAACATGACTCTGTTAATACATAATGAACGTCTGAGATTGTCCTTTTTAAATCCAGATGTTTTGGTTTGCAGTGAAGGGCACAGCTGTTTTCATGTGGTGAAACCTTATAAAGTGGGACACTACATCATCCACCCTCAGTTTGTGTCAGAAGCAAAGCACTTCTAAAAGCTACAGTGTTTTTGGATTTTTTAAAAATATCTTTTTTCCATTTATTTTAAGTTTGATAATGTCATTTTACAGAGGTATGTTATGTGTTTGGGGATCCAGACTTTGTAATAAAGGCTTGGGTGCAACTTCACTTTAATGACTATAGCACTATTGTTTTATTTTTTAAGTACAGTAAATGTCCATTACCATGACAAATAAACAATGTTTATGATGTTCCCATTAAATGTGTTATTAGCCTTATGCAAACATTACCATGGCACTCATTACATTGTAAAATGTAAATAAAACATATAGTCTACATTTGCAAAAATTATAGCTACACTTAAAATAGCCACCCAGCAAGCAATAGCCGTCATTTCACCGTCTAGGTCAGGGGTGTCAAAGTCAATTCCTGGAGGGCCGGAGCCCTGCAGAGTTTAGTTCCAGCCCTGCTTCAACACACCTATCTGTAGGTCTCAAACAAGCCTAAAGCACTCAATTAGTTTGATCAGGTGTGTTTAATTGGGGTTGGAACTAAACTGCGCAGAGCTCCGGCCCTCCAGGAACTGGCTTTGACACATGTGGTCTAGGTGAAGCATAGACCTAATCTAGTCCGGCTATGTGTAACCCATCTCTAGCCCAAAAAAACCTTAAATTTACCTGTCTTTTTTGGCAAAATACCTTGTGTTATGTATGATATTCCTTCAAGTAAGGAAAGTAAATAGCATTTATAACGTGTTTTGGGTTTAAAAATATATGCGCAGGCTTAAAATAGGGGGGAAACAAACAAACAATTCAATTCATCTTTATTTCTATAGTACTTTTACAATGTAGATTGTGTCAAAGCAGCTTAACATAGAAGTTCTAGTAAATTGAAACGGCATCAGTCCAGTTTCAGAGTTGAAGTTTAGGCTCGCTCTGTTCAGTGTGGTTTAATTTTCACTGCTGAAAGTCCAAACACTGAATAGCAAATTCATTGATGCGCAGCTCTACAACTCCCAAAACCAAGCCAGTGGCGAGGAACAATACTTCACCAAGTGAAAAAAAAATCCTTGAGAGAAACCAGGCTCAGTTGGGCACAACCATTTCTCCTCAGGCCAACAACAACACAATACAAAATGTAAAATATTAATGTTCTTAAAAGACTTTTAAAAATAAAAATAAAGGCTATATTTTCTTTAAAATAATATGTAGGTTAATATTTAAGATAAAATGTTTTTTTATAATACTCCACGTTTATAAATCCAGTAGGCTACATTTAAAGCCAGTGAACGTTGTAATGGCATTGTGGCGAGGAATGTTACCTTTGTAAATTGTTCAACAGAAAATACAAAGTTAACTTAATTTTTTTTAATATTTACATTAACACACACAGAATAAACAGCATATATGTTCTGTATTTTTGGCTTGGGACAGCAATCAAACAGCAATATCCACACTTTCTGCTTGCTTCCCCGAGTAGGCTATAAAACTCAATTTCCCAGAGTTGCAGAGTTTGTGTGAACAGCGAGTCGCCTCATAAACTCCTCCCATAACAAGGCACGGAGTTCAGCGTCTTGAATTGTTCGAGGGAGCATGTCAACAACACACGAAATCAACAGTCCTCGAGCTGGTAAGTTTGTTTTATCTTGTGAAAACTAATGTTTAGGTATTTAAAGCGCGAATTAGTCCTGTCAGTCTCGGTAGTAGCCAGCGTGTGGTTCACAGTCGACTCCCCCTTACCTGATATATCGAGCATGTCCCTGTCTTGTCTTACTGTTTCAAACGTCTTATTTTATCGTTTCAATATCAATTTTAGTTACAAACAGATTTCCTTGTCGTTGTCTGATCTATATGTGAAATTGTAAGGATTTTAGGCATATGACAGTGGTATTATAATGACTGCTACATGTGTCAGGTCTTGCGTTACACTTTGACCCATATGATATATGTTTTCGGTCTCATATGCTTTGAGTATTAAAACAAGAAGCATGCAAACCTCTAAGAGGTCAGCCAGTATTAATTGTGTGTTTTCCAGTGCTGTGTCTATTTTAGTAAAAGTTCACTCATCATACAAGCTGATACAACTCTGACCTATTTACATGCCCATGTATGTACTTTCAGCTCATGTTTGAGCCTCCTCTGGAATAAAACAAATTAAAGTTGGTTTTATATTTCCACATTCACAGTTTCTTCTTAATATAATTTCAGAAATGTATGCTTTGCAAATTCTAAATAGGGAAATCTTATTAGCAGCCAATGACTATCAAAAAACAACATTGTTTACAGTGCTAATGTTAAATAGTGCTAATGTTGTTTTGAAGTCATACTTGCATGCAATTTCAGACCGAATATTCCAAGTAGCATGGTTAACAATATACGGACTGTCACAAGTTGTCACTGTTCAAATATAAACAAATGTGCGTATATAAAACCAACTTTACCACAATTTAAAACAAGAGTGCAAAGTAGTTGAAGAACTAGTTTTAAAGTTAGAAGTTCAGAGTCAGCTAAATGTTGTTGACTCAATGCTGTGAGACTTGACGGTATTGCCTAATTCCTTCAAATGCTATCTTGTCAAGATAGGCTTCTGTAACAATGTGTTCAAGTGAGCAGTGTTTAAGTAGTATTCTTGTTAATTATCCCACTTTGCTGTCAAATAGTAAGTGGTTTTACTTCACTCAATCTCTCTGTGTGACAGTTGCTCAACCTATTTCACAAGATCTTTCATTTAGGGAAGAACTGAAGTGTCTTTGGACAGAAAAAAAATCACATGCCTCTTGTAGAGAAAATGTACATTATCATCAGGACTTAACAGAGCGGAACAGTTCGTTCTAGAAGTAAAATCCAAAATTAATTTGATTTATAGCAGTAGACTGTACACCTATTATGGGAATTTTGTTTTTGAAAAATGTGTTTCTGTAGAATATGATATAATTTAAGAATTTTAAATGCATTTTTTATTACAGTTTTTGTAATTATATCTTTTTTGGATGTTTTAAAGAATAGTTGCGACAGCCAAAGCAGTTTAGTCATCACTGGCTCATTCACAGGCTTTATTTCAGTTACTAATTAACTTTAAATTCAACATAAATTTTTTTGAATTTTTATCATGTATTAGCGCAAAAAATCTTATTTAATTTATGTAATCATTTGTTGGTTGATTTTTTTATTTTATTTATGTATTTATTTTAATTGTATATTTATTACTGAAATGTTCTTGCCATGAAAATAGCCTTGGTTGCTGACATGGAAATAAATAAAAAATACATGAAAATAAATTCAACATAAATTGAAAACTTGCACTATCAATTTTTTTAAATCCATGTAATAATCTTTTAACAAGCAACTGTACACTCGCCAAAAGCTTAACCGTGCATGTTTACTTCCATATGTCCACTTTTTCATTCTAAACAAAACTGATAATATAAGTTTTCTTCAAAACTTTAAATATATAATGCATTTTATTTATTGTCAGTGATGAATAACACATCATTTAATATTGTTCAATTTATCTAATGAATATTCATCACAATACATACAGTTGAAGTCAGAATTATTAGCCCTCTTTTGAATTTGTTTTTCTTTTTTAAATATTTCACAAATGATGTTTAACAGAGCAAGGAAAGTTTCACAGTATGTCCGATAAAATTTTTTTCTTCTAAAGAAAGTCTTACTTGTTTTATTTTGGCTAGAATAAAAGCAGTTTTAAGCTTTTTAATAAACATTTTAAGGTCAAAATTATTAGCCCCTTTAAGCTATATATTTTTTCGTTTGTCTGCAGAACAAACCATTGTTATACAATAACTTGGCCAATTACCCTAATTTGCCTAATTAACCTAGTTAAGCCTTTAAATGTGACTAAGCTGAATACTAGTGTCTTTGAAAATATCAGGGGGGCTAATAATTCTGACTTCAACTGTATATAGTATACTTATTCAGTGAAGCATTATTACAGCTTTTTTTATTTCTCCTTTATTGTAATGTTTTGATTCATATTACTGATTTGACTGAACAGCCTTAATTGATTTACTTTATTGATTTATTTTTTTGTATTTTTTTTGTATTTATTTATTTATTTTTTTATATATGACTGTTGATAAAATGTTACATTTCCAAAACCGAGGCCACAAAAAAAAAGTAGAATGTCACTTGCTGCCTTATTAGTGTGCTGTACATTTCCCTCAAAACCTGAAAGGCAGCAGTTCCTCTTTAGCAGCAGTTCAGTTCTGCTAGGCCTTTTTCTTGAGTAGAAAACATTGTCCGTCAACCGTGCTTTTCATTTGAACCAAGTGTTCTTGGTGGCACTTCGCCATTCTCAAAGTTTTGCAGGTGGCGTTGCATACTGCAAACCCAGAGGCCCTTGTGTTGTCCTCTGGTGCAGTCAATTCACACACTGCCACTGTGAGAAACCTTGGCAGCATGAATAAACTGCTTTTGTTTATGCCTTCACCTCCCAGCAGACTAATTCACTGCGATATCAAAGCTAAAATGATGTGGTTTTGGAATACTTAATGCAAGAATTAGCACTGTGATTCCTGCATCTGCATGACAAGTACATTTTTTATGTTTGGACTTTGTTTCAGTCTTTTACATTGACACTCTTTGCCACTCCTTTTCCCTCAGGCCCATAAAGGATAATGAACAAGAGGAAATATGACGCTGACAGAAGGAAAAATGGATGCAAGATTTGCACTTATTTAGTGAAATATTTTCATTTTAATTGCTCACACAAGTCTGTCAAATGATAAATTGTGCCTCTGACAATTTAGCTTAGATTTTTATCAAATAACACTTTACCCGTACAACTGTTCAATTGTGAAGTAAAAATCCCCTAAGATTCAGAATGTACCAGGTAGTGCCTGGAGGTGCAGGAGGAACGATCACTGATGGCATGCCCATCAAGAAGATGGACAAGGACAGTCGCCCTCTGGTGGGGGCTGGAGTTATTGGTGTGGTTCTGGTGATTGCAGCAGTGACTGCATGGTGTTACTATATTGCCTCCCTACGTAAAGCTGATTTGCTGAAGACAGAATTGCTTGATCTGAATAAGGACGGCTTTCTCATCCGCAACCAGGCTGGGGGTATTGTCTTGAAAATGGGCTTCAGGTCAGTATGGATGATGCTTATGTTTTTTTTGATCGCATAAAATACTTGGATTGTGGTAGTACTGATAGCTCAGCTTTGAATATCTTTTTATGAGAGATAATTGAACCAGATGCTAGTATTTATTGTTCATTGATAATTCTATTCAGTGTTCTTGTTCTTTGCTTCATAACATGTCACAAATATTCACCTAAAAGAAACTAATTTATGTTTGCTGATTGCAGGTCTGGCACACTCGATCTTGACTCCTGCTCAAAAGAAGGAGTGATCCTTCGATGTTCACGTTCATATGCTGGCAAGGTGAACTTCTTCATTATGACCGTGAAGCCAAAGGAAACCGTGATGTGTTATCGTGTGCGTTGGGAAGAGTTGGAATCGGATCGGCCTGTTGAACATGCTATGTCCTACAATGAATCACACTGGTATGGTGGTGCTGAGACTGCTGTTCAGCACTGGCCTATAGCCATCTCGGGCCAGCAGGCACCTAAACCTTTTGTCACCAGTGACGTGTACACCAATCGTCATGACTTCGGTGGCATCCTGGAACGCTACTGGATCTCATCCAATGCAACTGCCATTAAGATCAATGATTCTGTGCCCTTCCACCTGGGGTGGAATGACACAGAGAAAACCATGTACTTCCAGGCAAGATATCAAGACAGTCCATACAAACCTGCATCTGGAAGGCCTCCCTATGCTGAACTTAGTTACCGAGTTTGTGTGGGCTCAGATGTTACCTCCATTCACAAGGTCATGGTTCGCAGGTACTTCACCAAACCCAACAAAGTGCCTGCAAAAGAAATGTTTCGGCACCCAATATGGTCCACCTGGGCTTTACACAAGACTAACATCAACCAGGAACAGCTTCTAACTTATGCAGAGAATATACGCAAACACGGTTTTAACTGTAGCCACTTAGAACTTGATGATCGTTACACAAGTCAGTACGGGGACTTTGACCTTGACACACGTAAGTTTCCAAATGCCTCTGCTATGTTTCAAAAGCTCAAGGCAAATGGAATCCTGGTATCTCTGTGGACACATCCCTTTGTGAATTATGATTCAGCTAATTTTGGGCATTGTGTACAAAAAGGCCTGTTTGTGATGGAGCCGACAGGCCAACTTCCTGCCTTGGTTAAATGGTGGAATGGGATTGGAGGCATCGTTGATTTTACCAACCCAGAGGCTCGCACTTGGTTCTTATTTCAGCTTCGCACATTGCGCAATCGATATGGTGTTTCCTCCTTCAAATTTGATGCAGGTGAGACTAACTACTTGCCTTGGCAGTTCAGAACCAAAGTCCACCTCCCTGACCCGAGCACCTTCACTCGTCGCTACACTGAAATGGCCATCCCCTTTAACGAGCGCGCTGAGCTTCGGTCTGGCTACGGTTCTCAGAACATTTCCTGCTTTTTCCGTCTAAATGACCGGGACTCTGTGTGGGGCCACGAACTTGGCCTAAAGTCCCTGATCCCAACCGTCCTAACCATCAGCATCTTGGGCTATCAGTTTATTTTGCCAGACATGATTGGAGGCAATGCCTATCCCAACCGTACTGACGGGAATGGCAGGCTACCAGACCGTGAGCTCTACATTCGATGGCTGGAGCTGGCTGCTTTCATGCCTTCCATGCAGTTCTCCATTCCTCCATGGGAGTATGATGATGAGGTTGTGGCTATTGCTCAACGCTTCACTGAACTGCATGAGACACTGGTGGCTCCCAGGGTCATAGAATTGGCTGGAGAAGTTCTGGACACCGGGGACCCCATAATTCGCCCGTTATGGTGGATTGCCACCAGTGATGAAACCGCTTTTAGAGTTGACTCTCAATTTCTGATAGGAGATGACTTGATGGTGGCACCGGTACTGGAGCCGGGCAAGCAAGAAAGGGATATCTACTTACCAGCTGGACGTTGGAAAAGTTACAAAGGAGAACGATTTGACAACAAAGAGCCACAACTAATAACTGATTACCCTGTTGATCTTGATGAAATTGCTTACTTTGAATGGGTTCAGTGAGCATTATGGTATGCATTTGGAGCATGTCTTCCATTTAAACATTGGCGAAGATGACTTTTTTGTTTCAGGGAGTGAGCTAAAGTTATTTACCCAGGTTTTAAGTTCTTCATATAGGAAAAGACTATTTAAGAAGTAAGCTTACGGATGCGCATTTATTAACTTGGCTATGATTGTTTTGTGTTATGACAACAATTAAATATGCATTACATATCTGACGCTAATGTTTAATCCGTGCCTTGCATTTAAACAGTGAATGTCTTCACAATACCAGCTCGCATTTAGATGTGCATATGGCCAAATAAACCAACTTTAAGGACATTAAGGATGTACTCACGGACTGTGACACATAATTTTGCACAATGTATAGTTCATGTTATCTCATCTGCATATTTAAAATGGGAAATTTTACCAGTACTGTACATAAGCCTTCACTTTACAAAGCATGCTTTATGGATTACTTTCAGATGTTCTCAGCAAAGCAAATTAACTTCTCTGAAATGTATAAATTTGCAAGTGCATATATGACATTGATGTATGGCTGCAAGGCATAATGCTGCATCTCCAGTATATACTACAGTAAAGATAGGCAATGCATGGAGCAGATTTAAGCCTAATCTGCCTTTATCATTTCTTTTAAGCACCTACTTTTGAAATGATGTCATTAAGAGTTTGTATGAATAATCTGTATTTGTGGTTACTATTTTATCATATAGTGCCAAATACATCACCAACAGGCCTTGTTCATTGTCATTACCCCATTATTGCCAAATGTATATAAAACGTTTCCTGCCACGTAATGCACAGAAGTTAGTTTTTCATAATGTCAAACGAATAAGTGTGCTGCTCATTTTCTGACTTTTATTATGCTGTGCTGTCTACATTTTGTGCTTTGCATAACGGCACAATGCTAAATGCTTAGTCAGTTAATCTTTATCAGATTGTGTTTTTGCTGCGCAAGGGTCACCTTTCTGTTTGTTGTGTTTATTTAACGCTCTTCCAGCATGCCGGCAATCGACTCACACTGCAAGCTTTCTCTAATCTACGACCTTCAAGCTTATTTTTAGCTCTTCCCACACAACTGTGAAAGCACGTTCATCCACTCTGGTGAAACAATGATTCTGTCAAGCAATGTCTCTGATCTAAAAGCAGCTGGAGAGTACTTAGACCTGTGGCAGCTGGCTTTACTTGTAATAGTTGCGTCATTGGTTTTTAAGGGCTTGAGGAGTTGTTTTCTTTTTTTATATTGGCTGTTTTTTTCTTTTAACTGGGACTATATGCTTTTGGATTCTACACTGATTAGATCTTGTTAATAAGCTCCTGAAAGTACACTGTTAACCCAGTCAGACTATAGACTGCTGATGTTTCAGAAACAGCAAAGCCACCGTCAGCTTTCCACAGACTGGAATTACAAGTTTTTTTGTTTTTAAAGACTGAAGATTGCATGAATATATATTGCAAAAACAAAGTGCTACGTTTGTATAACTCATAATTTTGTGTGTCTGTTTCTTCACTATCATTTGTGTGTGACTTCTGTGTCTGCAAATATGCAAAATATGTTGTACTCTAATATACTTTTTTTTTTGGCAATAAGAAAGTATTCATTTTGTGCATAAAATGCATTTTAATTTGTTTAAACCAAGTGGTTGAGTTCTGCATCTGTGTAAAACATGACTTTACAGATTGTATTATTTTTCTTTTGAGTTTTTAAGTTGTTAAGATAAAGAAATTTGCAATTGTAATATTGTCTAAGGTCTTTTTTTTTTTTGGATCACCTTCTAAAAATATTACTGTTCTCTCTCATGTCACAGGAGGGCAGTGTTCACCTGCTTTTCTAGTCCTTTACTTGGAGCTTGTGAAGTGTGTTGGCATGGCATAAGAAAGTCATGTACTTTGTAATTTCAGTATTTTTTGTTCACTGAGTCTAATTAGCCTGATATTGAAGTAAAATGGTTACCATTAAACTTTTGACCTCTCTCAAGTGAGTTATTAATTGTACTTTCTCCTCTGCATTAATTGTACTGCCCCACATTAGCCACAGACTGCATCTTTAGTGGTCGAATGATGCCACCCACTCAATATTTAGTTTGCTATTTTCTCGTTTGGTGGTGTTTCTGGACTTGAGCAGCACATGGACTTTTGGCATTAATGTGCAACGCAATTTTGGCTCGTCTTTCCAGTGGTTATTAGTTTAGTTTGTTTGGCATTATGCAGTTGGTTCTGCCAGCTTCAGCCCTTTTTTTTTTTTTAGTTCATTATATATTTCCTGTTACACTTGACACTAATTTATGGGCTTTAAATAAAAAAATTAAGGAATTATTATTTTTTTTTGGAAGTATTTCATTTGACTTGTCATTGATAATGCAGATTTTCAAGTACAGTCAAGTGTAATTTCACATGTTGGTGGTTATATCAGTCTTGTAATTGTATGAAGTATGTAGATATGCATGTGTGTAGGATATTTTATCTCAGTAATCCTGTCCAGAGGTTACGGATCACTCCCGAGTACGAGAGTGCCCCATCCCACTTACTTTACTGACGGATTGGGTTGCATCTCTTCGCTAAGTTCAAACGAGGCTTTCAAGCAAGGCGGTCATGGGTCCATGGATTCATTGAACCTCCAACCTCCTCCAGCCCCTCACAGGAATAGTAATTATTGCAAAGCAGGTTAAGCCTGATCAAAGTTTGAATCAGACTTTGGTCCAGCATTGAATGAAGTCTCCTCTGAGAGGCATCTTCTTGGTTTTTTGGACCCTGCTCATCATTGGTAGATAATGACACGGTGTTGAGGTAATTTGCAGGTTATATGGAGGTTGCCCTGGATCAATAAATCATTTAGTTGAGTTTGGGACAGAGGTGGAGCAGTGATTTGATGAGCAGGAAAGGGCAAAGAACAAGGGTGGCCTGACAGTAATATGTTTGGGCCATTCGTTGGACCACATTAAGGAGTTTAGAATGGTCTTTTTATGTTATAGCATTTTATAGATTGAAAATACATGGATTACATACAATAAGTAGGTAAAAATGTTTTGAATTTCATGCACCTATTGTGCTTTAATTATTGGTGCAAAGAAAATTTGTATTGGAGCGATAATAACTTGCTCATTCTCTGAAGCAATGTTCCTTTCACCATCATATTTCTTTTCTGCTGCCACATCATTTGTACGGAGCCTCTGTTATGGATAAGGTGATGATAATATTGTCAAAATGCTGTATCATGCATGCCAGGGCAACAGTTGGCAGTTTTTATTTTGTAAACACTGGCTGAGTACATACTTTCCTAGTCTGCCATTGTTGTTTTGGTTTTAAAGTATTGTGCATACCTATAGACCTTTATTCTGTCACATAAGAACGGGCGCAGATCTTTGGAACCTGATTGGCTCAAGACTTCTGGTCTTATTCACATCCATTGATTTTCAACTGTAAAAAAACAACTTGTTATTCTGCTTGATGTTGCTAACTGCATTTATTATTATGTTTTTTTATGTACTGTCATGAACACGATTGTTTGTAAGTAGTTTGACCATTTACTGACATTTTTTTTCTAGTGATTTCCCAATAGGATATAAATGAATCCTAAGTTCTAAAACAGCCACAGAAAATAGCTTGCTTCTGCTTTTTGTAGTCTACACAGAAACTTTTTTAAGTTAGGATTTTAAGGGTCCTAAAATGTTGTTGCATATGTCAAATGCATAAAAGACTGCAGTTTAAGCATTGGGTACATATACCTTTAGAAAACAGCTCAGATTGGCGATAATAAGAATGTACATGTGAATTACACCTGCAGATATTTTGCAGCTAAACAAAAATTCCATTAAGCCACTAGGTTAATTTAGAGAACTGCCAGGTTATATATCAAGTATATTTTTTCCTCTGGTCACGTCTTATCTTGCCTAGGGCACCAGGTGAACCAGTGCTGCCCCCTAAAAAAAAATAGGTGCATGATGCCTCAGGACACAAATTAAGTCTCACTCTGCATTGTCTTGCAATGAATATTAGATTTCCTTTTTGAAATGGATTGTATTGAAGAAGTAATACACTATTGAAAAGCATTTAATATTGACTCAAATGTACTACAGCAAAAATGAAAATTTGCTCACCGTCTTATCTTTCCAAACCAGTGATACAGTATTTGTATAACAGAAAAGTCATACATGCATGATAACATGATTTTCATAGTTCATATTTGGCAATATTTGAGTCATAGTTCTAGAGACCAAATTCAAATAGGCCTAGTCTTATGCTTAAAATAACCCCTTTTTTTGTTGTGCAGTGTTTATGCTTTCACCTGAACTACCTAAAGTGATTTGGACAACATTTACCCCTTTTAAAATGTTGGTGCTAACCAGGTCACTAACTGTGTTTTAGAGCAGGTTTACTTTGCCTGTCAATGACGCCTCCCGGCCATTGATTTGCACTCACGGCCTGCGCAGAAGACACACACTCGCATCGATTAGCTGTCTGTATTCCATTCCTCAGAAATCAATGCTGTTTGTGGCTTTGCCAGTCCACAATGATATAGTTTTTTCGAAAAGTGATTGGGATTAAAGACCGCATTCTAATATTGTTTGAAGTGACTGAGGCCTAACGTGCAGTGGGAGGGTCTATTTTTAATGAAGTGGGCGGAGTCTGTGGCTCTTGATAACGTCGACTCATCACTGATAAATAGTTTTGTTGTCGCGCGGCTGTTGTTTATACCAGCAGAAGCTCGGTGATTCATGATGACACGTTGTGAGTAAGCGCACTTGCGCCCAAAATCAACAAACAGTGCGGCTGTTCTCATTTAGACCCAATTGAAGCTCCACCGCTTGGTGATGGAATGACCTGTTAGACAAAATCTGTTCAACATTTACTCTAACTGTGCATTCATATATTTTTTATCTGCTATAAATGGATTTGTTTGCTATGGAACCGTATATATTCCACTGTTAGTTCAAGGTAGCTTCAGGTTTTTGTGGAGAAATGTATATATGTGTTTTAATATAGTGTTTGACTGTTCCACGCAGTTACCGCAAGCTCCTTTAGGGGGCAGTGCAGCTTCACATTGATTTCCCGTTTTGATAGTGAAGCATTGTGGACCTCAGCCCAGATGTGATCAACTGGAAAAAAAGAAGTGCACCTACTCTGAGCTACAAGGACGACACAAACCTGGCAGAGGCCCCCTGCGCTCCCTCCTGCCCTGCCTTATGCCCACCTGCGTGCCCATCTGCAGAAGAACCCCACCAGTTGTTCTGTTTGTGTGCCAGAGTGAATCAAGCCCATCGGCTCCATTCCCAGGTGTGTATCTGGCTGTTTCCCCTCCTTTCAGCCTCCCTTGAGAACATATCACTAGCTTTTCTAGAGGAAACCATTGATGATTAGACGTCCAAAAGTCCACCTGCTGTATTGTGGATTGTGTGCTGGCCAGTGTTTGGCTGCAAGCACACCTTTTGAAGAATAGTTTTTCCTAACTCGTATGTCATCAGAGAAGCAGAGGTTTTTATTTTATTTATTTATTTACCTTTATTTAACCTGGAAGTCTCACCTGATATATGTGCAATATATAGTGAGATTTCTGAGAGCTGTTGTTACATATCTTGTTTTTTTTTCCACCTAAAAACAAAATGCCTTTAGATTTACAGGCTTTAATGTCTAAAATAACCTTTAAGTCAACCTAATTTTAAGTTTAATATTTTGGTGCTCTTCAGGCCCATAGCTGGCCTGGTGAAAGGTTTTTTTTCTCTCAAAAACTAGACCTTTTTTTGCAGTTATTCACCTTATTCTCTTATTAATTATGAGATTTTAATACTGCATTTTAGTGACATTTTAAACACTATTTTTAGCTGGATTAGCTTGTCGGATGGTCATCATAAACAGACTTTTTGACGTACCAAAATTTTTTACTAAATATTTATGATAAAGAAATATGAAAAATGCTTATTTTCAAAAAAATTCTAAGTTTATTGCATCATATATCATTAGAAAAAAAAATAGGAATCTGTTAAAGGTTTACATTTTAAAAACTGTATTCTATTCTCATTTATTAGGCAAATGACAAACTGGTCAGCACATTTAACTTTCCTCAATCAGAATTTGGCTATTTGAATAAAAAAATAAAAACATAATAATAATAATAATAATGAGCTTCACTTTTCTAGCCTCTCTTGTAAGAAAAAAGTACATTGGAAAATTCATGGATAACAACAATAGCCAAAATAGCATTCAAATAAATTTTAATATGGGCGGTTTTTGGTACTTCACATATTTTATTAGTCATTTTTTGTTTCAAGAATAAGGTCCAAAACTTAAAATAAATGTCACTTGTAAAATGTTTTCTCTATTTAAAATAGTACAGTTGCATAATGTGACTTCACTTACATGAAAATGCGTTAGCATTGGCCAAAACTGATTAAGTCCTGCCAACGCGACAACCAACAGAGAATTCTGCTTGGTCTTAAAGCCTTTTCTGATTGATTATTTTCACTATTTATGATGGCATAGCAGTCAAAACAGCACAAATGAGCTCATTATGGGACAAATTCTGGACCTTTGTATTCATATATCATTAAAAAAAAATAGGAATCTGTTAAAGGTTTACATTTTAAAAACTGTAGTCTATTCTCATTTATTAGGCAAATAACAAACTGGCCAGCACATTCGACTTTCCTCAGTCACAGTTTGGCCATTTTAATTAAAAAAATCAATGAAAACATAATAATAATAATAATAATAATAATAATAAGCTTCACGATTTTTTTTAGCCTCTCTTGTAAGAAAAAAGTACAAAGAAAATTCATGGATCGTATTCAAAATAGTATTCAAACTCATTTTAATATGGGCGGTTTTTGGTACTTCACATATTTTATTGGTCATTTTTTGTTTCAAGAATAAGGTTCAAAATGTAAAATAAATGTCACTTGTAAAATGTTTTCTCTATTTTAAAAAATTTGTCAGTGAGGGGTGGATCTTCCGAACCCCCCTGGCTACGGGCCTGCTCTTGATGTTTAGCACTGCACATTTTTGTCTTATAGTGCATGCTGTTGATTTAATCTGTAATCAATTAATTTGTGCACTTCTTTTACCATGTCATTTTTAATCAAAATATTGTTTGCAATAATCTGCTGGAACCATACCAGAATTAAATCAGTTGCAATCATGCTTACATATTGATCTGTGTCCACCCTGTGTCCAACAATGAATTATCCAGCCTACATTTCTTTTCAATTTATTTAATTTAATTGATTTTAAACCGCTTTCAGTTAGAATTTTCTATTAAGTAGCTCCTTCAGTGTTTTGTTTTTACTCACAGATATTTGACCTTCACAGAATAAACAGAGGAAATAAGCCGAAGATGATTTCCAAGTTGGAGAAATTGCCCAGTAAGCATTTTTTTGTTTTTAAGATGTCTAATAGATAGGGCCAGACGGAATCTGCGGACGTTTTTTGCTATTTCTGCGGAGAATTTTGGTAAAAATCTGCAGATTTCTGCGGAATTATTTTGGGAGTATCATAACTAAAACCTTAATATGTTAAATAAAAAATAATACCTTTTTAACTTGTATTTAATGTTTAAAATGCAAATCCAATTAGATTAATTGTAAATAGTTAACTTTAAGTAAATAAACAGAATTAATGATGGGCTAAAAATCTGCGGAAAATCTGCAGAAAATCTGCGGAATTCTGCGCGCGCAGATTCCGTGTGGGCCTACTAATAGACGTCTGAACATAGTCGTCTTGGCTAAAACAAGGCTAAATTTGGGCTGTGAGTGAAAATCCAATAGAAGTCTAAGAATAGGACAAAACTAGACTAGTCATCAAATAACCAGAAATGAATAACTACACATATAAAGTCTGTCTAATCTGTGTGTTTGGTGACTGGTCTATTTGTGGGTTATACTTGGATGTCTATTAGATTTTCACTGACAGCCCAAGTTTAGTCTTGTTTTAGCCAAGCTGTCTATGTTTAGATGTCTATTAGACGTCTATTAAACACAAAATTGTTTGCTGGGTGGTGCCTTTTTACGTATGCGTTTCCCACAGATTTGAATGGGATTTCAAAGTGATTTATCAACTAGAACAAACATTTGCTTAGGTAAGATCTTTTGAACTTCTCAGATGAAGTTAATTTTGGCCTGATTTTGTCTAAACGATGTCACAATTGTTCATTCTTCGATTTTGCTTAATGGTCTTTAATGTGGGGATTTTCTTTGCTAGCTAATGCAAAAGTGCTGCTTTAAAAACCATCAAAGCAGACCACTCTAAGTAGCTTGGCCAGGCGGAGACACCAACTAAAGCACCTTAGGCTGTTTTATTTTCATCAGGGGAATAGTGGAAACTTCTAAAATGTGGCAATTATTTCATTTTTGTTTATTTCAAAATCGATGAACGTTCGGCTGTGCATGGCAAATAAAATAAATGAGCAGCCAAGACTGATATCCCCAAGCTAATGAAAATTAAGTACAACTATCTAAAAAGCTCATCTGGTGATAGTGTATTAAATGATGATAATTCCTGCGTGTAGGCGCTTTAGAGCACATATGGTCCTGCTAAACCGTTTCTATACATGCATCCTTCCCTGAAATACTAATGAGTGGTTAAAAGCATGCTTTTAATAGATTCCTTTTCTTGCTTCATAGTTACAGATGAACATCCCTTGTGGGAAAGGTGCCACATTTAGCATCTCTACATATCCACACTCTTCCAGAGTGATGACACATGTCGAGTCTTGTGTGAAAGGTAAACATAAGTTCTGGTAGTCCGGTCATAAAGGGTTGATGATTTAACGAGAGGTGCATCGATCTAACCCTTATTTCATTTAGAATTTTTAATCAATAGTCATGGCTGGAGGGAGATAATAAAAACGAGGCTAATTAATGAGACTGGTAATGGGCAGGATCTCCACAGTGGATCATTCATGTTTGAGGACCCAGCTGTTCTAATGGACGAGCTTGCTAAGCTTTGATACCGAGGAATGGAGGAAGGAGATTACTGCTGAAAAACAGGACCTTGGCTGCTCCGAGTGATACTTGACCTTGAGTAATGTCATACTTTATGAACTGTGCCGAAGTAAAACTCTGCTTCACCAACTGCGATGCCTCTCAAAATCAGTGTCTGAAAAAAACGAGGAGATTGAGAAAAATTTGCTGTAATTTTTGAAGCTGGAACTTTCAAAAAGTCATAAATGGGTGCTTATTGAATGTGACATTGATTAACCAAAGGGAGCAGTGGAGAAAGATGACGGATTGTTTCATTAATTATACAATTTTATGACATTCAGAAATGCGCTAATGAAAAAGGTGGAATTTATTTGATTGAATGGGTAACATTTTCCTTTTTTTTATTTGTGTTGGGTGGATTATAAATCATCTAAATAAACGTTCCCTTTTTGTTTATTTAATTTCAGGTAGACGAAGACTCTGGTGTGGGAAGCTTTTAATTTCTCATAACAACCAGAGGCACGGTTCTACTGATGCAATTAAATTTTAAGTCTGGCCATGTACTGTGATTAAGACATGGCTCACACAGAACTTAAAATTTTATTATTTACTAGCCCTCACATTGTACTAAAATTATCAGATTTTCTTTTTTTCTTTTGAAAGGATGTTTCTTTAGTAATATTTGGTGAATATTTTCCCAATTAATTACAAATGCACAATGATCAGAGAGGTTTAGAGGCATCCTGGGGATGTCCTGTAGTGAGTCATGGGCTTCCTGGGCAATCATAACCCACTTTTTCCACATCAGCAATGGTTCAAGCTTCAAGCTTTTTTTTTTTTTTTGTATTGAGTGAAATCTTTCAGTCTGAGCATGATTTGACAAGGTTTACAATCAACCTTCTTTTTAAGCTCCACTAAAGAAAATGGAAACTTACTAAATGTAAATGTTTTAGGTTAATGGTCTCAAACTCTGGTCCTGGAGGGCCACAGCTCTGCACAGTTTAGCTCCAACCACATCCAACTCACACATGCTTAATAGTCTCTAGTAGTCTTGAACACCTTGATTAGTTGAATCAGCTGTGTTTGATTAGGATTGGAGAAAAACTGTGCAGAGCTGCGGCCCTCCATGTATCGAGTTTGAGACTTTTGTTTTAGGTGAATTATCATTTTTTTAAGTGAAAAGTATTTTGAATAAGCTGCCAATTTTTAAATAGTTTTACAGTCCATTTTCTGTATATGAAAGTAACCGTCACATCACAGGAGCACTGAAACCTCTCTTGGTCAAAGGTTTCCTGCCATTGCAAGAGTGACCTCCCATCTGCTGAGTTGTGTCTGAGGGGAACTTGTCTGTCCTTGCTGGGTAACAAATGACCCTGACACACCAGAGACTCTGGGCTTGCACCTGCTTAACTTTTCTCACCCGTCTGTCTCCCATTGCGCCAGACTGACAAAGCTCAGGGCCCAGTGGGTTCCAGATGATACCATTCGGACCAAGTGGTGCTAGCAGGCAAGAGCAGCTTACGCTGGCTTTGGCAGCATCTGTCTGCTCTGGGGTGGGTACAGCCCTTGGGGGATGATAGACTTGCTTATAAATAACCCTGAAATGAATTAAAAGAGATAAAGAGGCTCCTGTTGCCGAGGAGACGGAGAGCTCTCAGCTTTGGCCGGAGGGCACGACGGGGGTGTCGGGACAGGGCGATATGGTCGAGAGGGAGCGGGAGGTATAATTGAAACATTGCACCATGCCAGAGTGGCCTTTGGTGTGATTGATACCGTTTTAGAGTACTCCTGTTCGCCCGGGCTCCAGGGGATTTACCTGAGGCAGAGGAGGGAAGGGGGGATGCTTTGGTGGCTCATCCGGGTTTGGCAGAAAATTGGTGCCATCCATCAAGTACCAGATTTAACGAACGCTGAAACCGGGCTGCCCGGCAAAGGATTCTTATTTAAGGCAGTGAACCAGGAAACGTGCGAGGGGCATGGACTGGTGCGGGTCTATCAATCAGCTAGTCAGCTCCTTTATTCAACAAGCGAACGACAGCCCCTGAGGCCAGCGCATGGGGTTCCGGCTTGTTGGCCTTGCAACACTCTCCCTGAAGGGAAGTGGTGGGAAGTGAATGCGAAAGAGAGGTAGAGAGAGTTTTTGGGAGGAGGACAAGAAGAGGAGAGGCATCAGGGCTTGGCCGTGTCTCCTGATGAGCTAGCATGCTTCATCTTTCTTGCGCGTGGACCTGGAACTGTGGCTTGATGGGATTTTCAGCACTGTGGCCTCCATGCCTCACTGCCGAATAGTCGGGGGCCTAAGGCCAGGCGCTTGAGCTCTGCGGTAAGGCACTGATGCCCTCGCTGACTCTCTGACTCCCTTAACACTGCACCACCTTTGCCTGAACTTGCAGAAGAAAATCCAGAGCGCAGGATTTAATAGCTCTGCAAGAGTGAGAAATGAAATGCAACTTCACATTTTCTACGGTCATAGAATGGCAAAGCATGACCGTAACCCTGGGTCTAAAACTCAAATTACCTGGGGGTCTGAAACCAGCCTACATCAGGGTCCAACTGAACAGATACAAGCATTAAGTTTAAGTATATAAAGTTTTTTTGCTGCAGTTGTTCCATTATCAATGCACAGACAGATATTGGATATGAAATAATATAAAAGTAAATAATTGCAAAGGTGTTGAAACGGCTTGTCACTAAGGAATGAAAGGACATACCCACTCAGAAATTAAGGCACAAAAGCAGTCACTGTGTTGCCTTTTCAAAATATTAACTCTAGAGGTACATATTAGTGCCTAAAGTGTACATATTAGTGCCTAAAGTCCCTTTTGAAAAGTTTGCCCAGACATTTATTACCCTTTTTTTATTTTTGAGAGTGCACAATAAAGGTAGTTCCTTATTTTGTCATTTTAATAGTACCATCTCTGTGATAAGCTCTGTACCCCTAAAGTATAGGGTAGTTTTTGTCTAGTTGAACAGATACAACTCCTATTATCACACCAGTGACAGTTTTTTTTGTATCTCAAAATTTTAGAGTGCATAAAATATAAATTTAAGAGTACATGCTACTTCTCTAAGGTACTAAAATGCATGTTTTAGAGGTAGATAAGGTACAGGGTTGGTACCTTTATCTTTAAGGTACCTTTTGAAGGTAAGAGGTTGTAGCCTTAAAGGTAGCTCTAAATAAATGTTAACTTTGTTAGTACAGTTTAATTAAAGTTTTGTAAAGTTTGTCCTCATAATTTTAGTCAGCCTTTTCACTCCACTACTCCTCCTTTTTTTACTAGTTTCAGTATTAGTTATTCAGTATTATTTTTTTTCCCAAATAAAGATATTTGTTGGGTGCAAGATTCAAATTCATCAGAATAAATATTGTATAATAATAAACTCAAACATACAATTTTTGAAACATGTATTCAGAGGACACATGACCACTATCATCTACCACTACCATCTACCCATTCTCAAATTCAAATACAACAGCCCACAAGATAGCAGCCAAGTACAATATGTGTGCAAGGCTGCTTCTGAGGGTAGATACACAGTAGTGATGGGAAGTTTACATCTCTTTAACGCGAACCAGATCTTTTGTAACAATCCTCCCATGTTAGCACTCAACATACCAAAATTATGCAGTCAGCAATCATTTTCGGTCCGTTAAACATCACCATGACCTGACAATTTTCTTACACTTAAGTTTTGCAAGCCAACTGAATCATGATTCACTTATTTAAATTCCAGTATGATTTTCTTTTATGAAGTAAGTTTAAGTTTTTTTCACCAGATCCTCTCATTTAATCCCTCGGTTTACCTGCGCTGCAGTTGATCAAGTTTAGTTCAGTCTAGTGATGTGCGGATCAATACTAAAATATTGATATCTCTGATACCAGCTTTGTATGTTCTAGAATCGATTATCATGTCAAAATATTGATATTTCAGTAATTTGGAGCAAATATGTAGTTTATTGGAAATAGAAATACAGCGGAAAGTAACCACAATTACCCTAGTTTATCGGAATAATGCCAACTTAGGTGGAACTGCTTGTTCTTCTGCCTGCCAAGTCATGTGTGTAATATGGCACTTTAGAACTGCAGAGCACGCTAGCTAGCCACTTAGTCCGCTGGCACATGTTGTTCAGTCGCGCTGTCATTGGATATGGGTGACCGCAAGCGAAGTTGTGTGGAGCTACTTCACTTCCATAAACTCAAACCATGCGGTTTAGGACACATGTAACAAAACAGTGAGGTACTGTAGTAATACCTAATAAAACATATACATATAAATAACAAGACAGAATATGACAACGTCATGACTAGGCGGTCAGAAGAGGAGGAAAGGAGAGGCACAGGTGCTGCTAGGGCGAGACAGACATCACTTTCAGAGTCCTTAGCTTCAGAGTCCTTAGCTTCAGAGTCCTTAGGTTCAGAGTCCTTAGGTTCAGAGTCCTTAGGTTCAGAGTCCTTAGGTTCAGAGTCCTTAGGTTCAGAGTCCTTAGGTTCAGAGTCCTTAGGTTCAGAGTGCTTAGATTCAGAGTCCTTAGGTACACCACTATCCAGGTACAGAGCGAGAAAATGTGGTGATGTGGCTTTATTTTGGGGGCTTGGGTTTTTGTGACAATGAATATGTAAGTTGGCTCTTTTTTGTATGCTAATTCTTAATCAATAAACAAGAATAACCGGCAATATGTCTCGTATTCAGTATGAAGTGAAACTTTTAATTACACTACTTGTTACTTTCATTTCCCAAACTAAAATTTTTCGGCAAAGTATCGGTATCGGACCGGTATCGTTCATACTTGCCTTCATTTTACTTGGTATTGGATCGGATAGGAAACCAGTGGTATTGCACATCACTAGTTCAGTCACAGCAAGCTGTCATGTACTGTTTGTGTTCGGCTCACTGAATTACGCATGAGCAGTATTATCGGTTTACCGCTTCTTAAATCTGATCTCAATGTAATGTTACTGAATAACAGTATTGCTTATTTTGAGTGAGAGGAGGGTATTAGGCATGCTAAAAAGTAGTTTGTGGATGAGAGTGCTTACTGGAGACGCGAATAGTTTCAAATGATTCAGTTCGATTTGATGAACTAGTTCAACCGGTTCATCAAGAGGATCCAGTTAATAAGATTAGTTCGCGATCACTAATACAGAAATAAAACCCATTATTGGGCACAAATGTGTTAAAGTAATAATTTTAAGTCTCTCGGCTCCTGGCTCGATCGGGCCAATGGCAGCAGCATTACAGACTCTGAGGTGCTGTACGGGTCAAACACCTAGTTGCGCGAAGTAAATAGATTTACTTCTAAAAGGCTTACAGTAAGATTATGTATTAATACATTTACAAAGATGAAAACGAAGGATGTTTTTGCTATAATTTTAGTTAGTTTTAGTTAGTTTTGTTTGCACACAATACAGTTTCAGTTACCTCTAGTTTTTTTTAAAAATACTCTCTTTTTTATTTCAGTTAGCGAAAATTATTTTAAGTTTTAGTTTTCTTTTTCTTTTTTGTTCGTTTTCGTTAACTATAATAACCTTGAAGAGCACATTTAGCAATAGAGTATTAGAATATGGTTAAAGTACTGATTTGATTAATGTCGACTTTAGGATGGTATCGATGGGACATTCTGCTGAATGAATTGGAGACTGACGTTAAGAGGACAACATGCACGCCTTGTGGCTCGAGGCAGAAAATGGACCTGCTTTATTTTCTTTCCTCCTTTTGTCCCTGGTTCACTCTACTTCCTTCATTCCCTGAGAAGGTTACACTTTTTTTCTTCTATTTATCTATTGTATAGATTTTTCCACCATCTTCTATTCAAATAAAATGCCGCCCACTATGAAAGCGTGGAGTAAACATCGTTTCACAGCTAAGCCTGAAAGGCGGGAAGGAGGCGAGCGAGGAGAGATGGAGAGGGCGGTGCACTTGCAGACACACAAAATCAATGCTGATCAATGTTTTATATCACCAAGATGCTGCTCCTCTCGACCTGCTCCAGCTGGAAAAAACACCTCCCAATCACCTCTCTTACACGAGGGCGTCAGGTCCCTTTTCTGTTTTACCCAGAGTTCAATATCTCCACCCTCAATCAACAGGGAGAAAAGAGGCCAACGTTAAGAAGCTGAGGATGTTCAACAGGCATGTCAAAGGTTTGTACCTTTATAAGTTGTATTAATTATTGTTTAAGAACATGTCATGATTCACTAACACCAATATTTATAGATGAATGAAGTATTGCAAAAGCTGGTCATGCTATATGGTTTGTTCTTTTTCTTACATGACAACAGCTGCTTTTCCACTATCGTGCTAATCCATTCTAAGACCAGGTATGATTTCAGTTGTGTTTCCATGTGCACAGCATGATTTCAAATTGCTCTTGGACATGCATGTTTTTGGAAATTATACCTTTATCATCTCCTTGTAAACTAGTTGTAAACTCCTGTGGAAACCATAACATGTAAACATGTACTATGTTTTCAGTATGCTCAAAAAACTGCAAACTATTGGCATAGCATACAGCATTTTTAGTAATTTTTCAACCCAGAATCGTTGGAAATATGTTCCCAGGAACATATGAGACAAATATGCACCGTGGACTATGTCTTGTTGCATTTTTTGTTTTCACAATTCCACTAGAGGGTGTTGTGTACATTTTTCAAATCTCAAATACTTTACTGGGGAACGTTTGCTCATATGTGCCAAGTCTTGTAAATCCACCAGAATCCGCTGTGTACATTTCTGCAAACATTAACATCCTTCTTGTGCACGTCCATGAGAGAAGTCGGCTTGTCATTGTGCATAATATATCAGCTTGAAATCGACTGACCCACACACACCCTTCCTAAAACCCAACCAATAGTGTTTTTCAAAAGCCAACAAGAGGAGAAAAGCCATTGTGTCTGTATGCTTTACTGCAACCTTGCACTGCTTTTTTTGGGGGTTTCGTTTTACCTGGTTTCTTAAACCATCCTTAGCCGGACTTGAACTGCAGTCCGCTCCGCCTGCTAAGTCTGTCGTAGGTCGCAGTGAGTTACCAAGCAAACCAGTCACACCGGAAAGCCATCCATACAGAGGAAAGCAGTCAGCAGTACCACCCCGTAGCTTACATGTTTACCACACAATGCAGACATATGTTCCCGCGAGCACGTATTTCTCGGTTTCTCAAAAAATGTACACCTGGACAGATTTTCCCTATGAGCCTGTGTTATCATTTTTTCAGACATAAAATGCAAAGGAAAAACTTCTGTTTTTAGTGTACACATTTTGTTGCGTAAACTCACCCATATAGGTCATTTTATGCTCATGTTTTTTATAACTTCGGAGTCAGTAAATTATATTCTCTCTCTCTCTCTCTCTCTCTCTCTCTCTCTCTCTCTCTCTCTCTCTCTCTATATATATATATATATATATATATATATATACCGGCTTGGACCCCCTTTTGCCTTCAGAACTGCCTTAATCCTTCATGGCATAGATTCAACAAGGTACTGGAAATATTCCTCAGAGATTTTGGTCCATATTGACATGATAGCATCACACAGTTGCTGCAAATTTGTCGGCTACACATCCCAAAGGTGCTCTATTGGATTGACAACTGGTGACTGTGGAGGCCATTTGAGTACAGTTGTCATCAGAGCCGGAGCAAGCTCAACTGGCGCTCTAGGCAAACGACGAGAACGTCGCCCTCAAACCGAACATTATGCCGTCTTCAATACGAAAAAGCCGGCGGAGGGGGGCGGCGGAGCTGGGTGTTGAGATGATGCGGGGTTTGTCGCAGACGAAAGCAAAGACCGGGGCGCTGAGATGATGCAGGTTTTTTTGCGGACGAAAGCAAAGGGAGGAGACTCGCCGCGTATGCTGCTCTGCCTGCTCTGCCGCCCTAGGCAGCCGCCTAGGTCACCTCTATGGACGCGCCGGCCCTGGTTGTCATGGTCAAGAAACCAGTCTGAGATAATTCACGCTTAATGACATGATGCGTTATCCTGCTGGAAGTAGCCATCAGAAGATGAGTATACTGTGGTCATAAAGGAATGGACATGTTCAGCAACAATATTCAGGTTGGCTGTGGCATTAACACGATGTTCAATTGGTACTAATGGGCCCAAAGTGTGTCAAAAAAAATATTCTCCACTCTGTTACACCACCATCACCAGCCTGAATCATTGTTACAAGGCAGGATGGATCCATGCTTTCATGTTTTAAATGCCAAATTCGGACCCTACCATCCAAATGTCACAGCAGAAATTGAGACTCATCAAACCAGGCAAAGTTTTTCCAATCTTCTATTGTCCAATTTTGGTGATCCTGTACGAATTGTAGCCTCAGTTTTCTGTTCTTAGCGGACAGGAGTGGCACCTGGTGTGGTCTTCTGCTGCTGTAGCCCATCCGCCTCAAGGTTGGACGTGTTGCGCGTTCAGAGATGCTCTTCTGCATACCTCGGTTGTAACAAGTGGTTATTAGAGTTACTGTTGCCTTTCTATCAGCTCGAACCAGTCTGGCCATTCTCCTCTGGCATTAACAAGGCATTTGCACCCACAGAACTGCAGCTTTCTTCCCCATTCTGATGCTCTGTTTGAACTGCAGCAGATCGTCTTGACCATGTCTACATGCCTAAATGCATTGAGTTGCTTCCATGTGATTGGCTGATTAGAAATTTGCGTTAACAAGCAGTTGGACGGGTGAACCTAATAAAGTGGCTGGTTAGTGCATATTGATCAGAGCAGTTATGTACTTTTTTTGGGGGAGATTATATACAAACCTTTTCACATGCACAAAAGTTAACTTGGTTGCTTTAATTTGTTTTATTTTATTTGCAGCATGCGCTCATTTTTAAAGGGCACCTAACGCTTTTAAGTGCATTCTCTTGTGCTCTGTTTTTGAACACGTCTTAGTTATGCACATCATATTAACATATTCAGTTTGATAACCCTATCAATAAAAACTAACTTTTATGGCGTCTGCCTTATTATTCCTTTATGATCGTCCTTTGGTGAAGGAGTTTGGCCTTATCTGTTAACAAGTGCACACACACACACACAGCAAGGAGGGAGGGAACGTGATTGGTTTTGGCGATACAGGGAAAACATGTATTGCATTCGCAGATAGAGTTGGAGTATCCAGTAAGGAATATTACAGACCAAAAAGATAAGGGTGTAGCACAATTTGTGTAGCGCCGCAAGCTTCTCTGTTAACACCCATAAATAAATAAATAAACAAAAGATCCAAGATATCCCATGTAATTTTCTGCCCTGCCTGTGTTAAAGAGATGGAGCGTGCGCGTTGTGTAAATGGCCCAATATACTAGCAAGACACTAAAATCCAATACCGTCTTCTCCCCTCACACAGTAAACAGTATTTTTTAAAAGCATGACCAGCAAACACAGAGACAAGCAAATTTAATCCAGAGTTTTTTAACAGGTCTGAGTGGATCGATACCGCAATCCCTTAGACGCGCGGAGCATTTCTAAAGCGACAACAACAGCAGGAAATAATGATACTTGGGGAAAAAAAAAAGGAGCAACTGTCAGAATAGAGGCTGGCACATCGGTGATGGTGTCTGTTCTCTCTAATTAATTTTCTCAGAAATGGAGACAAAGTGTGCCAGAGTTTTATTTCCATGCCCGGCACAAGAAGCTAATGAGTTTCCTACTGAGCAAAGCTGAAGATAACCAGGAAGGGGGGCTGGGAACACATGCATACCATTCCAACTTAATGTGCTTCTCAAATGAATTTGCTATCAGCTCAACTTGTGCCATAATGGTGATTTTATAGCTGCTGGAGCTTCAGCAGTGGTGAATTGTGTCGCGGATGGTGCCCAAGAGATAAAAACCTCAGGTTGCTTGTGAAACAATGCAAATGGGGAAATGTGTGAGCGTTCTGTGAATATTGGTTCTGCTGGGGTTTTCTGTAGTTGTGTGGCGGCCAAACTTCTAGAATGGGAAATACAGATGTTCGTAAGTATTTAAAGAGAGAGTTTATTCTGTTAAAATCCAGTAAATCCAACTCCAAATTGTGTTTGTTCCCCCCTGAAAGGCATAATAAACTTGGAATAGTTTACTATGGGCAATATTATTATACATTGTTTTAAGTGCTTTTGCGTTGTTTTATTTGTTGTTTGTTCATTATCAATGTATATTTCTGTGCATGTGTGTTCCACAGAAGATATGAAATCACATTGTGTCTGGAACCATGTACGTGTGAGTATATAAATGCAATTTTGTTGGAATGAACCATTCTTTCAAGGTTGTTGGCTTGTTGGACCTTGCTAGTCAATATACACTCACCGGCTACTTTATTAGGTACACCCGTCCAACTGCTCGTTAACACAAATTTTTAATCAGCCATTAGGTGCGTTCGACTTCATGCAGCGCTGCGCAGATCGATCGAAGTCTGTCTTAAAGCGGTGCATGCTGGTTAGAAATTTTGGCCGGATTGATGCTGCGCCGACGGCATGTGACTGTCACATGTGGCATCAAAGTACCGCGACAGCGCTTCGAGATCAGACGACTGACTCAGCCCGCGCAGCAACTGAAGAGCGCCTGCATGAACTCTGATGACGACACCAATATAACAC
This sequence comes from Danio kyathit, assembly GCA_903798195.1. Taxonomy (NCBI): domain Eukaryota; kingdom Metazoa; phylum Chordata; class Actinopteri; order Cypriniformes; family Danionidae; genus Danio; species Danio kyathit. The sequence goes on along the minus strand of LR812539.1, from coordinate 19,694,665 downwards.
GATTGGCCAAGTTCACCGCATGACAACAACCACGTGTGATTCAGGTTTATTATTGGACAACATCCTTCTCACAAATTTCAAAACAAACAATTAACTGTTCATACACTCTCTATCTTGTACACATCATGCTTATTAAAAGACTACAAATATTTTACAGCAGCATCATCTTTTGTTAAATAATTTGTTCATACTGACTAGATTGTTTGCACAAGTTTATTCTGCCTTTTTTATACAGACTACTGTATTTAGCTCCATAAACGATATAAATGATATATTTTAGTAAATAACTTAAATATTAACTCAAATAAGTCTTACAGACTTGTAATACAATAATTATCATCATTGATCCTGACGATTTCTTAGCAAATTAAGTTATATAAAAATATGTAATATAAAAATATGATTCTAAAATATTTTATTTTCTGTCAAACCATATTACGCAGAAATGTTAAAAGTGTCATTGATGTACCTGCTCTTTTTGGAAAATTTCTATTGAAAGTGTAGCTCATTTATTTTGGTCATTTTGTTCAATCTTTTTGGATTAAAGGGCTTTTTTAAAAATGCCTTCATTATTCAAAATAATCCTATTCGTGGATATTTATTTCATTTTTATGTGCCCTTATTTTCCCCCTTATTTCTGATGCATTTGTATGTAGGCTACTTAATTTTAATTCATAATTCCCTTACTGTTTAAAAATGAAGTTTGTAGAGACTGTATTTTGATTTTATTTGTACTTTATATCTTTTGTTGTTATTTCAATAAATAAATAAATAAATAAATAAATGATCACGCCATGTGATCGGTAATCATGACTGCAGCAACTTGAGTCCCCGAAGTGGCCGGCTTGACGGCTCCGTTTTCAACTCCGCCCCCGCCTACGCTCGGCTAATCTCGTTGATCACTGGCTGCAGTTGTGCTTAATGTCGAACGCACCTATTCTCACATGGCAGCAACTCAATGGCTGTTTCTCAATATGCGTTCTTCAGCGGTCTTGCGTCCTCGTGTTCTCGTGTAACGTCATCATCAGCTGCCAAAGTTCAGTTCCAATACTCAAGATCGCAAGTACAGAGGACGCGTGAAACTTCCCGGATGTGTTCTTGATATCGAGGACGCACCGATGCAGACTTGAGCACCGATCTCGCTCTAGAAGTCCCAGAAGTCATTGCGATTGGAGGTGGGAAGTGCAGCGTTTTATTTAGATTTATTATTAAAGTTCGGAGATATAACTTATTTACCTCAAGAGTTTCCCTAAATGAAACTGTGAATATACACATTACCATGGACATCTTAAAAAGGAATAAACACATTAAGAGTGTTTGTTTGCTGAAATTCATAATAAAATCTGTTTTATTTATATTGTGCAACGTATATTTATAATGTTATTATGCATAATATATATTTTGAAAGGGGGAAAAACAATAAATCATTGTATAAATTCTGTAATGTTTAAACAATTTTTTATTTAAAACGCGTGAAGGTCACGTGACCATCAGGAACAACCTGGGAAGAACGCAGCATCTCATTTCTCACAGGACGCGTTTTCTGTTCTCGTGGTCTCTCGAGTTCGTTCTACCGAGGATACCTGGCAAGACCAGTCTCCACAAGAACGCAAGTCCGTTCTCAGCGTTCTTGGAATTGAGAAACAGCCTCCGTCTTTAAACATGTAGACATGGTCAAGACAATCTGCTGCAGTTCAAACTAACCATCAGAATGGGGAAGAAAGGTGATTTAAGTGACTTTGAACGTGGCATGGTTATTTGTGCCTGAAGGGCTGGTCTGAGTGTTTCAGAAACTGCTGATCTACTGGGATTTTCATGCACAACCATCTTTAGGGTTGGTCCGAATGGTCAGAAAAAAAGAAAATATCCAGTGAGCGGCAGTTCTGTGGGCGCAAATACCTTATTGATGCCAGAGGTCAGAGAAGAATGATCAAAGTGGTTCGAGCTGTTATTTTGTAGGCAACAGTAACTCCAATAACCACTCGTTTCAGGTATGCAGAAGAGCATCTCTGAACGCACAACATGCCGAACCTTGAGGCGGATGGGCTACAGCAGCCGAAGACTACACCGGGTGCCACTCCTGTCTGCTAATAACAGGAAACTTAGGCTACAATTCACACAGGCTCACCAAAATTGGACGATAGAAGATGGAAAAATGTTGCCTGGTCTGATGAGTCTCAATTTCTACTGCGACATTCGGATGGTAGGGTCGGAATTTGCCGTCAACAACATGAAAGCATGGATCCATCCTGCCTTGTATCAACGGTTCAGGCTGCTAATGGTGGTGTAATGGTGTGGGGGATATTTTCTTGGCACACTTTGGGCCCATTAGTACCAATTGAGCATCGTGTCAATGCCACAGCCTACCTGAGTATTGTTGCTGACCATGTCCATCCCACAGTGTACCCATCAGATGGCTACTTCCAGCAGGATAACATGCCATGTCATAAAGCACAAATCATCTCAAACTGGTTTCTTGAACATGATGATGAGTTCACTGTATTCAAATGGCCTCCACAGTTACCAAAGCTCAATCCAATAGAGCACCTTTGGGATATGGAGGAACAGGAGATTCGCATCATGCATGTCTCGCATCATGCATGTCTGCAGCAACTGCGTGATGCTATCATGCCAATATGGACCAAAATCTCTGAGGAATATTTCCAGTATCTTGTTGAATCTATGCCACGCCGGATTAAGGCAGTTCTGAAGGCAAAAGGGGGTCCAAGCTGGTACTAGCAAGGTGTACCTTATAAAGTGGCCGGTGAGTGAATTTATTGACTTGATTATTATTTTAAGTGATTCTCGTGTCTTGCAGTTAGTTATATATAAGTTTTACATGAAATAATTTTTTATAAAATAAACCCCACAAAAATTAAATATATTTTAATTTGATTTTAAAGTTGGCTTGATATGGAAGTTAAGATTGGCCTTTTTCCCATATCATGACATGCATCCAATTGAAATGATGCTGCAATGAGAAATAAACGTAGGGCGGTGTATGATTTTGTCCTTTGTTCCTTTGGGAACCGATTTATTGTTGGAAGATGGTTGTTGCTATCAAAATGAAATACAATTGATGAATGGATTAAAGCAGGGCATGCCCTAAGCCCATACCTAAAGGCATTCAATGTGACCAGAAGTGAAGAAACGAAAGAAATTTCAGGGAGAGAAGCAAGGTTTTGGTATTTGATTAAAGATTATAAAGGCAAATTAATTTTTACGAAGTTAAAAGTGCACATATACTTTGCTTATCACAAGCATACAGTTGAAGTCAGAATTATTCGCCCCCCTGTTTATTTTTGTTAAATAATTTTTGTTTAAGAGATTTTTCTTTAGCACATTTCTAATCATGATAGTTTTAATAACTCATTTCTTATAACTGATTTATCTTTGCCATGATGGCAGTAAATAATATTTTATTAGATTTTTTTCAAGACACTTCTATACAGCTTAAAATGACATTTAAAGACTTAACTAGGTAATTAGGTATTCTGACTCCATATATATATATATATATATATATATATATATATATATATATATATATATATATATATATATATATATATATATATATATATATATAAACATTTAAAATAATTATTAATATATTTTTAATACAGTTTTAACATTGTTTCAAACCTTTTTAATTAGTTTTAAATTATATTATTTGTTTTGTTTAACAGGTTTAAATGTGAATTTAAAATAAAAAATAAATATGTTTGTCATAAGCAATTGTATCACTTCAGGAAATGTATTAACCTCTCAACTAAAATTGATTTATTTTAAAATCCTTTTTTTTCAGATGTTTTAAAGCATCAGGGTTTGAGTGAATTCAAGTGACAAACATAATGTCACATTTGAATGTTTAATTATCGTTATTAACAATTATTAACTATTTACTATAGATGACTCAATGAAGCAATAGAAATCTATTAGATCTGATTCAAATATCTGAACATCAATCTACACCTTCACCCAAATACTTACTTTATTTTTAAAATATATTTGAAATATGTGAAATATGGCAATTTATATGACAAGTTATTTGTGTTATTCATTATAAAAAGCTGATACATGTAGTATCCCTCCCTAAAAATGCCTGTGGTTGCTTTGTTTCCATCCCAGTTGCAGCCCCATGCAGTTCCCTCACTCCCTCTTCCACTTCCTGTGGTGAAACTTTCTGTAGCCAGACCTTGATTTATGTCTCGGGCTTTGCAGGCCAAACAAAGGTTCAACGGCGCAGGGGATCGATGGGCAAGTCGTGGAATAAAAGGCAACAGACTCAGCAATGACTTGAGCGCTGCATACTGAGTGACCGTCTCTCAGCTCTCTTCAACTGAGACGCCCTCCATGGGCAAATGCTGATTAGATGAGGCCTTAATAAGCACTCGGGAAACACTCTGAGTTTAATGAATGACTCAGTCCTTCTGATGGCTGACATGATGTGTTTTTATATTATTATGATATCTAATAAGACAGCAGCAGCAGCATTTTCCAGTATTATTTTCGGATGTTTGTTTTTTTCAGTGCTAGTCTAGAGATTACTTGCTTTTATTTTTAAAGCAAGGCTGCATTTCACTAGATGCTAGTTTTAATTAATCTTTGTTTGAAACTAGTATATTACATTTAGAGACAGGCATCAAAATAATTTTGATCTTACCAATCGGATTGTTTTGTATAAATGGGGAACCAGCTAATTTAACCACAGTTAAGTATGGGATACCTCAAGGTTCTGTTTTAGGCCCTTTGCTTTTTTTCTTCCTAATAATACTGCCTGAAAAAAGGCAGTTGTCTTGTCGCCTATCTAAGTTTTAGGAACAACAAATAATAACTTGACTTCTAGTTGGTCATTTGGTATCAGAAGTGGCTTATATGAAAGGCATAGACCTCTAGATTACGCTTATTTTACCAAAATAAAATATGATCATGCTTTGATGTTTAATTATTTATATAGGACAGTAAGGTCTAACATTGCTTAGACAATATTCTTGTCACTTAACATAAAATAATGTACAATATAGAATATAAAGTCATGGTGCAGTGGAAAAATAATTAATATTGTGTATGACTCCCATAAGCTTGGACGACAGCATCCATACATCTCTGCAATGACTCAATTAACTTTATTAATAAAGACATCTGGAATGGCAAAGAAAGCATTCTTGCAGGACTCCCAGAGTTCATCAAGATTCTTTGGATTCATCTTCAATGCCTCCTCCTTCATCTTAACCCCAGACATGCTTAATAATGTTCATGTCTGGTGACTGGGCTGGCCAATCCTGGAGCTTTCAGGAACTTTGATGTGGAGGCTGAGGTATGAGAAGGAGCGCTATCCTGCTGAAGAATTTCCCCGCTCCTGTGGTTTGTAATGTAATGGGCAGCACAAATGTCTTGATACCTCATGCTGTTGATGTTGCCATCCACTCTGTAGATCTCTTGCACTGCCCCAAACTGAATGTAACCCCAAACCATGATTTTTCCTTCACCAAACTTGACTGATTCTTGAATCTTGGGTCTGTACAGGTTCCAGTAGGTCTTCTGCAGTATTTGTGATGGTTGGGATGCAGTTCAACAAATGATTAATCGGAAATAAAACTACCTTCTGCCACTTTTCCAAATGATCAACTAGAAGTCAAGTTATTATTTGTTGCTCTTGCAACTGGGATTGATGACAAGACTTTTGTGAGGTAGTGTATACATGCAGGCTCTTGGCAATATTAAAAGAAGACATGGGATCCATTTCTTTGAGAATAATGAGAATTATTCTACTCTCCTCCCAGATGGAGCAGTCACTGCATTAATCAGCAAGGCCCAGCTCATCAGACCCTTTGGATGTCTCTTCACAGAGACCACAGGTGGGCAACGTTCAGGAAAGCAGGGTGAGATGGATTCTGCTCAGAGCAACTGGGGCAATGTGGCACAATGGGAGAGCTGATTAAGTCAGAATAATGCTATCCTGTCTGCAAACTGATTATTACAAGTTGGACATGGTGCCCACCCTGTAACATATGACGTGCCATCATCCATCCATCCATCTGATTGACTCCCTCGCTCTCCACCTTGTTTATTTTTAGGCGAACGCCAATGGGTGGGACTCGCATGCTGATGGAATGACGCTCGTCAGGCGGATTAAAACTAAAGATGAACCATGTGGGAGTTTCCGCCTGTGGATAAATCTCATTAGCATACCGGCTCGGCTGTAAATTTAATGAATGACGGGCTGGAGAGGATGAGGTCGGGTGAGTAAACAGGCAGACGTAACACCATAGTGCCACTAAGACCCCACCTGGCCACCATTAATCATTAGTATAGCACGCTGCCAGTTTTCATGCCATTGCCAAGGCCTCAGACATCATTAAACATCTGGGTTCGATTTGATGTTTGTACATACTGTACTTTTATATGCATTGCTGTCATCAAGGGGTCAGGGTCAGGCTGCTTTGCGTGATCTGGATAGCTCTTGCTGGACATTCCGTATCTATGTTTCTAATTGTAGAAATAACTATTATTATTATTATTATTATTAGTATTTAAATGAGTTATGCAATAATTGCTGGTTCATTCCACTGTGGCAACCCCTGTTATAGAAATAAATAAGCAGAAGAAAATAAATAAAAAATCATATAATAGACTTATTATTAATAAAAAGCAAAAGTAAAGTTTGTTTATCAAAACTTGAACTGTTTTTGTTGCTCAAGAAGCCTAATTTAATTCTATTAAATGCTTCCCAATGTGTATATTTAGGCCCAATCCCAATTCTATTTTTGTACCCCTACCCCTTCCCCTTGGCCCTTCAAACAAAGTGTGAAGGGGAAGGGCTTCAAAATGTACCCCTAAGAAACGGGACACCACTACAGCACCTGCACGCGTCATCATATGTCATCGTGACCTCTTTCTTCATATGAGATCGCCAATCACGACTGCTGTAGTTATTCCAGTTGCATTATTTTTTTGGTATTTATCTTCAGGAAATCACTGAAGGCAACGATATCATGTTATCATAATGATCTAATGTGGCAATAAGCTCGTAATGTCACACCCTCGGCTCATTCTTGCTGCTCCAATCACCATTCTCCCTCCCCATCCACCACTCACCGCACCCGTGAACAATCACCAGAATACTAATTACCTGCACCTGCACCCGCAATCACCACCCACCATAAATACTCACCTCCTTAACTCACTCTTCGGCTGGAATTAAAGTTGGATGATTCACCTCATCTTCTCTCGCTCTTCCTCATCTTCTTCCGCGGATGTCTCTCTTCACCTCTGGATGCATATGCAACAAATAAGGGAAGTGAAGAAAGCTTATCTGGTGTTTGGCTGAAGATCTGATGCTTACCATATGAACTGTGTGTAAGATGGCTCTCACTCTGCTACACCACTTACCTACTTCATCTCTCTGCATCATCTGCATTGTTTTGAATAAATACCTTTAAAAAATAACCTTCCTTGTGTGACCGTGACACGTAACTTTTACTGTGCATTTACACGTGGCCATATTCATCAGTGTAAACACAAGAGAAAACAACATTAACATTACACCAGATGCTGTAAAAAGGTCATTCTCAGCCACTAGAATTTTCTGACAGGTTATTCGAGTGTCAGAATGTTGTAGGACTACTATACAGGAGTTATTATTAGGGATTATAGAAGGCAAAATTTATCTTTTTTTTTTTTTTTTATAAAAGTGTGATGGTAAAACGCGAGCGCCGTTATGAATGCATTAAAACATATGTTTGTTTGTTGTAAAAATTCATAATAATGACAAAAAAATACTAATTTGTGCATCTTGTGCATATTCAGGATGCAGCCGTTGTAGCTGGTGTATTCTGGGAAATTTTCTTATCCCTTGGTTTCAAGTGTGGTCCTGAAAAATCTCTCTTTCGTAAGCTATCTAGCCCTTCCCCTTAACCCTACGCCTTCAAGATAAAGAGAATTGGGACACCCCTTCACGTAAATGCGCAAAACGAGGGGGAAGGACTAAGGGGTAGAATTGGGATTGGGCCTTAATGTTATTTGTGTTTTTTAAAACTAATTTCTCCCCTTTTATTTTCCTGCTCATTCAGACCTCTTTGCTACACAGCACTGACATCTGTTGTAGTTTGCCTTTTGTTCACTCAACATAATTAAAGCTGCTTATTGAGTGCAGGATACACAAGTGGTCAATCAGTGCAGTTGATAATGTAGGTTTGATTTGGAGGCCAAGGAGCATTGCGCTTACAATTTGTTATTAAATTAAAGGAATAACAGAGGGAAAAAAAAGCACAATTCTGTCTCGCTGTACATCTCCTTAGAGATGAACGGCCTGCCAGGCTGCCCACAATGGCCTGGGCCAAGGTGCCATATTGTAGCAATTGGTCCTGCACGCTGGTGGCTGTCACTTAGCTCTGCGTGTGTGACAGCCTGAGCTCTCTGTCTGTCTGCCAGGCCTTCCTGCACACCCCACCCCATCCATCTGCTTTCGGACCCTCTGAGATGCCACCTTGTACCCAGAGACTTAGCTCACTGTGGTTCCCATGACTGCATTGCATATTGAAAAGGCTCAGCCTGCTTTGCTGTACGTTGCCCACCTCTGGTTCCTGTGAAGAGGTGTCCAAAAGGACTTGGTTTGGCTGATGAGTTGGGCCTGGAAGGGGAATAGTAATATTCATATTTTTCCTTAGAAGTAGTAATCCTGTGTCTTTCAATTATATTGGAATTATATTTGATATTGACAGACTTTTATTACAGAGACAAGCGTTTTACATTTACACAATGAATACTTTATCTCCGTGAGGTTTAAACTTGGATTTTGATTTAAAATCATTTTTGTAAGTGTATTTATATCCTATACTGTTGTATACTAAATATGTGTACACAATCTTTTTTTCTCCTTGGTTCACTGGCTTTGTGGTTGATTGATGTGATTATTTTTTGCAGGTGTGCATGCGTTATATTTATATATTGAATACTCTGTCTCCGAGTAAGTTAAAATTTGGATGTGTATTTTAAATCTTTTGTGTAATGGTATGCATCTCATATTGTTATATGTATATTATTGTGTGTAAATGTGCCTGTTTACTGGCTTGTTGGCTGATTGTGATGATTGACTGCAGGTGTAATGTGTAGACCTGTTTCACCATTTCTTGAGTACTCCCATTTGTATTGTTTTACCTGATGAAGACCATGTCGGTCGAAACGTTGTGAGTGATATTAAAGACTTTTGAGAGGTAAAGTGGCAGTGTGCCGATTTTCTTTTGATCTTTTTTCAATTATATTGCCATTTAATTGTAGTGACATTTAATTAGATAGCTCTACATTTAAATAAACAATATGGTAATAAACTGATAGGTAGGATCTAAACCCTCTGAATGCCTGTCCCCGAATAAATGCATAAATAAATAAAGCAATCTAGCTGTATATCCTGACTTAAAATTTTAAATGCAGCCGACCAAAAAAAAAAAAAAAAAAAAACTAGTAATATGCTTCATAGCATATGTTTTGCCATAGGAGTAGTTCACTTAAGATGTTTTTTGTCTCTACTTGCCAAGGCTGTATTTATTTGTGTGTGTGTGTGTGTATATATATATATGTATGTATGTATGTATGTATGTATGTATGTATATATATATATATGTATGTATGTATGTATGTATGTATGTATATATATATATATACTGTATATACATAGATACAGTTGAAGTCATAATTATTAGCCCCCCTTTGATTTTTTTTTTCTTTTTTAAATATTGCCCAAATTATGTTTTAACAGAGCAAGGAGATTTTCACAGTACGTCTGATAATATTTTTTCTTCTGGAGAAAGTCTTATTTGTTATATTTCGGCTAGAAAAAAAGCAATTTTTTAAAAACCATTTTAAGGTCAAAATTATTAGCCTCTTTAAGCTATATATTTTTTCGATAGTCTACAAAACAAACCATCAATATACAATAACTTGCCTAATTACCCTAACCTGCCTAGTTAACCTAATTAATCTAGTTAAGCCTTTAAATGTCAGTTTAAGCTGTATAGAAGTGTCTTGAAAAATATCTAGTCAAATATTATTTACTGTCATCATGGCAAAGATAAAATAAATCAGTTATTAGAAATGAGTTATTAAAACTATTATGTTTAGAAATGTGTTGAAAAAATCTTCTCTCCGTTAAACAGAAATTGGGAAAAAAATAAACAGGGGTACTAAAATTCAGGGGGGCTAATAATTCTGACTTCAACTGTATGTGTGTGTGTGTTTGTGTGTGTGTGTGTGTGTGTGTGTGTGTGTGTGTGTATGTGTGTATATATATATATATACACACACACACACACACACACACACACACACACACACACACACACACACACACGGCCTCCTATGTGTAGGTGTGCAGTCTGACAATTCTTTATTTTGATCTCTTGTCAAGACAAGATCTAAAACGTTAGAGATTAAGCCAATGTAAGGTTGTATATCTCCTATTTTTATTCTCGAGCTTACTTTCTCTCTATCTGAAGATTTCACTCCCTGAAGCATCTGACATCATGTACCTCACTCAGGACATGTGTTAGGGCTTCCCTTACCCTAATACACCTAAAACACAGATTGCTGTAAAACTCGTCAACGGCTTGGAAGCGTTTTCTCTCATCAACAGCAGGGAAAGAGTTAAACTAAATCATTTAGCAATTTAACTTAATACCAGCCATATATGTAAAGCCAAAATAATGTCCTTCAGTTCGGTCACGTCTAGCAGCTGTCATCCTTGAACCAATCTCCATCATTGTAAGCTGCTTGCTTTTCTGTCTGTTCCATTGCTCTGTTTGTTAGATGTTTGCTCCAACTTTCTTTTGCAGTCTGAAGTACGGCTAACACACAAAACAGGCAATTCGCGCCACATGTCTAAACCCATCTTTGCATTGACTTCACATGCAAATTCCTCGCGGGCTGCAAAACATCCCCTACCTACATGGAACGTAATGATTGTGAGGGCGCAGATGAGATGTAATTTTTTGATAGACACTCGAATACATCACATGCGCTGCGTATGCAACGTCTATAAGCCATGTAAAACAATATATTGGAAACTGAAATAAATATTATTGGATAATATGGTTTAGAATTATTCTTTTTATTTCTAATAAATAATTATTTCTAATAATAATTATTAGATTATTTTGCGTTTAAGAATTTTGCTTTTTTTCTTCTTCTCCCCAATAGATTCAGCGATTGCCGAATCTTGAAAAACTAGGGGGTCTGAGTAATCATTAAAAAAATGACATTTCTGTAATGATAATGCTAAAAATTGCAATAGCTAAACAGCAGACAGCCATTTAGGGTTGAAATTTCCACATTAAAAAGCCTACTCAACCCACACGTTTTTACAGTGATGCATGTTTTCTGTCTATCATATCACAGATCATGATGGTCACTCGTTCAGGCTTTGTGTGTTGCCGCCCATCAGCCTCGCTGGTTTGGCCTCAGCTGTATTGTCTTGTTTAATGACTGCTCACTTTCACCAAAAGCTGATAAGGTACTTTGCAATGACTTTGGTCCACATTAACCATCCATGTTTGATGTTATTGAATAGGTAAGAGACGAAAATTCAAATGCTTTGTAAATGAATTGAAACCTCAATGAGAGGGTTTTTTTTCTTCACGCCATTGCGAATCCAGACACATTATTTGTGTCAGAGCAAAGCGTATCATCTCCAGAGTTAAAGAGAGTGACTCAGACAGTAAGCATTGCCAGAATTCAACACTCTCTCGCTTTCTGAGCAGCTATTTTCCAGGCTGTCTGCTAGCCGGCCGTGCCAATGAAAGACTCCGGTCTGCGGCATGCAAGCCATTTAATGAGACTTCTGTGCTGATCTGAGCACAAATGAGCCAAGGGAAGTTTGATGTGCCACTCAAAAACGGTTTTCCATCATTATCTAAATCTAGCATAAAACCCCCTTAACTTTGAGGCTCAAATTAGTTTTAGAGAATTTTTTTGCTCATTAATGTCACGTCAGTCTGCAAGATGTATCCCAAAGATAAATGAGAAAATGGAAATTGTACAGCACAAAGGACGGAGATGTCGTCGTCTTTTTGCGTTCGTATTTTAGTAAGCCTTTCAAATAACCTTTTTTTTTTTTTAACAAATAAAATGATGTGATGGGATGTTGAATATTTAGATGATACCTGTCCGGGGCACTGCGACCGAACACTTTGTGATCTGCGAGTTCAAAAAAGGTCATAAATATCTTTAGAAATGCTGGAGAATCTGTCTTGGGGATTACGCCGGCTCTGAAAAGTAATTAGTTGCAGCATAGATGTATTGCAGAACGACTAGGAACTAAGAAGCTTTCGGGGCTCCAATTAAAACTTCATAGGAAACTCAGATCTGTACATTACATTGCATGAGTGCATGAGAAAAGACACCAGGTAGGGGGAGATAAGCTTCATTTGCATACATTCTAAATATACTGCGTGTACAGTAAGCTGAGGTTGTTGGGTTTGCCTTTGCAAAGTGAGTTCGAGCTACATAATTTGTAGCTCTTTGAGAATATTGTGATGCTAAAAAGGAGGCAGATGTTATCATTTGTAAGTGGCTATTGACATTAATGAAATAAGTCAATTGCAATCACTTGTTAAGCTTTGAATGGAATATTGACCTGTACACTAAATACTGTATTTAATGGCCAGTTTCCACTGAGTGGTACGGGTCGCTGCGCTTTTATGGCCGTTTCCGCTGTCAAAAGGTACCTAAAAGTGAATCGTACCATACCACTTTTTGGGTACCCTTTGCAAAGAGTACCTAGCACAACAAAAGAGTACCAAAAGGTGGAGCTAGACGCACAGCTGACTGCTATTGGTTTACAGACAAGCCTCACTAGAATGTACACAAGCCAGAAGAATGAAAACAAAGGAAGTTAATTTGTAAATACACAGCCGAGACATTACACCGTAATAATATATACGTAAAATAACGAGCCATGGCCGACCCGAGCTCAAACAAACCTTGTTGTCATCTGGATGAACACCCACAAAGCCAAGAAGATCAAAACCTGCCTTGTCCTGTTGTTGTTTTATGAGGCCGTCTAAGAGCGTGAGCAGTTTCACTTTCTCCAGAGAGCTCATGTGCAGTAACGAACTTCTTGAGCTGATGATAATAACACGCGTGTGATTTATTGAAGTGCTTATGACATCCTTTCAGAAACAGACAAACGCGAGAGTGAAGCGCGAAAAAACAAAGGAGAAGTCAGAAAAAACAAAGGAGCAAATGATTCTTTCAGCAACCTAAAGCATGAACAAACTGCCATGTTTAACTATTATCATCGCCTTTTGGACTATTATGAACTCGAAATGACGAAATTACTTTCTAACAGAGGTTACATGTGCTGGTGAAGATTAAAGATACAGGTAAGAGGTTTGCACTGACTGTGGGCTATATATGCATGTTGTTTTTGAACCCAAATAAGGACAAAATGTAGTTTTTCTGTAATTGGCAACACATTGGAGACTGTAAGGGTCTGTATGTGTTCATATGTGTTGCGTAGGCTATTTTGACCATTGTTGACCATTGGTACCCTTTTGGCAGTGGAAACGCAAGCCTGATAAATGTGACCCTAGCTGGGAAGCAAATTTCTAAGTTTTTAGCTGACAGCTAGCTCTCTGCAACTCTCACATGGTCGCCCAGCAAAGCAGGGCTCAGTACCTGGATGGTAGACCACATGGGAAAGCTAGGTTGCTGCCGTAAGTGGTGTTAGTGAGACCAGCAGGGGGTGCTCAACCTGCGGTCTGTGTGGGTCCTAATGCCTCAGTATATTGATGGAGACTATACTGCCTCCACTCCACCTATAGCTGGTGTGTGGTGTGCGCACTGCCGCTGTTGTCCTGTGGCTGCTGTCGCATCACCCAAGTAGATGCTGCACACTGGTGGTGGTGTGGAGGGAGACCCCCCATCATGATTGTGAAGCGCTTTGGTCATACATGATAAATGCGCTATATAAATACACATTACTTGTTTACTGCTCAGTAAGCAACATCTTTCGGATGAGACGTTAAACCGAGGTCCCGACTTTCTGTGGTTGTTAAAAATCCCAGGATGTCCTTCAAAAAAAGAGTAGAGGTTTAACCCCGGCATCCTGGCCAAATTTGCCCACTGGCCTTTGTCCAATCATAGCCTCCTAACAATCCTCATATCATAATTGACCCTTCGCTAAGACTACCAGCTGACCACAAAATCGCCAAAGACCAATTGTGGCGTAGCAACTGTAAATGGGCGCGGGAGGTATGTCAAGCTTTCGAGCGAGGGGAAACAACTCAAAGTGTTGTGCATATGGATTGTGCAAATCTATTACCAGGTATCCTAAAGGTTTGGATGGGGTGGTGGAATTTTTCCCTTTTCCAAAACTTAAAATCCAAGGGGAGAAAGGTCAGACGTGGATCAAGCTATGTGGGGGGCTGTGAAGGCAGCACAATTCAGTCATATTTCCATTTGTTTCAAGCTATGAATATTTAGATTATACATCAACAGAACAAAACACACATATGATCACAAACTGAGCACTTGCAATCAATTAATGTACTTTACTCGCAGCTGTTTTCAGTCATTTTAAACCCTTGTGTCCCTGTCAGAGCTACAATTCACCAATGTTTTCATCTGTCTTTTGAAGTCTTTTAATCATTGGTGATGGCGTTGTAGTATGTTAGTGTCTGCTCTTATATTCGGTGTCGGATAAATATTTTATTGCACAACAATTAGTCTATCTGGGTTTTTGGCAAAAAAAAAAAGAGAAATGACAGTCTAATTTGTTATTACATTTTTTTTTTTTTAAATTTCACTTAACCTGCTGTGCATGAACTAAGCTGTTGAATGGTCAGCATACGAGGCAGCTAGGCTGTAGCTTCAATCTTGATTAAATTATTTTCTAATCGGTTGTCATGAATATACCCCTGTAATGCATACTGCGGTCCTTTTTTGTCTAGCTTGCTTAGATATCTCACCTGTTTGCCAAAAATGACTAATAATCTCCCTGGGAATGTCTGACACCGGCGCATACTGTAATGGACGTGCTAGGCATGAAAGCTTGACAGATGTAACAACAGTAACTAAGGAGGGCGGGGCTTAGCGAAGAGTCAGTTGGCTTCATCACTCTATCTCCTCTCCACCAATCAGCTGGTGTGGGCTGTGCGGTCTGGCGTAATATGGCTACCATCGCATCATCCAAGTGGATGCTGCACACTGTTGGTGGATGAGGAGATTCCCCCAAAAATGTGTAAAGCGTTTTGAGTGTCCAGAAAAGTGCTATATAAATGTAAGGAATTATTGTTATTATTATTATTATTTTCAAATATATTTGCACTATTTCTTGCTCACTTTGATATAACTCATTAGAGAACAAGAACACATTTGAGAAGAAACATGTATGCATTTATTCATGTACTTGCTCTAATTCCCAGGTCTTGCTGGATTAAATGACTATCAAGTACTACTAAACATATTATAAATAAATGGAATATGAGGAAATTGTGGAATCCATGTTTCACTTTAACAGATTATATAATTTGTGGCCAAGGAAATTTTATTAAATTAGGAAAACGCAAACCAGAAACATTTAACTACTGTTCTCAGACTGTTTGGACCCAACTTTATCTTTCCCGTTTTAATTGTGCGCATAAATCTTCTTCATTTTGCAATCTTCGCCAAGATATAAAGGAGTGAAGTGGATTAGATTTTGCAACAGAACCACTTATCCGCTCGCAGTTTACCCCGAACACCTTCGCTTCTTGATTGCTTAGTGTTTAGCTAGTTTAGCTCACACACTGTATTCTAATGTAAATGCAGTAATTAATTCAGGCAGACAAGCACTTGTAAGGATGTTTAGTCTCTTGTTCAGCAAGAAACAAAATCACTACTTTATCAGCTCGCTTTAACAAGTAGAGCCAGAACCAATTTATTCACAGGTAACTTTGACAAGCGAAAACTTAGAGGGGTATGTGTGAAAAAGAACAAGAATAAGGGCTTAAAAAAGAAAACGGGAGATGTGCAAATGCATGCGGTTTTCTAGATGTCACACAAACCAAGACGTTTCAAAGGAGCTGCAACTGGCGAGATACAATAATGTCCAATAATCGGACAGAAGGCACCAGAGGTGGCGCAATTTAGGATCAAAGGAGTGGCGAAAAATTGGAGATAATCATTCCATCTTGGGTTTGATACAAAGGGATCATGCCAGGAGTGTGAAAGTGTTTATGGGTGCGCTAATCAGTCTCCATCAAGACAAGGTCCGGAGCTTCAGCCATGGCCCTTTTTTTTGGTTTGTGAGGTTATTTCACTGGAAGAGGGTCTTTGATCATTGCTTCACTAAGCACACAACCTACTGTCTTCAAATAACCTCTTTCAGTTTTCCAATACTGTTACTTTCATCATTTTGGCATCCTTGAGGCTTTGAAATGACCGCTGTAAACTTTTCTATTAATACTGCAGGTCCTTTGTTTCGATTTTGGGGCCACAGATCTGCTACCGTTACACAAGATGTTCTCTCCCAACTTTTGTCCTAGGATCAGATACTGAAAAAAAAAATATATAAATGGTGTTGGTTTTACTTTGAACCCATTTTGACTCTAGCCGATTGTAAATTTTACAGAAAAATCACAAAAGAAAGTTCAGAGAGTTCAAGTCCCCATGAAATTACAGTCAGTATAGCTTGTTGTAAGTTTATCTATGAGCTAGTAAGCTTTGAAAGTGTCATAGTATGAAAATCTGGCTATACTGAGGCATAGCTGATTGATAAAAGTATAGTATAATTGAGCCTCACATACTTATTTCCATGGGTCACACTTTATTTTGATGGTCCGTTTGTTGAATTTAAGTTACATTGCATCTACATGCCAGCTAATTTTCATTAAATCTCAAGTAGATTTTAATTGGGGTTAGTGTTAGTGTAAGTTGACATGTACTGGCAAAGTTTCTTATAGTCATTTAAATGTCTGTTGAAGGAGCAGAATCAACAGATATTAAGCAGTCTACTAATACTCAAATGTACCATCAAAATAAAGGGTTACCTCTCCTTGTTATTTAAATCCCATGAGTGTAAACAGCTTAATCTGAATGAAACACCAACTGTAATTGGATCATTAATAGGCCGCATTTGACTGGCCACAATGTTTTCTTGTGAGATTACAACAGGGATGTCCAAACTCGGTCCTGGAAGGCCGGTGTCCTGTTTAGCTCCAACGCAATGGTTTTTCCCTCTTATTTTTAAGTTGATCTGAGCTTGTTTTAGACATATTATGTATGTGGAATTCAGGGAGACTAAAAAGGAGTGGTTTTGTGAAGCAGGCAGCCAAGCATGACCATTGAGTGTTTACAGATGATCGGAACATAAAATGCAGGATATACAGATTATAACTTTATTCTGCGCCACACAGAAGAGGCATACGGTCTGTTTGAATGTATCTTTAGTTAGTTTAATGTCTATATTGTGAAATTTGGCATGCAAGTTTGTGATATAATGAGACAACCGACATGTAAACTGTTAAATTTATGCATTGTGTCATATCACTCAGCTCTTTTCACTCATATCACTCTGATTTTTCTTAAGTGAAAGGATGCCAGTAAACTTTTTAAAACTCTAAATAACTCTAAATATATATATCTGTTAGGCCATTTTGTTGAGTATAATTATTATTTAGCCTGTATTTCATCCCCAACACAACTCACGAGCAAAATAGGTTACTCTGGTGACATAAGGATTTCTTACTCATAGCTAAAATGTACCACTCCACTACTTTAGTCTATTCAGTTTGTTAAATATTTTTTTCACAAACGAAGTATGATTATTTAAATTATTTTGTAGCATATTTATGATTATTTTGAATGGAATTGAATTTTGCACGTGTTTATTTCAGAATACAACACACTATCTGTGTGTGTGAGAGAGCATCAGAGTAGTGCTTATTAATATTCACAACCCTTCCAAATATGGTCAAAACCCAAGCTTTTCACTTTAGGAGTAATTTCTGTTATAAATGAGTCCATAAAAAAGGAGAATTTGTGAACGTACCTAAGCCATATACCTACTGTGTAGATATCAGAGAAGAATTTAAAGTCGGCATGAAATCAAAATGTACCCTTCTTATTTGATTTTATTTACTTATTCTTATATGTCTATTGTAGTGCTTGTTATAAATTTTTATAAATCTGTGCACGTCAATATTTAGTAAACATACATACGAATATAATCTTTTAACCCTCCGCAAATGACTATTCTTTACTTCTGTTTCCATGGAACACTATCAGAAAGGGCCTCATTTAAGCCCTGCTTTTATCCATTTGTCAATCTTCCTTGACTTTTGTAAGCAATGCCCATCTTCCAATGCTCCAATCTGTATTTTTTTCTCATTTCAGGATTGTTTCAATAGGATGTACGTCACAATATTGGAAATCCTAACTTCAGTTTCGTGCCACATTTAACATTTTGCATTTTATGGCACGTTTAAAACAATACAATTCAGATGTTGTACCCCAGGGGTGCCCAAACTCGATGCTGTGCCGGTGTTCATACATCGATGCCGGTGTCCTGCAAAGTTTAGTTCCAACCCCAATCAGACACATCTGGGCTAGCTAATCAAGCTCTTAGACCAAGTTTGGGTAGCCCTGTTGTACGTATGCAAAACAAGTCTCGCAATTTCATCAATATAGATCAGTTATTTTGATGACACCACGCTGCACTTTAGCTTCTCATTAGATTTCTGTCTAATCAAATGCTCTCTAATCTGAAGTTTTCCTTCCCCTATGCTAGAAGTAAACCCTAAAGCTATATGGCTGAAATCGGTTAGATCTATTTTCTAATAACATAAATGCAGTACCTCACCACCTCGGCTGTGCATCACTTTCGAATAGGGTTGTCCTGATCAGGTTTTTTTGCCTTTGAGTCCGAGTCACTTGATATTGAGTATCTACCGATATCGAAACCCGATCTGATACTTCTATAATACATAAAAAAATAGAGTGCAGAAACAGATCCAGTATGTTCCTTATTTTTTTTTTATCTAATTCGCCTTATTTCAACATTCAACAGCTCTGTTAACAAACAGAGCACTTCTGTGAGGTAGCTTGAACAATCAAGGAATAAATAACATCAGTTCTTCACTTCTGGACTTTAGTGCAACAGTAAATATTAAAAAATTCTAATATTAAAAACAAATAGCACTTCAACTTAAAATACCCGGCAGGCAATACCAAATGTACATATCTCACAGTTTGCTATGGCAATGTTGTCGTCATTAACTTTATAATACCTCCAGACCGCAGACATACTTGCGATTTCCGCTTCAAGCTGCTTCAGCATTCTACTTTGCCCGCATTTAACCAATAGCGTCTCTGCAACAAAGTGATGTCATGCCACACGCGTTGCTGTTTCTGTGTGAAGTCAAGAAAGAGGTCTAACTCTGTGCCACCGCATAACTATTAATGTGTTATAAAATAATGAGAATATTTATATGAACATATATATTTAAGTTCTGATCAGGAGGTAACGTCAGATTCCGATTGAGTCTGAAACCGCGTGATCGGGCCCGATTTCCGATCACATGATCGGATCTGGGCATCCCTACTTTCTAATAATCATCATTATTTCTTATATTTAACACCATACAATTTCTTATTTCTTATTTCTTATATTATATTTCATTATTTCTTATATTATATTCTTATATTTCTTATATTTAACACCATACAAAGCAGATTTGTGAAACTTGACTGTAAATGGCAAAAGAGGACTGTAGTATTTTTATAACTGTTGCTGGGCAGGTTATTTTGTAGATTGTAATGCAGTATATATTCTTAGTGGACGCTTAAAAGTAATATACCCCACATATAACTCTAAAATAACCACACATTATTGATTGATTTGGTACAAAAAACAATCAGTGTCTCAAAGTGTACGGCCACTGCCTCAGACTCTGTGAAATGTTTACGTTGCTGTCTCTGCTAACAACAAAGCTAATATATTCCAGAAGGGGTTTACGCTAAACGACAAGCAGAGCCCCATCTCTCTGGCAGTCAGGAGATCGGTGGTTCATGCCCGGCTTTATTATGCCACAGTGTGTGCGACTGCCTCCCACCGCACTTCATTAGTTCCCTCTGATACTTAAGCGCAAACACAAAGACTCGGCAGCAGCGCTAAATAAAACAGCTCTGTGAGGCCAGGAGGCGTCTCAACAGTCTGGGATCAATTGGCCCACGCTGGCATCTTACATTTTGACGTCTTTCCTTGTTTTCAGGCTCTTTCTAAAGAATTGTCCACCAGCGACTCTGAAATTGAGATGATTTTATGCACACAAAAGCCCTTTCTCCTGCTGAGAAATATAAGAGATGAAGGAATGCAAATCAGCTCTTTGAAAGGGTATGCATTCAGTTAAACGGCTTCGTATTGAAAATATGAAAAGTTTCTTCTCGGTTATAATGCAAATGTAACCCTGGAAGCCGAAAGGCAGACATGCTATAAATCCATGCAGGGGTTTGGTAACAATGGACTAAGGTCAATGTCCGGTTGAAAGATAAGGTAAATAAATTAACGATGACATGCAATTAAATGAATTCTGTCTTCAAGACAAGCTGACAGGTGATTTGATGAAAAATTTAAGCCTGGGGATAAAATAAAACTACTTTTACATTTATAGTTCAATATAAGACAATTCATGCAATTTTTATTTTTTACGTTTCACATTGTGGTAGTCTGCTTGTTTTTTGTTGTCATTTTTATTTTTTCCCTATTAAAGAAAGTTTAAACTGTTTAAATATATATATATATATATATATATATATATATATATATATATATATATATATATATATATATATATATATATATATATATATAACAATTTAAACAGTTTAAACACACACACACACAGTTGAAGTCAGAATTATTAGCCTCCCTTTGAATTTTTTTTCATATTTCCCAAATGGAGTTTAACAGATCAAGGAAATTTTCACAGTATGTCTGATAATATCTTTTCTGAAAGACTTATTTGTTTTGTTTCGGCTAGAATAAAAGCAGTTTTGAATTTTTTAAAAGCCAAAAATTATTAGCCCCTTTAAGCTAATTTTTTTTCCGATAGTCTACAGAATACTGTACTACTAATTACCCTAACCTGCCTAGTTAACCTAATTAACCTAGTTAAACCTTTAAATGTCACTTTAAGCTGTATAGAAGTGTCTTGAAAAAGATCTAGTCAAATATTATTTACTGTCATCATGGCAAAGATAAAATAAATCAGTTATTAGAAATGAGTTATTAAAACTATTATGTTTAGAAATGTGTTAAAAAAAATCTTCTCTCCTTTAAACAGAAATTGTGGAAAAAAATAAACAGGGAAGCTAATAATTTAGGCGGGCTAATAATTCTCACTTCAACTGTATATATATATATGTGTGTGTGTGTGTGTATATATATATATATATATATATATATATATATATATATATATATATATATATATATATATATATATATATATATATATATATTAGTGCTGGGCCGTTAACGGCGTTAACGTGCTGCGTTAACGCGAGACTCTTATCGCGCGATAAAAAAAATATCGCCGTTAATCTATTCTCAAAGTTGGGTTGGGAGCTGGGTCTATACTACGCAAGCTATGATGGCTTTCACCTTGATATATTACCGCGGATGTATACCTGACCGGTGAGCCGTCTGCTCTATTGAATCAAATCAGCAGGATGCCTGACTCTAACTGCAGTTTCACTTTTCATTTATTCCTTCGTGACAAACTGGGGTAATAAAGACGCAAATACGGAGTAAGGACAGGTGAGAGAGTTATGGAGTTTAATAACGCATGCCAAATGGTAAGAAAAAAAACTTCCGCATTTCGCGATGTGTGTGTGTGTGTGTGTGTGTGTGTTTGTGTATGCGTGTGTGCAGTCCTTTCTGACAGCCGCGTGTGGACCTTGTCGGAAAATATGGCGAAAGGTCCTAAAGACCGCCGTGTTTACTTCAATAATGCCACTAAAATCTGCATACTCCACATCTTAATTCCATTTCTGTTTAGTTCAGTGCTGACTTTAGTCTGGTTAAGCTCATCAGAATTCGCTGTTTGGAGCTTATGTAGGCCTACAGTTCAACATTCATGTTTAACTGAATAAACAGTTAGTAAACACAAGTAAGTAAACACATCTTATTGAACATCATTTATTTTCATCACCAATTATCATAGTAGAACAGTTTCTCAAGCAGTTTGTGATGCAGTTAGGAAACATTTTGGAGATGAGACACTGGTCTAATGCGACACCCGGCTTGAGAAACCCGTTCTCAAAGACTTATTATTTGGGTAGCACACATATTCTGAATACCTTCGGCAGAATTCAAATGAGCCATTTTAATCTAGATTAATCTAGATTAATTTTGAAATTAATCTAGATTAATCTAGATTAAAAAAATTAATCTATGCCCACCTATAATATATATATATATATATATATATATATATATATATATATATATATATATATATATATATATATATATACACACACACACAGTACCGGGTTGAACCCACTTTTGCCTTTAGAACTGCCTTAATTCAAGGGCGTAGATTTGCTCATGACATTGGTGGGGACATACATCCCTAGAGCGCATGCATTGAACAGCACAAATTCTGTTTAACGCTTTTAAAAACATGATTAAAGTATTTAATAATATAAAATAAACACTTAATAATACAAATAACAATCCCGTCCCATGCTGCAAATGTCAATTTACAAGATTTTACTGCAATCAGGCTTTGAGGAGGTATGAATGTAGAGAAATTTAGAGAGGTGTGTGACGCAATTTTATGCTAATTATGGTTTTTATAATCATGGAGGCCAAAATCAAAACTAATTTTTTAATTGACTGCACTGCCTTGGTTAATAGGATTATGGTAAACCAGTAGCGAACTTGACTTGGTGCACGTGTAGGTTAAAAGTTGACCTAAAGGTGCTCTATTGTACTGAGTTCTGGTGACTGTGGAGGCCATTTGAGTACAGTAAACTCATTGTCAGATTCAAGAAACCAGTCTGAGAAGATTCGCGCTTTATGAGATGGCGCGTTATACTGCTGGAAATAGCCATCCATCAGATGGGTACACTGTGGTCATAAAGGGATGGACATGGTCAGCAACAATACTCAGGTAGGCTGTGGCATTGACACGATGCTCAATTGGTACTAATGGGCCCAAAGTGTGCCAAGAAAATATCCCCCACACCATTACACCACCATCAGCAGCCTGAACCGTTGGTACAAGGCAGGATGGATCCATGCTTTCATGTTGTTGATGCCAAATTCCAACCCTACCATCCAGATGTCGCAGAAGAAATTGAGACTCACCAGACCAGACAACATTTTTACAATCTTCTATATTCCAATTTTGGTGATCCTGTGCAAATCGTAGCCTCAGTTTCCTGTTCTTAGCTGACAGGAGTGGCACCCGCTGTGGTCTTCTGCTGCTGTAGCCCATCCACCTCAAGGTTCGATGTGTTGTGCGTTCAGAGATGCTTTTCTGCATACATTGGCTGTAAAGAGTGGTTATTTAAGTTACTGTTGCCTGTCTATCAGATCGAACCAGTCTGGCCATTCTCCTCTGACCTGTGACATCAACAAGGCATCTGTGCCCACAGAACTGCCTCTCACTGGATATTTCGCATTTTCAGACCATTCTCTGTAAACCCTAGAGATGGTTGTGCGTGAAAATCCCAGTAGATCAGCAGTTTCTGAAATACTCAGATGAGCCGTCTGGCACCAACAACCATGCCACATTCAAAGTCATTTAAATCACCTTTCTTGCCCATTCTGATGCTCGGTTTAAACTGCAGCAGATCGTCTTGACCATGTTTACATGCATGAATGCATTGAGCTGTTGCCATGTGATTGGCTGATCAGAAATTTGCGTTAACATGCAGTTGGACAAGTGTACGTAATAAAGTGTCCGGTGAGTGTATATATACTGATATTGGATAGCAAGAAGGTACAGTAAATGGTATAGGTTTCTAACCTTTTAATACATTTTAATTGATCTGTAATCTAAGTATAAATATGTAAATAGTTAATTTTTTTAAATGCACTCCTGTATTTCAGTATTTCATTTTAAAATGTAGCTTTTAATTTATTTTATGGTAATCATACTATTTTTCCCTTTACTTTACCATTATGAACTCCCTGCTGTTCTTTAATTTCCAGACTCGTCCTGTCATCTCCTGACTTCAGAAGCCCTATAGGGAAATCTAGAGCTTGTGTCATGTGGACCAGTTTTCTGATACTTCAATGGTGCTCCTGCATCCTCTTTGAAGTTTGAAAGCCTCAGTTCCAATGTGGACTAATTGCATAGAAAACCACAGTAAAGCCCTTTGAAAAAAGTCATGCAGGTTCACAAACGTCACTCGGGTGAGTAAATGATGACACAGTTTTCATTTTTACGTAAATCTTTTTTTAAATGGACCACGGTTTTCATTAGCCACTATTCCACTTATTTTCATTATCTGCATTCAGAACTTCTATCTGAGGAGATCCACTGTATACGTAAGTGAACAGTGTTAAAGACTGTGTGTTGTACAATCATGAAAGGTTTTAGTTATCTTACTTTAATCTCGTGTTTTTGGGAATTTACTTTGGTAAAATCTGTGTTGAATCACTTTTTTGCACCACAACACTATAACGAACCTCCGAGTGCTTGTTCAGAGCTAATGCTATTGCCTGTTTGGAGAAGGTTTGACTGGCAATTCTCCAAAAAACACTTTGGTGTTTTCACAAACTAGAGAGCCACCACCCATCAGTACTTGTGTTGCTGAATAGGTCTCATCATTTTCAGCAACACTATCTTTTGAAGTGCCAAACCATCAACACCAGCATCAACAATGATTCGTTACATTGCTATTGATGTTTCTTGGCTGCAAACTTGCATTTAGGGTTGCCACCCGTCCTTTAAAATACGGAATCGTTCCGTATTTGAGAATGAAATTGCGTGTCCCGTTTTGAAACAATACGGTACAGGTTTTGTCCCGTATTTTTTTATCATTTTTTTTAAAAGAAGCTTTTCATGCAAATCATTCCACACGCATTGTATGAAGATGCCTCACTTCCTACTTTTGATTGGGTAATACTTGATGTCATCGTTAGTTTGATTGGTCTTTGTCCAGTGAGGAGGGCGTGTCTTTTAAGCAGAGTCTGTCAAGTCTTCACAGAGAGTAGCCTAATGGCAGATGCTTCTCCAGGTAACCCCCGCGTCTTAAAGTTTCAGAGTTTAAACGCAAGCGGCTGCAAAATACAGCAGAGAGTGGGAGTAAACAACTACCTGACTGCAGAGTGGTAGAAATTGTTATCAAGCCAACGGCAAGATTTGTCGGAGAGCGTTCTCTGTGGCTCATGAGAGCAGCGTTCCTGCAATGACAGAGCTCTTCTCCCGAAGCAGACATGGTAATAACAGTGACCCAGTCTGTGAAAATCTAGCTGGAGTCATTTTTTTTTTTGTAATTTACTGTTTTCTACATAAAATAAAGTCTGTAAACAGTCAACAGTCTAAAGTTTACAGTCTGTAAAAATAATAAACATATATGTATTTAATATTAACTGTGTAAAACCATATCAACAACTGAAATCACAGTGAAATGAATGGCTACAATCAAACTTTCTCTCAGAATTAGATTTGGCCTGGTTTTCACACACTGGGTCACAAATTGTAATTTGTAAAAATTCTGTAAATACAATGTAAGTGGATCACATTCCAATGTAATATTATGATTTGTTTGTTAAGGTAAAGTCAGGCACATAAGCATTATTTTTTTACATGAAACATTACATTTATTACATTAATAAACAACATAATGCCCATGTAAAGAAAATAAACTAGTAAATTGCAACTTTCCAAATTTTTAAATTAGAAATAGGCTATTTGAAAACTTTACTAGCGAATGTTTGTAGCTAGTTTATGTATGTGCTGTTTCCAGGTTTGGATAGGTGTTACTGCAAATAATGACAAATATTTTAGCCAAAATCTGTTATCAATACCACCCTTTAAAATTAGGTTCATTAGTATTTTCTCCTCTCCTCTAGGTTACAGCAGCTGAGTTAACACAGGTGTACCACACTATTAAACATAACATCAGCTATAACAGTGCTGCAGAGTTGTAAAAGAGAAAGACTGACTGCATCTGATCTGTTTACAAAGATTTTAATAAAAGACAGTTTATTTTAATGTCCAAGTGTTCATACTTTCCTGAAAACATATTTTAAGTTGCGATTTACCACCACTGGCATGCTATTGGGCCTGTGATTGGGGATGTGACCCTCGCTGCAGTATGCGTCCCTTATTTTTTTGTATTAAAAGTGGTACTTGCATTAGCATCCAAACACGGTAAATCCAACGTATTCTTGCAGCTTTACGTAATTTATATAGATGGAGATTATAAATGAAAATAAAGTTTAGCGTTGTCATTAGCTGCAGTTTTCCCTTTGTTCTTAATTTAGGCCCAATCCCAATTCCTAGGCCCTTCCCCTTAACCCTACCCCTCGTTTTGCGCATTCACGTCAAGGGGTAGTGGTGTCCCAATTCTCTTTAGCTTAAAGGCGTAGGGCTAAGGGCAAGGAGTAAACACCCCTTCGAACAAAGATTTTTCAGGACTACACTCAAAACGGAGGGGTAAGAAAATTTCCCAGAATACACCTGCTACAACGGCAGTAGTGCTGAACCCGGAAGTAAGGAGAGCCACAAATTAGTATTTTTTTGTCATTATTACGAACTTTTACGACAAACAAACACATGTTTTAATATATTCATAACCGCGTTCATGTTTTACCACCATGCTTTAAAAAAAAAAAAACGCAAAAAAAAAAAATCGCTAAATTTCGCGATCTCTAATCCCTAATAATAACTCCTATACAGCAGTTCCACAATATTCTGACACTCGAACACCCTGTCAGAGCAGTCAAGTGGCTGAAAATGAGCTTTTTACAGTGTCTGGGATAATGTTAATGTTGTTTTCGTGTGTTTACATGAATATGCCCACAGTGTAAATACACAATACAGTTACGATCTTATTGCCACATTAGATTGTTATGATAACATAATATATGCCTTCAGTGATTTCCTGAAGATAGACATCAAAAAATAACACAACTGGAATAATTACAGCAGTCGTGATCGTCTGATCTCATATGAAGCAGATCACGATGACAAATGATGACGTGTGCAGGTGTTGAAGTGCTGTCCCAATTCTTAGGGGTAAGTTTTGAAGCCCTTCCCCTTAACCCTCGGTTGTAAGGGCCAAGGAGAAGGGGTACAAAAATAGAATTGGGATTGGGCCTTAGTGTTTGTATTTTCTTCCTGTCTTTAACATTGACCTGTTTAAAGGGACTATGGATGTAAATTAGCCAGTGTTGCCACGTTTTTACATGTTGTATCAATGAGCATTGTTTCATTTTTAAATAATAAATACAAATGAGAAAAAAAGGTTTGTTTGTCTTGTTAGTAACAGTATATTTGAGGCCCTGAAACAAGCAGCTTTTACTTCTAGAGAAGAAATGCTTTAGTTCAACTTAAGAACTGTGTTCCTTAGTTTAGAGTAGGTTTGTGAAATGTATTGACTTTGGTACCAATCGGTACTGAAAAAAACAAAAAACGGCCATTTCCTGCCAACATTTGAGCACTGTTTAGCACATTCTTAAACATTCGACTAATGGCCTGTTTCCACTGAGTGGTACATTACAGTACGGTACAGTTCAGTATGCTTTTGGCCGTTTCCACTGTCAAAAGGTACCAAAAAGCAAACCGTACTGTAGCACTTTTTGGGTACCCTTTCAGAAGGGGACCAATAGCTGAACATTATTGGTTTACAGAGAAGCGTGACTAACTTGTGCACAAGCAGGAGAATGAAAACAAAGGAAGCGCCATTTTTAAATACAAAGCTGAGACATTACACCGTAATAATATATTCGTATAATAACGAGCCATGGTCGACCTGAGCTTAAACAAACCTTGTCGTCGTCTTGATAACCAACCACAAAGGCAAGAAGAAGAGCAGAGTTTACCCTGTGCCCCGTAGTTGATTACAAGGCTGTCTAAAGCACGAGCGGTTTCGCTTTTTCTCTTGGGTTCACCGTGCATCTATATTTGAAATAACGAACTTCTTGAGCTGATGATAATAATGTGCGCGTGATTATTGAACCACTACTGACATCCTTTTAGAAGCAGACAAATGCGAGAGTGAAGCGCGAAAAAACAAAGGAGAAGCCAGAAAAAAACGAGCAAATGATTCTTTCAGCAACCTAAAACATGAATCAACTGCCATGTTTAACTATTATCATCAACTTTTGGAATATTATGACGGAAATACTTTCTAACAAGAGGTTACATGTGCTGGTGAAGATTAAAGAAACAGATGAGAGGTTTACACCAACTGCGGGCTATACGTTGTGTGTTGTTTTTGTACCCAAATAAGGACTAAATGTATGTTGTGTGTAGTTTTTCTGTAAAGGGTAACATATCGGAGACTGTAAGGGTCTGTATTTGTTCATATATGTTGCATT
The DNA here is from genome assembly GCA_903798195.1 of Danio kyathit. Classification (NCBI taxonomy): domain Eukaryota; kingdom Metazoa; phylum Chordata; class Actinopteri; order Cypriniformes; family Danionidae; genus Danio; species Danio kyathit. Next base: position 19,666,122 of record LR812539.1, on the reverse strand, counting down.
TATTTATTTATTTTATATAATCGCAGACGTTACAGTAGGCTATTTCGCATTTCATAATCATCATTGATCTGCAGTTATAATCAAATCATGTTCATAGAAAGGTTAGTAATGAACATTTATACAGAAGTATTTATGTGTAAAGCATCTGTTTTGTGAGAAGTGCTTCTCATATAATATGTGAACGACCCGTACAGCTTTACTTTGACATTTCCTTGAGTGAGAGTGACGTCGACTGAAACTTTGTGGTACACCATGCCCACCAAAAGGGTACCGTTTGGCAGTGGAAACGCAAGCCTTATAAAGGTGACCAGTACCAACCCGTACTGTACTGTACCATTCGGTGGAAATGGGCCATAAGTGCGGTAACGTGACTTGATCGATTATAGGTTCTGAATGTTGATTTAGATTGATTTTCAATGAATCGCCAGCCCTAGGCTCAGTTACTGTGACTATCAAGACGTACTGCAACTTTTTATTTTCTCATTTCTTTTTAATATTAATACTTTTGACAGCTCTAGTTTAGAACCGGTGCTTTGGTGGTCGAAAGACAAAGAACTAATTTAAAACGAGTGCTCTGAATCAGCACTCAAACTACATTTCTGGAAAAAGGGGTATGAGTAGAACCCTTGCTTTTGGCCCAACAGTGGAAACAAAGCTATTGTGCGTGTATTTGATAAGGGATGCAGGCCTGCTCCAGTTCTCTCTCCCTTTCTCTCTCTCACCAAAGCCCCAGACAGAAACTCCCAGGAGACTTTTGCTTCTTGTTTAAACCTGACACAAATACCATGTCACAATGGCCAGAGTGACGGCGCTTGCAGGCACAAAAGCAAATATTTCCGTTTGTGGTCGTCCCCCAACCCCCTTTACACGTCCCACCGACACCTGAACCCTCAGCAGCTCTGCCAGCCAGCCATTTGTCACAAAGTAATTATAGAATTATCGATTGGTGAGCAATTAACAGTCCCACCCCTCCCCCCTCCCTCCACATCTTTTAATTTGCAGTCAGACCAGCAAGAGCAAAAAAAAAAAAAAGCTTTAGGAGTAACACATTTAACTCCTCCGGGATTTCTCTACAGTCTTCAGATTAATAGAGGGATGGGGACAAAAGGGCTTTTTTGGCCTGCTGTTTTGCCGCTCTCTGTCTCCAGGCTCTGGATATCCCCGACTGCGCCTCTCATGCCTCATACTGACTCGCATCCTAAAGCCGCTCGTATTAGCATTGTGATGAGATGTACTGTCGGATATCTGCTGAATTTGATAAACTCTGAGTGTGGTGTGGTATGAAGAAAGGGGGGGCTGTAACGTCCCGAGGGTCTGTAGTCCAGCTGACCGGTTTAATCAGACTTGGGGAACGTGTGGGGGAAGGGGATCAGGGTTATGGTTCGCTTGTATTGTGAATGGAGAGTTGAGTTTATGCTCACAGGGTTTTAGGATTTTAATTGTTTTTGGCTGGGCATATTGGGATAATCATGGTAGGAATATTAAAAAGTTGAGCACAAAATTGAAATTTAGTAAGTTTGAAATTGTATTATTATTGCAATCGTGTTATTTATAATAGTACTAATCAATAATATTATTAATACTAATGATAATCACAATTTATTCGTTACTCATCATAATGATTATGCATTTATTATGTGTTTAATATGGAGTTGGAAAACAATAATACGAACAACATGCACATATACATATTTAATAAATTGTATAATTTTTTTCCTTAGCTTTATGTTTTATATATAATGTTAATAATGTCGATTATGATTTTATGTTAATAATATTATTTATTAGTTTAGTATAGTTATGACAACAATAACACATAACATTTTAATACTATATACAAATGTATTATTAATAATGATGATGATAATGATAATAAATACTACTACTACTAAAAAAAAATAATATTTATAATTATTATAATTATTATATTATTATTATTATTATTTTAATGTTTTTTTATAATGCTAACCACTGTAATATTACTTTTAGGACAAATGTATTAATTATAATATTTATTGTTAATTTGGTAGTTGGGTTTTTGAGAACAATAACACACAACATTTTAATATTATATACAAATGTATTATTATTGAAATAAAGATAATGATGATAATGATAATAAATACTGCTACTACTACTACTACTAATATAATAATAATAATAATAATAATAATAATAATAATAATAATATTATTATTGTTGTTGTTGTTGTTGTTGTTGTTGTTGTTATTATTATTATTATTATTATTATTATTATTATTATTATTATTATTATTATTATTATTATTATTATTATTATTATCATTATTATTATTATCATTATTATTATTATCATTATTATTATTATTGTTATTATTATTATTATTATTATTATTATTATTATTATTATTATTATTATTATTATATTAAATTAAATCAAGTTTGGCGACGCAGTGGCGCAGTAGGTAGTGCTGTCGCCTCACATCAGAACCTAGGCTGGGTCAGGTTCGAACCTCGGCTGGGTCAGTTGGCGTTTCTGTGTGGAGTTTGCATGTTCTCCCTGCGTTCGCGTGGGTTTCCTCCGGGTGCTCTGGTAGGCTAAATTGTCCGTAGTGTGTGAGTGTGAATAAGTGTGTGGATGTTTCCCAGTGATGGGTTGCGGCTGGAAGGGCATCCGCTGCGTAAAAATGTGCTGGATAAGTTGGCAGTTCATTTCGCTGTGGCGACCCCCAGATTAATAAAGGGACTAAGCCGACAAGAAAATGAATGAATAAATCTAGTTTTGTTTATTTATATTATTTTTAGTGTAAATCTATTAATACAAATTATTAATGTTAATTTGGTAGTTGAGTTTTTGACAACAATAACACATAACATTTTAATATCATATACAAATGTATTATTATTGATAATAATGATAGAAATAAATACTACTACTACTACTACTACTACTACTACTACTACTACTAATAATAATAATAATAATAATAATAATAATAATTATTATTATTATTATTATTATTATTATTATTATTATTATTATCGTTGTTATAATATTTCTTTAATGCTAACAACTGTAATAACCAATACTTTATTATATTAAATTTAATCTATTTTTGTTTATTTATGCAATATGACTTTTAGTACAAATATAATAATAATAATAATAATAATAATTATTATTATTATTATTGTTAATGTGGTAGTTGAGTTTTTGACAACAATATTACATAACATTTTAATATAGTATACAAATGTATTAATAATAATAATTATTATTATTAATAATAATAATAATAATCAGTAAGCACTGGGGAGGTTTGCTGCAAAGAGTGATGCGGCTGGGATGAGAATCAGCACCTCCAAGTCCGAAGCCATTGTGCTCCACCTGAAAAGATGGTTTGCCATCTCGAGGTTGGAGGAAAGTCCTTACCCCAGGTGGAGGAGTTTAAGTATCTCGGGGTTTTGTTCACGAGTGAGGGTAGGATGGAGTGTGAGATTGACAGGCAGATTGGTGCAGCGGCAGCAGTAAAAGCTTTCGATTTACCGGTCAATCTACGTTTCTACTCTCACCTATGGTCATGAGCTTTGGATCATGACCGAAAGGACAAGATCTCTGATACAAGCGGTCGAAATGAGTTTCCTTCGAAGGGTGGCAGGGTGCACTCTTATGGATAGGGTGAGGAGCTCTGACACTCAGAAGGAGCTTAGAGTAGAGCCGGTGCTCCTCCACATCGAGAGAAGTCAGCTGAGGTGGCTCGGGCATCTGTTTCGGATGCCTCCTGGATGCCTACCTAGAGAGGTGTTCCAAGCATGTCCCACCAGGAGGAAACCTCCGGGAAGACCCAGGACACGCTGGAGGGACTATGTCTCTCGGCTGGCCTAGGAACACCTCGGGATCCCCCCGGAGGAGCTGGAGGAAGTGTTTGGGGAGATAGAAGTCTGGGGATCTCTCCTAAGACTTCTGCCCCCGCGAACCGGCCCTGGAAAAGTGGCAGAAAATGAATGAATGAATAATACCAACAACTGTAAAAACTAATACTTTATAATATTAAATACTATAAAAATTCAACAACTAAATCAAGATTGATTTTAGAGTAACTGTAAATGCTAAAGAATGCTTTGTTCATTTGTTAATTTCCAGTTCATCAAAAAATATTTGAGTTGCTCAGTAGTTAGCACTGTTGCCTCACAGCAAAAAGGTCGCTAGTTCAAGTCCTGGTTGAGTCAGTTGGCATTTCTTTGTGGAGTTTGCATGTTCTCCCCATGTTGGCGTGGGTTTCCTCCGGGTGCTCCGGTTTTCCCCACAGTAAAAGACATGCTATAGGTGAATTAAATAAACTAAATTGGCAGTTTTGTATGTATGTGTGTGGATGAGTATGTATAGAAGTTTCACAATACTGGGTTGCAGCTGGAAGGGCATCCACTGTGTAAAACATATGCTGGACAAGTTGGCGGTTCATTATGCTGTGGCGACCCCTGATTAGTATAGGGACTAAGTCGAAAAGATAAAGAATGAATAATAATAATAACAATTATTTTTATTATCATTATTATTATTGTTTTTATCATGCTAACAACTGTAATAAACAATACTTTATAACAATTAAATTGAATATTTTTATGTAATAATATTTAAAATACAAATATATCATTACTATTATTAATGATGATGATGATACCACTACTACTACTACTACTACTACTACTACTACTAATAATAATAATAGTAATAAATATTAATTATTATTATTATCATTATTATTATTATTATTATTATTATTATTATTATTATTATTATTATTATTATTATTATTATTATTATTATTATTATGTTTTTATAATGTTAGCAACTGTAATGACCAATACTTTGGAATATTAAACACTATTAAAAAATCTAACTAATTTAAGATTGATTTTAGATTTACAAAATGCAAAATAACTGTTCATTTCATCAAAAGGTATTTAAGTTGCTTTGTTTTAGCCAGAATTAAGATATAATTAATATATTCACCAGAGAAAAAACTAATTATTAAATCTCACAGTTTCTAAACACAACATGAACATGCTCTCAGAAAGATCTTTCTTTTTTAAACACCAGCCAAACTTTGCAACTGTTCCAGCAGCATTGCTAAAATTCAAGAGTTGTACAGAAGTAAACCCGACGTGTTTTAACTTTGCTAGGGTATATTTTTTGAACACAGAAGCAGGAAATTGTTCTGACTGTGTGTGTGCAATGATATATAAAGTGTGACGGATGTTTCCAACCACAAAATCACCAGAGGAACTGAATTCACATACAGAAAAATGTCTTCAGAAGAGAGTTCAAGTGAGCTATCAGCACATCTAACACAACTTCAAATAAGCATAAAAAAACAGAAGCGCACATTTTCTTTCCTCGATAGTCTACAAACGCCTACTCTTCGCTTTTTTCAGCAGGCCCCAGATCAGCATGCGAAGACTTGCGACGCTCAAGTGCTGGCAGATATTAAGACTGGGATCGATTTCATGGAACATCACCTTGATAACATATGGCCACAGCTGAGGAAGTTGATTTCCTTTCTGTCGTCCTTTATAACTCCACTCTTTTTTTTTCACCTCCATGTGTTTCATTTTTTTTTCTTAATCCCTCATTTTGGCAGGCCAAGATGTGTGAGGTTTTATTTTGTAGACAATGCATAAATTAACCACAAAAACAAAACAAAAGAGCATGATTTATCTTAATGTGTCAGCTTGCGTGTTTATGTTTGGGATTTTGACGCCGATAAAGATCTCCTCTCGCATTATGCATCGTAAAAATCAATACTTTCATATTCATTGTAAAAATCCAAAAGCGTGTGAAGGGAGACCTTATCGGGATAATACAATATCCCCCTTGCCGAGCATCACATATACCCACGCTTGGAAGACACTAACAAACATGCGGCGGAAAGATTTCCACCATTGCCACCTGATAAATGAGAAATTTTTCAATATCCAGGAAGCTGATTACCAATTTACCGCTGTCAACTTCCATCTCTGCACCAATAAGGCCGTTCTCTCAATGCATATGCCATCTCTGAGAATATTTCGGCTCATATTGGAAATGTGCTCTCTCAGCTAATGTGATATAGAGTCAATGGCTGGGGTGATTTTTATTTATTTATTTATTTTTGGATTTTTGATTAATATGATGTCATGTACAACACTCTAAACAAGTTGAGGAATTGCAGAAGCGTGACAGGGTTGCAGACGGCCACCGGTGTTTTGATTGTGATGCAGAATTGGTGAAAAGGATGTGAATGACAGTAAAGGATGGTGCAAGACCTTTTACTGTAACTTTTATTTTGCACTTTAGTTATTAGCCTTTTTTATGTATTTATCTGCAAATTTGAACAAGTTGAACATAATTTATTAACTAAAAATAAATTAATACATATTATTAACTGATGGAGACCCCAGAATAATAAAGGGGCTAAGCCGAAAAGAAAATGAATGAATATTATTAAATGAAACCTTTAATTTCCCTAACTATCTGTTATTTAATTTTAAATGTTAATTAATTGGTCAAATTGTTAACTTGACACTTCATTCTAGCAAACAAACTAGAAGTTATTTAATACAAATAATGAAATATATAATCATTCCATCAGTCAGTGAAGAAAGAGATAATATAAGATAATGCTAGTTTCTTTTAAAACTCTCTCTCTCTCTCTCTTTCTCTCTCTCTCTCTCTCTCTCTCTCTCTCTCTCTATATATATATATATATATATATATATATATATATATATATATATATATATATAGAGAGAGAGAGAGAGAGAGAGAGAGAGTTTTAAAAAGAACTAGCATGCATTAAAAAGCAGTTTTTAATTTTTTAAACACCATTTAGGGACAATATTATTAGCCCCTTTAAGCTATATTTTTTCGATAGTCTACAGAACAAACCATCCTTACAGTAACCTGCCTAATTACCCTAACCTGCCTATTTCACCTAATTAACCTAGTTAAGCCTTCAAATGTCACTTTAAGCTGTATAGAAGTGTCTTGAAAAATATCTAGTAAAATGTTATTTACTGTCATCATGGCAAAGATAAAAGAAATCAGGTATTGTAAGTGAGTTATTAAAACTATTATGTTTAGAAATGTGTTGAAAAAAGTCTTCTCTCTGTTAAACAGAAATTGGGGGAAAAAAAAACAGAAGCTAATAATTCTGACTTCAACTATATGTACAGTATATGTGTATATGTTTTTTTATAATAAAATATATATCCTAATTATTTGCCCTCTTAAAAAAAAAATCTATAAATACACAATCAATAAATAATCAACCAGTTAATAAAAAACAGCTTGTGTGTGTATATATACATGTATATCTTTATTATTTGCCCTCTTTCAAAACAATTCTATGAATATATAAATACATAGAAACTATTTGATTTTGTCTAACATTTGACAATTTTTTACTTTTTGATGTGTACTGTATAATATTTTACTGACCTTTTTTTATTAAAATGGCTTTTATTTTAGTTAAACAATAAGAAATATTCACTTTCTCTAGAAGAAAAAAATATCATGACAAATGCAATAAACATTTTCTTTTTTTCAATAATTTTTGTAAAATATTTGAATAAAAGAAAAAGAAAGAAAGAAAGAAAGAAAGAAAAGGTTCATTAGTTTAGCACACTTTTTCATCTACAAAATTACTATTTGTAATAATAAAGGGCAATATTTCAATAAATAAAGTTAGTTTATGGGCATCTAGAAAAAATAGAGAAAAGTATTGAAAGCTTTAGTTATAAACATTGTGTCCAGCTCAAAAGTGCTTTGTATGATTTGTAGTTTGTCTAGAACTATAATTCTTTCTTTCTTTCTTTCTTTCTTTCTTTCTTTCTTTCTTTCTTTTTTTCTTTCTTTCTTTCTTTCTTTCTTTCTTTCTTTCTTTCTTTCTTTCTTTCTTTCTTTCATGATGTGATCTGAATCAGACGTTCTGGCTGCTGGAAGGATGTGAAGAATTCTTCTGGATGCCTCTGGTCTTGGTTCATCTCTAAAATGAGAGCATAGCTCCAGTCAGGGTCAGATCCCAGGTGTGTCGCCCCCTCATCTGTCTACTCCTCTCTTCCTCCTCCATCCCACCAAAGGCCTCATTTTCTGCATTTTCTCCACCTGTCCTACTATTGGCCCTTGGCCCTCGTCTGAGTTCCAACACACCGTCAATTAACACAAGTACTTTTTTTTTTTTTTTTTTTAGCTGAGTCACAATGAAATAAAACCAAGGAGTCTCGAAAAAAGTAATCAAAAATTAATCAATTAGTTATATTGAATAAAATGTAACACTTAAAAGCATATAAACATAGTTGCTTATAATGGTAGATCATGTTTTCCTCAACTAAACATGCATTTGGTAATTATTTTTTCAGTTCCATCTCTGATTAATCTGATATTGAAACCAGTCCATGTAATGCATAATAATCCTCGTTTTGCCAAAATATCATTTAGGCTTCTTTTGGCCCACAACCAAATTGCTAGAGAATGAAAGGATTCCGTGCCAGGCCTTTAATTTCACCCCTGCAAAATGAACCAATGAGCCAAATAATCTGTCTGGCCCTCATTGTTGCAAATGTGACACCTGTTGTAAGTGGCCCGACTTCGCAGTGGCCAAACACTTTCGTAGATTCGCTTAGTCTTATCATTTTGATTTGCGTCGTGGTAAACAAGCAACCAGATAAAGGAGAACAACCGAATACTTATTTTTTCTTCTTTTCTCCAAGCAAAGACAGATGGTCTTGTCAAAGTTACACTTGTTTGTCAATGAAGCAAAAAAGCAGTAGGTGTTATCAGCTAACAGAAAAGATGAGGAGATTGCGATTTATCTAGAATGGAGTCTTATTGAAAGCTCATGCAATATTCCCAAGATTTGTGTTGGGAAACAAATTTCAACTTCAAGTTTCATACTCAGATGAATATTAAAAAACTCGCAAAAGTACATAGAAGACCCTGTTTTCAGTATATAATGACTTAAAGAGGTAGTTCACACAAAAAGGAACATTTAGTCAATGTGATTCTTATAATGCAATGGTAATAGTCAGCCATTTTTTAAATAAAAAATAAACACATACAAACAAGTTCAAATCAATTTGTTTGGCTCCTGATGATACTATAGCTATGTTTCCATCTAAAAATGTGAATTAGATTTTTGCACAAAACTGGAATATTGCATAAAACATTTGAGAATAAAGCACTGTTTCCGTTCAATCAGTCAAAGAGAACAAAATAAAACTTTCTGATAGATTGCCAGCAAATATCAAAATAAAATGGAATTTTCTGCGGTACATGAAAATGTAGGGTGCCACACAATTTATTCATGTCACACAAATCGATCAAGTTAACAAATTTACAGCCTAATCCCAATTCTACCCCTTAGTCCTTCCCCTCGTTTTGTGCGTTCACGTGAAGGGGTAGGGGTGTCCCATTTCTCTTTTGCTTTAAGGCGTAGGGTTATGGGGAAGGGCTAGATAGCCCTTAAAATGGAAATTATTCAGGACCACACTCGAAACCAAAGGGTAAGAAAAATTTCCCAGAAACGCCATCTACAATGGCAAAATAGCTGCACATGGAAGTAAGGAGATGCACAAATAATTTTTTTTTTTGTCATCATTACGAATTTTTACAACAAAGAAGCAAATGTTTTAATACATTCATAACGGTGTTCGTGTTTAACCGTCATGCTTTTAACAACTCAGGCTCATTCTGATTACGTTCCCCTATATACATTTCTGGAGTGCAGCAAATACGTCTCAGGAGCTACGTTTTTTTTTGCAGTTTTTGTATTCACAAATCCACCAGAGGCCGCTGTGTACGCTTTTTCAGATCTCAAATTTCCCTTGCGAGTGATATTCAAGCCTGCTGTTCTCATGTAAATCCACCAGAGGCCGCTGTGTACGCTTTTTCAGATCTCAAATTTCCCTTGCGAGTGATATTCAAGCCTGCTGTTCTCATGTAAATCCACCAGAGGCCGCTGTCGACTGAGTGATTTACTGACTGACCAACCGACTGATCACCCCACCTCCACCTTTCCTAAACCCAACCAATAGTGTTTAAAAAAAGCACATATTGTCCCACCCAACCCCTTCCCTAAACCCAGTGTTTTTAAAAGCAATCCAGAAAAATAAAAAACCCATAATTTTTACCACTTTTTCAAATTTTACCACATTATCACCCTGCTATTTACTTGTTTATTTAATTTTTTAGCTTTTGTTTTTGTCCTACCTGCTTTCTGGAAACTATCTTTAATGCAATCGAACACGGTTGTTGCAGTCAACTCCGCTCTGCGTTTCAAGTTTGCCGACGTACATGGTGAGCTACCGGACAAAGTGTTTTTGTCACTGATCTTGAACAAGATGGTCTAAATCCTCGTCCATATTGTCACTGTAACAGTGTAAGGCCTAGTTCACACTACATTACTTTAAACATCGGCAGATCGCTGTGCTGTTTCAGCCTGATCTTATGAGGAAATGTAAATATTTTAAGTTTTGTCAGTTTAGTGGCTAATTCAAAAGTTTAAAAAGGAGGCGTGGCACCTAACCCCACCCCTAACCCCAACCATCATTGGGTGATGAGCAAATCGTACTAATTTGTCGTACGAATCATAAGAATTAGCCACTAAATCAAAAAGTTACGAATTGCAGTGAGATTGCATTGGCTGTTCACATTACATAACTTGATTTTGTGTCTTTTAATTAAGCGAGAAAAGGAACGGCGTCATACTGCCCTGTAGTGTTCGTTTTAAAGACGAAGCGCAGCCATAGCTCTGGATACATAATTCGTGATCTCCAGATATGTATATAGGGCTATGTTTTCAAAATGAGCCTATGTTGGCTTTTAAAAAAAAAACATTTAAAAAAACGTTAAATTTCGCTATCTATAATTAATAATAATAACTCTTGTAATAACTCTACTCTAGTCCTACAACATACTTTCACATCTGTCACTCGATGACACTCGAATACCCTGTCAGAAAAGTCTAGTGGCTGGGAATTACCTTTTTACAGTGTCTGGTATAATGTTAATGTTGTTTTTGTGTGTTTACATAGATGAATTTCGCCACGGTCTAAATGCACAGTACAGTTATGAGCTTATTGCCACATTATATCGTTACTATAACATAATATCGTTGCTTTCTGTAGTTTCCTGAAGATAAATACCAAAAAATAGTGCAACTGGTATAACTGCAGCAGTCGCCATCATCGATCTCATATGAAGTAAAAGCTCGCGACGACATATGATGACGTGTGCTGGTGTTGTAGTGGTGTCCCATTTCTTAGGGGTAAAATTTGAAGCCCTTCCCCTTCACACTCTGTTTCAAGAGCCAAGAAAAAGGAGTTGTAGGGGTAAAAGAATAGTATTGGGATTGGGCCTAAGTGGATTGAACATAAAACAATGAAGTTGCCCCCCCAAAAAATCTCAAGCGTTGTGTTGTTTCAGCTCAATTTAAATAAGTAGTTTGAAAAAGCAGCAACAATTTTTATTTTGAGTGTAGAAGCCACTGTGGACATTTTTTTTCATATAATAAATTACTTGCACTTCAGAAGACAAAGTCCAAGTGTAATGAACGCTCAATGGCTTTTGGAGGCGCAAGACCTCTCTTGTAAGCATTGAATTTCATATTATTTGTTTTTTCCTACTTGATGTGAATGGTTACAGGTTTTCAGCTTTCTTCAGAATATCTTCTTTTGTGTTCAACAGGTGAAAGAAAGTCTTAAAAGTGTAAAAACCACTTGATGGTGAGTAAATTTTCATTTTTGTGTGAACTAACCCTTGAAGCTAATTCATTAAATGCTATCCTTCCACAAGAAAAAATAGTCCCTGACAGTGACAGCAAAAGTGGGAATATAATGTTAGGTGTGTGTTACCTCATCTAATTGAGCTTAAATAAAATTAGAGACTAGGAAACAGCTCTCTCATTTATTTTTAAACACAATAAATGATATTTCTTAAAAAACATTCACATGATTATTCTCTCAGCAGAGGAATCTTATCGTTTAAACCAGACTGATTCACAGCATAATGCGAGTTTGCCTGTAAAAAGAGCTATTAAACAGTTTAATTACAGAAATGGTGGAGAAAGTTTGGGTGATTTCAAGATTAAACGTTAATATCGCAAATAATAGAAATGTATTTCATATAAATCTTTACACAAGCACATATTGGATACATTTATCCGAAATAAAGGCTGAAAAAGGGGTCGGGATAGTTTTCAGCAGATAATTAACTAATTAGTTGGTGAAAATTACTTTAAGATGAATTAGATGCTATTTAAACCCTTTAATTAAAGTGTTTTTTAGGAATCGGTAAAAGGCGGGGCTACAACATCAATTGTCTTCTATCTATTCACAGAGTTTCTCTCAAAGAAAGTTCTACCTGTCAGCGAAGTAAATTAAAAGCTACTTATCTGTGTTGTTGCCTTGAAAGCTGTTTATCTTTCGTCTGCAAGTCCAATCAACTCTGTTTGTCTTTGCTTATCGTCAAAATTAAACATGCACAGAAATATTAAAAGGTCATTTGCCTTAATGAAGCCGTAAATAATTAAGCTCACTTGTAATGGCGGGAAGAAGATTGGAAATGATTTTAACATGAGATAAGAATTAAAGATACAAATGCGTCAGAGATGAAATCCCAACTTGTACCACCATTAAAAATTCACCTCTGTATAGGCTATTATTCTCCATTATTACAAAATTAATGAGGAAAATTTCTTTTTTAAATAACCTTCATTTAGCTTAACTTTTGTCATCATTGTCATTGTTTTTAGGCATACAGTATTATTTCCACCAGCCACCAATGGAGGGCGATGTGTCCCATGAAATGCATCCATCCTCTCCAAATGAGGGGAAAAAAAGGGAAAGAAAAGGCCAAAAAAGGTTGTTTCTCCTGCTTCCAGATTGCTGAACGTTCATAATATGTGCCGAAATCAATGATGACTTCAGGATTTCTTGACTTTTGTCCTAATGATGTATGTTCTGTGTTTATAGAGGTGTGGAGCATAAATATGCTGCTCCCATGGTGGCATTTTACTTTGACCCGTGTTTGTTTTAAGCCATTGTTTGATGCTTAATAACAAGCATGAAATGATAAACTGCTAGGTTATCCTTAATCAAGTGCAACTGAACCACAAGGAAAAACTTTAACGGTATGCCTTTACCACTCAAAAAGAGCTGTCTGTGGCCTCTCTGGGATAAAAAAATGTCATGGTAACATAATTCAGAATCCCAACGGATAGAGAGATGAGTATATTAAAAGCTGACAGATAGAGATTTCCTATTTTTTCAAGGTTTTCCTATTAGACGAATGGAAAAATGTGTATTGAAACATAGAAATAGGCAAATAGTCCATTGGTTAATGTATTTGCTAACATAAACAATGAACAATATGTTTATTACAGTAATTGTTTATATTTTTTAATGTTAATTAAAATAAAGGCATTCATTATTAGTTCATGTAAACTCATGGTGATTTAGCTAATGTTCATTCATTCATTCATTTTCTTGTCGGCTTTGTCCCTTGCGGGGTCGCCACAGCGAAATGAACCGCCAACTTATCCAGCACGATTTTACGCAGCGGATGCCCTTCCAGCCGCAACCCATCTCTGGGAACTTCCACACACACATTCACACTCATACACTATGGACAATTTTAGCTCACCCAATTCACCTGTACTGCATGTCTTTGGACTGTGGGGGAAACCGGAGCACCCGGAGGAAACCCACGCGAACCCAGGGAGAACATGCAAACTCCACATTAGCTAATGTTAACAAGCGCAATTTATGTAATCTACAAATGCATTATGTTCAAATAAGGTTTAAATACATTAACTAATGGCACCTTATTTTGAAGCGTGACCTGATTTTTATATACATTAGATTTATACACTCACTTACTAGTACCGGGTTGGATCCGCTTTTGTTTTCAGAACTGGCTTAATGCTTCGTGGCATAGATTCAGCAAGGTACTGGAAATATTCCTGAGATTTTCATCAGACTGAACCGTTGATACAAGGCAGGATGGATACATGCTTTCATGTTGCTGGCGCCAAATTCTGACCCTCCCATCCGAATGTTACAGCAAAAATCAAGACTTATCAGACCAGGAAACGTTTTTCCAATTTTCCATTGTCCAATTTTGGTGTGCCTGTACGAATTGTAGCCTCAGTTTCCTGTTCTTAGCTGACAAGAGTGACACCCAGTCTTTTGCTACTGTAGCCCATCTGCCTCAAGGTTGGACGTGTTGTGCGTTCAGAGATGCTCTTCTGCATACCTCGGTTGTAACGAGTGGTACAGAGCTGCCTCTTACTGGATATTTTCTTTTTTCAGACCATTCTCTGTAAACCCTAGAGATGGTTGTGCGTGAAAATCCTAGTAGATCAGCAGTTTCTGAAATACTCAGCCCAGCCCGTCTGGCACCAACAACCATGCCACGTTCAAAGCCACTTAAAGGGCCACGAAACCCCCTGTCTCAGCAGGGTGTTTTCACACCTCTAGTTTGGAAAAAGTCAGGAAAGTGGGCGTGTCCAGCTCTGTTTAGGTGGGAGTGTCGGGGGAGGGAAAGAGGGCAGGATTTGCAAATATGGGAGTTTCCATTTGGGCACGTGCAAGGCAAAACAAACACACAGACGCAGTGGAGAAAGACAGTGAATGTGTTTACATGGACATCAGTAATCGAATTACTTGCCAAATTATTAGTTTGTCGACTTTAACTGCAGTTTGGCACTTTTTATTCAGGAACATTTCCTGCATACCCCCCGTGACAAACGACATTGAAAGCGAGGAACTGCTGGAGACTGGAGTTTTAATGGAGTGTTTGATACCACACGGCGTATGGGAGAAAAAAATCCTCCGCATTTCTTGGTAACTTAGATGCACTCGGTAGGTAGCGTCAGAAAGCCGTGTGTGTCTAGACTATCCTGTCACAAAATGTGGCGAAAATCCTACACAACAGTAAAAGTTTGATTGTGGTGTTTACCTGTTTAAATTCAGAGAGCAGCATTTACAGTGGATCTTTCAGTCTATAATATTGTACTATAATATTGTCGTGATATTAACATACTGTAAACTTAGTAACTAAACCATTTTGGCTATGGTCTGTCTTTAAAAACTGAAAGAGCACTGCTGACGATATGAACTAACTTTGCCATCTGAATGAACAAACAAAGGGCACTGCTCTCACACACACTTACCAAATCTGTAGACACTGGACAATCAATACAAACTGGAGCCGTGTCTTTTTAAAAGGAGACGAGCGGCAAATCCGGATTTCATCATTTCCAGATGCGAAAAGCTCTCAGGTAAAAATTTTCCTTAGAAACCCATTCTGTCGTGTGTTGTGTGCACTATAATCCACACGTGAGTCCAGCTGCTCTCTCATAGCGGGAAAAAAAAAAAAAAAAACTTCGTTGTAGCACAATAATAAATGCAACACTGATGACCCATGTCTCCAAATTCTCGTTCTTTGACTTGTTTTAGCAACACAACATGGCGTCTCTCTGTCGTCTGCACACTGTAACAGGTAAAACAGTCTCCGAAGCTATCATGCATAATAATGAAGTTGCACCGCATACACAATAGAGCGCGCTGATTGGTTTGAACCAAGTCTACACACATACACTATACGGACGATTTAGCTTACCCAGTTCACCTATAGTGAATGTCTTTGGACTTGTGGTGGAAACCGGAGCACCTGGAAGAAACCCACACGAACACGGGGAGAACATGCAAACTCCACACAGAAATGCCAACTGACCCAGCCAAGGCTCGAACCAGTGCTGAGGCGACAACGATACCCACTCCGCCCCTACGACAATCAATAACAATTCTAAAGAGTTCAAAAAATAATCTGAATATGTTATATGTTCAAATATTTGAACTCTTCATCTACCCATGTTTTAATAAGATCTCCTAGTTCTCACGTCTAGACCTGTGCACACACAACAATAATCCTTTCAAACAGGTAACTTCTCTATCTGCTAAATTTACGAGTCCCTTTTGCACCAGATAAGCGTAGATCCTTTCAAGTAAATGCCAACCCCGAAAAAAGAGACCCAAGCGTGCGCGCAATCAATAAATTTGTTCTCAAAAGGCTGTAATGTTCCGACGCTCCTCTGTATTTTTTTTCAGCAGCACTCGACGCTTTTGATTTGTGTTTATCGCGGAAGGTCAGACGGTCGGAGCAGGAGAAGGAGAGAAAGGGGGGAACGGAGTTAAATTAAGGATAACATTGGACTGACAGTGATCGGAGCGACGCTCGTTATAGATCCTCGGTTTCAGGCTACGTGAGGAGGTCTGACGGCGAGATGAGGAGGGGGGAAGCGGGCAGTAAAAAGTTTTCCGAGCCGTCGTCCCCCTTCAATTTGCATGCTTAATGATGCTGAGCAGGAGTTAATAGCGGGTGTAATGGCTTCTGACTGACCGGGCTCTGGAGTGGACCGCGGGCTGGGCCACCGGAGCAGGGGCGGGGAGGGTTAACGCACACCATACGGCTGCTCTCTCTCATTCTCTCTCTCTCTCCGCTGTCTTCCGTGAGATAACAGAGCTCGCCAATGTGGCCTTGTCTTATTAAACATGTTATCGTTGCCTGTAACCTTTCTCTCCTTTTCAAAATAGAGGAAACGGCGCCTTTGTCTGTTTTGTTTTTTTTATTCAGGGACCTATCTGACCCAGAAAAGAGAGCTGAGAGAAATCAAATGGCAATTCCATGTCGACATTAATGTGGATCTTTGTTCTGGGAGCGACACCTTTTGTGAGTGTTTGGTGCACTTTGTTCGTTCGGATAAACCCGATTGTCAGCAGCGTGTCCTCTGTGTAGATACAGCCATCTAAACACTGATCAGCCTCTCCAAATCACACACAATGGAGAACTCATTCTGAGATAAGCAATGAAGGGCAAAGTTCAGGAAAGCCAAGGTAGAAACGGAAAGATAATGGCATTTTATGTAAACCGCATGCGGGATAAACAGATTTATTTGCTTTTCAGGGATGAATGAGAAGTTGTGAATGCAAAAAAATGAATGTTTGTTTATTTTGATGGTCTCATAGAGACATATGCTGTAAAAAATAGCCGTGAATTAGCAGTTTTCCATATTTTGTGATTCATGTTTTTATTTTTCTCTAAATTATTTATGCTTTTGGGACATTGATCTTTCTTCCAACAACTTTTAACGTTGAAAAGTTTGAATAAGAGACTTTTATTAACATTTTTAATAGTTTAAAGTGATATTGGTGTTGTGTACTCTCAGAAAAAAATGGTACAATGTTGTACCAATGAAGGTACAAACCCTTGTCACTGGGGCAGTACCTTTTTATGGAACAGAATTGTACCTTAAGACAAAGAAATAAATTTGTACCATTTTTGTGCTTACATTTGGTGTGTTAACACTGTATAAATTAACCAGCTTGATCTCACGAGGAAACGTAAGTATTTTACGTTTTGCCAGTTTAGTGGCTAATTCGTACGAATTCGTACGAGTTCAGTCGTACGAAAATGTACGATTTAAAAAAGGAGGCGTGGCACCCAACCCCACCCCTAACCCCAACCGTCATTGGGTGATGGGCAAATCGTACTAATTTGTACGAATTAGATCGTACGAATTCATACGAATTAGCCACTAATAAAAAAGTTACAAATTGCCGTGAGATAGCGTTGAAATTAACATAAAAAAGTAATTTAGTATAAATGTAAAAATCTTTGTACCATATTTTTGGTGGTAACGATCTGTCAACTACATTGTTGGTGTATTAACATTATATAAATTTATAGAAAATCGTCATTTATTATGATTTTAGAAATGTTTCTACCATATTTTTAATGGTAATGTTCTTGCAATCTGTAAAGGTGATCATAACAACCACAGATGCCATTTTGTTCTGTACATTTTACAGAATTGTTTTACAGCATAACCATAACCATAAACCTAATCCAAATCCACATCCTAACCTTAACATTTTGCTTAATATTTGCTAAAATTTTATTTTGATTGTCCCTCAATAAACATTCTTTATATAAAAATGATACAAGTATGTCAACTTACCAACACTTATTTAACCACAATCTTAACTGTCTGCCTAATATCTGCTAACGCTCTCTCCCAGACATGCTACTGTTTTTTTTTGTCATGGAATTTTTATTCTTGCAAGTAGCATTTTACATTTTAAAACAACCCACACACCATATAGAATCCTATCTAGCCCCAACGAAACAATCCCCAAATAAAACAACCAACATCTTAAGAAAATAATAATAATAATAATGAAAATTAAATAAAATAAATACAAATACCGAAAAAATAATAATAATAATAATAAACCATATACATACATGCGCATATACTTTCACTCAATCCACATCTAAGGTTTTTAAATCATTAAAGAATGCAAAAAATTGTTGCCATTTAAAAAAAAAAACTGCTATCCCCTACCTCTGATATTGTATTTAATTTTCTCAAGTTTTAAAAAGCAGACCACATCTTTGAGCCACAATGAAATAGAGGGGGGTTGTGGGGAGGTCCAAGAAAACAGTAATCTGCGCCTAGCGAGAAGAGATGCAAAAGCCACAATGTCAGCGTGTCTCCGGCGTGTCAGCGTGTCTCAGGCTGAAACTGAGAGGGAACACCAAAGATTGCGATTAAAGGGCAAACAGCTAACTTGACCCCTAGAATATCAGAAACAATTTTAAAGAAAGTAATCCAATACAACAAATGACAAACATATGACTATGGTCACATGGTGAAAGTTTACATTTATCACACATATCTGAAACATTTGGATATATTTAGGAAAGTTTGGCTTTTGAGAGATGAGCTATGAATTGTTTTAAATTGTATAAAACTGAGTCCAGCGCACAAAGTGGAGGTGCGCACATTGTCTAATACTGCACTCCAGTAGTCATCTTCAAACTGTAAGACGAGTTCCTCTTCCTAGGCCCTGATAGTTTTAATAAAAGTGTAAACATATTCTGCTAAATCTGTCTGCATAATATCTTTATAAATGTCAATATAAACCCATGACTGATCATTGAACAGCTGTGAATTACAGTGAGCCAGTGACCATAATCCATTGTATCCACTTTAATAACTTGTATTAGTTATTAATACAAATAACACTTTAGTCTCCCGCTAGTAAAAAAAAAAACTATATATATATATATATACAGTTGAAACCAGAAGTTTACATACGCTCTAAAAAAAGGAACATAATCATATTTTAAAAAATGTCTGATGTTAAATCATACTAATTGTTTACTATTTTAGGTTCGTTAGGATTACCTAAATGATTTACATTTGCTAAATGCCAGAATAATGAGAGAATTTTTTTTTTAAATATATTTTTTATTAATTTCTAGACAGTCAAAAGTTCACATATTTCCTTGGTATTTTTTTTAGCTTTGCTTTTAAACTGTATGACTTTGGTCAAATGTTTTGTGTGTCCTTCCACAAGCTTCTCACAATAGTTTGAAGGAATTTTGGCCCATTCCTCCTGACAGAATTGGTGTAACTGAGTCAGATTTGTTGGCTGTCTTGCTCGCACAAGCTTTTTCAACTCTGCCCACAAATTTTCTATAGGATTGAGTTCAGGGCTTTGTGATGGCCACTCCAAAACATTCACTCTGTTGTCCTTAAGCACATTTTAACTAATTTGGCAGTATGCTTAGGGTCATGGTCTGTTTGGAAGACCCATTTGTGGCCAAGTTTTAATTTCCTGGCTGATGTCTAGAGATGTTGCTTCAGTATTTCTACATAATGTTCTTTCTTCATGATGCCATCTATGCTGTTAAGTGGACCAGTCCCTCCTGCAACAAAACAGCCCCACAACATGATGATGATGGTGTTCCTAGGCTTGTAAGCTTTCCCCTTTGACCTGGAAATGTAACACTGGTCATTATGGCCAAACAGTTCAATCTTAGTTCCATCAGACCACAGGACATGTGTATGTAAGTGTATGTAAACTTCTGATTTCAACTGTATCTATGTGTGTGTGTGTGTGTGTGTGTGTGTGTGTGTATATATATATATATATATATATATTAATTGGAACATTGATTGGTTTATTTATTTCCTTTATTATGTTTATTTCCTTTTCATAGACTTCAATTGAGAGTATTATTATTGCAAATGTGAAACTTCATGTTTTCAGATGAATTTAAGGTTTGTAAGAGTTTGAGTAATTTGGTTCAGTTATTTGATTCTTTAATATGTCCATAAAGTTTAAAAATCATTTCAATAAATATATGAACAAGATTTAATCTAAACTAAAATATTTTCCTGCCAGCTAGCTGAAACAGAATTAATTTTTTATTTATTTAAGTTTTATGATTCTGTAAGATTATTTATGGTGCTGTAGTCTTAAATACAAAGTATATTTATTGCGTTTGTTTTGTTATCTGACACTGTAAATATAATTTGGAAAAAATCAAATAGATAATAATATTAATAATAAATAATATATGTGCTTATGTAGTTTATTAATGTTTATTGCATGAAATGTATGGTAACACTTTACAATTGTTGTATTAGTTAATGTTAATTATTGCATTTAACATGAACAAACAATGAACAATACATTTATTACAGTATCTGTTCATGTTAATGTTAGTCAATGAAAATACAGTTCATTGTTAGTTAATGTAATTCACGATGCATTTACTAATGTTAACAAGCATTCATTTGGATGTTAATAATGCATTAGTAGATGTCAAACTATGATTATGAATAAATACTGCACAAGTATAATTAGTTCATGTTAGTAAATACATTAACTAATAAAACCTAATTGTAAAGTGTGACCAAATTTATATATTGTATTTTATTATATTTATGCAAAAAGAATAGAATAAAAGTATAAAGAGTTCAGAATACTGAATACACAGTAGCGTTATTATTATGTTGTGTTTATCTTAAACCAGTGAAAGTACTTTAAAGTAAATAAACTACAGCAAACATCTAACAGAAACTGAAAAAGAGGAATGTTGTCTCTTTGATCTTTTTCAAAACCACTTCAGCTAAAAAAAGAAGGTATAATCAGAGGTATAATCTCAGCTAATAGCGTCTATGTTTTGTATTCAGTTAATAGGCATCACCACTTTACCCTCTCTGCTGTGAAGTGACTGATCACAGAACAGCTGCGAGTCACGGTGACCAGCACCCATAATCCATTGTAATACACGTTTTTCACTTTAATCATAATTGCGCACATGTGTTCAAAAAGCAAATATCAGGAATGTGTACCCTGTCTGAATGCAGTGTGTATATGCATGCATGTGTGTGTGTGTGTGTTATTTCCCCTATCACAGCTGTTAATGTATTTCAAACATCATTTGAGTGTTGATTTGTTTGCCATGTGCTCTGGCTTGTGCCCGCTCCAGGTTGGCATGGCCCTGTGGAGTCTGGATGCCAGAGCGGCTGGCATGATGATGGGCACAGGTGCAGTTGTGGCCAGTCGCTCTCCTCCAGGTGTAACTTCACTACTGAGTGTCATTCAGAGACGCCTCCATCTGCTGCGGACGGTCCTGTAGATCTCAACCTCTCGTGTCCAAGATCCTGCTCTCCAGCTTTCATCTCTGCAAGTTGTCACGCTCATGCTGCATGGTATGATGAAAATGTCCATTTATACAGCAGGTCTAGCACATACAGTTGAAGTCAGAATTATGAGCCCCCCTGTATATTTTTTCCCCAAATTTCTGTTTTACAAAAAAAAAAAAATTTTCTAACATATTTCTAAACATAATAGTTTTAATAACTATATTTTAACAACTGGTTTCTTTTATCTTTGCCATGATGACAGTACATAATTTTTTACTATATTTTTCAAGATGCTAGTATTCCGCTTAAAGTGCAATTTAAAGGATTGACTAGGTTAATTAGGGAAGTTGAGGTAATTAGGTAAGTTATTGTACATTGTAAAAAAAATCTGTAGACCGTCTGTTTAATAACTGTTGATACTGCTCCTTAAACAGACATTTAACTGACTATAAGAAACTTTTCAAGTACATGTCAACTTACACTTACCCTAACCCCAACCCTAACCCCAACCTAACAGTCTAATGAAAATATAATCTAATGAGAATTAGTTGGCATGTAGATGCAATGTAACTTAAATTCATAAAGTACATACAATAACAGACTTAAATTACAGAAATTTACCATACAATAACAGACATTAGATTACAGCAATTTAGCATAAAATAACAGACAGTAAATTACAGAAATTTACCGTAAAATAACAGATGTTAAATTACAGAAATGTACAGTAAAATAACAGACGTTAAATTACAGAAATTTACCATACAATAACAGACGTTAGATTACAGCAATTTACCGTAAAATAACAGACGTTAAATTACAGAAATGTTGCGTACAATGACAGACATTAGATTACAGCAATTTACCGTAAAATAACAGACATTAAATTACAGAAATTTACAGTAAAATAACAGGTTAAATTACAGAAATTTACCGTACAATAACAGATGTTAGATCACAGAAATTTACCGGAAAATAACAGGAAATAAATTACAGAAATTTACCGTACAATAACAGACGTTAAATTACAGAAATTTACAGTAAAACAACACGTTAAATTACAGAAATTTACCGTGCAATAAGATGTTAGATTACAGCAATTTACCATAAAATAACAGACGTTAAATTACAGAAATTTACCGTACAATAACAGACAATAGATTACAGCAATTTACCATAAAATAAGAGACGGTAAATTACAGAAATATACTGTAAAATAACAGACGTCAAATTACAGAAATTTACAGTAAAATAACAGACGTTAAATTACAGAAATTTACCATACAATAACAGACGTTAGATCACAGAAATTTACCGTACAATAACAGATGTTACATCACAGAAATTTACTGGAAAATAACAGACGTTAAATTACAGAAATTTACCGTACAACAACAGATGTTAAATTACAGAAATTTACAGTAACAGGTTAAATTACAGATATTTACCGGAAAATAACAGGTGTTAGATTATAGAAATTTACTGGAAAATAATAGACGTTAAATTACAGAAATTTACAGTAAAGTAACAGACGTTAAATTACAGAAATTTACAGAAAATTTTTGTCATTTAACGTTCATTATTTTAAGGGAAAGTTTTGTAATTTAACGGTTGTTATTTTAAAAACTGTAAAATAATGGAATTTTTTACAGCAGTGCTATGTTCTGTAGACAATAAAAAAATATTGCTTAAGGGGGCTAATAATATTGACCTTAAAATGGATTAGCTTTTATTCTAGCCAAAATAAAACAAATAAGACTTTCTCCGGAAGAAAAAATATTATAGGAAATACTGTCAAAAATTTCTTGCTCTGTTAAACATCATTTGTGAAATATTTGAAAAAGAAAAAAAATCCCTAATTTTGACATCAACTGTAGATGGGATGTAAAGCAGCTGGATTTGGGATATTATTTTTTAAGTATACTGTAAACGCTGCAAAAAACTTTTTTTTCTCTTGTCAAGTACTGAAGAAAATCTGCACTAAATAGTTTGTTAAATGAAACTTGTAAACAAACTTGTTTCTAGTCCAAATATCTATATCTAAAACTATATAAATCAAGAAGAATTTTCTAAACAAGTAAAACATATTGTTTTGTTATTTATTGATGAAATAATAAGTTCAGATTAAGTGAGGTTTTTTATTTCTGTAAAATAATCTTATTTCAAACCATAAACAAGATTGTTTAACTTATCTCGCAGTTTAACAAACAATATTTAATCAATTTGTTTGTTTTTGTTAGTTTTTTTTATTAATTAGTTTGTTTGTTTTTGTTTCTTGTTTGTATTTCAATTTTGTGTCTATACTACTGCTACTACTACTAATAAATACAAATAATAAGTTTTTGGGGATTTTTATTAAATATTTTTTATTCATACTTAATTTATTTATACTTTTTAATAATTGCATTTTTTATTATTTCATGCATATTACTATTATTATTGTAATTTATTAATTTCGAAATAATAGCAATAATAATAATAATTATTATTATTATAGGCATAATATGAGTAATGATTACTTTTTCCTTTGTTCGTAAATATTCATTCTTTGTTATGTATAAATTGAGGAATAATACCAATCCATCCATCAATCAATCAATCAATCAATCAATCAATCAATCAATCAATCAATCAATCAATCAATCAATCAATCAATCAATCAATCAATTTATGATTTCATGATTTCATTCAATCTGTATATTTCTTTACATTTAAATTAATAATTTTCAACAGTGCTCACATTTGACAGATCTCGATATAATTTTATATCACAATTTTCATGATTTAATAGCACTTAATTTGTAATATCTGAAAAAACAAACACTATTAAATTAAGTACTTCGTGTTTTATTTGTTAATTCATCTGTTTCTGGGTTTATTTATTTCTATTTCTATTTTAATAAAACAATAAAATAATAACAACAATAACAACTATTTCTGTAATGTACATAAAAACAAACAATATTTATCACATTTCTTTTTATTTATCAATTAATTTGTATTTATTTGTATTGTGTTTATAACAACAACAACAACAACAACATAATAATAATAAAAATAATATAATAACAACAATAACAACAACTATATCTGTAATGTACATCAAAAACAAACAATATTTAATAACTTGTTTTTACTTAGTAATATGTTTGTATTTTGTGTTGTGTTGTATAACAATAACATAATAAGGCCACACTTTATTTTGATGGTCCGTTTGTTGAATGTAAGTTACATTGCAACTAATTTTCATTAGATTATAAGTAGACTGTTAGGTTGGGGTTAGGGTTGGGATTGGGGTTAGGGTTAGTGTAAGTTAACATGTACTTGCAAAGTTTCTTATAGTCAATTAAATGTCTGTTGAAGGACTGTTAAATGTCAGTGTCAACAGATATTAAGCAGACAGTCTACTAATGCTCAAATGGACCATCAAAATAAAGTGTTACCAATAATAATAATAATAATAATAATAATAATTATAATTATTATTTTAGAGAGACATATCTAGTCTGTAGTGCAATGAGCAAGCAATTTGTGTGCATACTCTTAAAACCTGCACAGGCAATAATAAGAAACCGCTGAATGTTCACAGTCTTTTAGGTTTCAAAGGAAACGCACATAAGCAGCAATAAAACTGATAAAAGAGCATCACTATGACATCGTTTCATTATGATGACATGAGTCCACACTACAGCATTGCTTTTGGCCTCTGTTATTTACATTTGCAGAAGTGCAGAAAAAGATGTAAGACCATCAAATACTCCTGCGTCAAAAGACTTCAGAGCTTGATGCAAAAAAACAAAACAACAACAAGTGATCTTGGATATAATGAGTGCAGCTCTTAAATTAAAGAATCGCATGCTGTTTTTCCTCGTCGTTCCTCAACCCTGACCTCTGCTATTGTCATCTCGTAATAACATTGTTTTTATGGCAGTGATTCATCACTCAGCCAAAAGGTAATACAATACTGAGGACCTACAGGCGGCACAATTAAGTTTGTGTTTGACAGTGGGAGATGTTTGTCTCCCTCGCACACTTGCATACTTAATACAAGCTGCCCTCCTACAGCCGCTGACGTCTTTGAAACTCTCAGACGGCACTTTTCAGTCAAGGATGATCTAAAATAAGATCTGAGCTTGACCTTGTCATTAGCATTTATGAGATATTCAAATTATGCTTAATTGGAAATGTTAGACGGATAAAACATGTATACTGTGAGAGTCTGGAAGAGGCTGTGTTGTTGATATACATGATGTTATAGTTTGTCATCAGCTTTAATTGAACTGTTATTGCCGACCAAGGTTCATTATTGATACATACCTCTATATACATTTCTGGAGATCGCGAATAACGTCCCAGGAGGTACGTTTTTTTGCAGTTTTTGTTTTTGTGAATCCACCAGAGCCGCTGTGTACGCAGATGTCAAATTTGTTTCGCGAGTGCTATTAGCACCTGCTGTTCACGCGTAAATCCATCAGAGACCGCTGTCGACTGACTGACCGATCACCCCACCCATCCCCTTCCCTAAATCCAACCGACAATGTTTTCAAAAGCAAACCAGAAAAATAAAAGCCCTCGTGGCTGCCTGATTTTTACAGTTTTTTTAAATATTTTTACCAGGTTCTCACTCTGTTATTTACTTGTTTATTTATTTTTTGTCTTTTGTTTTTGTCTTACCTGCTTTCTGGAACCGTTATTCCCTAACTCGAAGCCCTTCGTCCCAGTCAACTCCTCTCCGCGTCTCAAGTCTGCCGATGTACATATCGAGCTACTGGGAAAGCTGATAATAGCGGTAAAGCTGTCCACACGGAGGTAAGTGGTCAAATGGTAGCGCGAAAAGAAACAGAAGCCGTCGGTGGCGCAGTACCACCCCATAGCGGTAGTTTTAAGGATGAAATGCAGCCATATGTAGCTCTGGCTACATAATCGTGCTCTCCATAAATGTGTACGGGGGTACGTTTTCACAATGAGCTTGTGTTGTTTATTGCTAGTTTAATTTTGTTATGCTTTATATTTTGCAGGTGAAAATTAAAGAATGGGGTGTTCATTGGCTTATGACTTTAGGTACTTTAGTTTGATGCTTGAAACACACACATACATACATTTGAAGACAAAATTATTAGGCCTCCTGTGATTTTTCTTTTTTGTCTTTTTCAAATAGTGTTGTTTAATGGAGGAAGGAAATAGTCAGTTTCTCCTGTTATATATATATATATATATTCATTCTTTTGAAGCAAGTCTTATTTCTTTAAATTAAGAAAAAATGTTTTTACATAAAAAAACAAACAAACAAAACAATTTTAAAGGTCAGTATTATTAGCCTCTTTAAGAAAACATTATTTTGATTGGCTACAGTACAAGATACTCTTGTACAATGATTTGCCTAATTAACCTAACTTGCCTAGTTAATCTAATTAAGCCAGTTTAAGCCTTTAAATTGCACTTTAAACTGAATAACATTTAGCAAAATAAGTATAAAAATATAATGTACTGTATTCACGGCAAAGACAAAATAAATGTATATATTGTTTTATTTTTTAAGAATTAAAATTTCACAGGAGAATTAAGAATGTTGACTTGTATGTCTGTGTGTATGTACTGTATGTATGTGGTTGTGTGTGTATACATAGTTGGGTAGATAGATAAAATATTTACATACATTTAAACATGCATACATTTACATACATACATTAAACACTAGTATTTCCATCGAATGAGTGTGTGTGGATGTTTCCAAATACTAGATTGCAGCTGAAAGGGCATCCGCTGTGTAAAACATATGCTGGATAAGCTGGCGGTCATTCGCTGTGGCAACCCCTGATAAATATAGGGACCAAGCCGAAGAAAAATGAATGAATGAATGAATGAATGAATGAACATACTGAGACTAAAAAAAACCAACAACTGTGTACCAACATTTACAAGACACTTCGGGAAACCTGTCTGCAAAGCAACAGTAAGTTATAAACTTTTAGACACTTGTATAAAAGCCTGTAAAGTCAGGATGCTTTCAATAAATATATTATATTTATCATTTAACTTCTATTTAGTAAACTAAAGCAACATTTTTGTATAACCACTTTTTTTTGCTTAAAACTCTTTTTGTCCTAGATGCTCTGCAGGCAGTTTTCTTCTGAGTTTAATAGTTTTTCAGGGTTTGTCTCAGTTTATATAAGTTGTTGTATATCAAAATTACAAGTAAACTAGTCAAAAACACAAAACTTCCTAGCATTTCTGCTGTATAATATTACCAACGTCTGGTTCTTCCAGCTGAGAATCGGAAGTGTCAGCGTCCCGGCCAGACTCTGTCTTGTTTAGATGCAGCTGCTCTCAGCGATATCGTCCCTGCCAGTCCGTCCCGTCCAACTGTCCATCTCCGGTTCGCTGTCCAGACGCGTAGCGTTGTGTCCTGTGGCCCTGCGCTCCCGTCATGTGAAGATGAATGGAGCTCTGTCACTCGGGCCGCTCTTCAGAGGCCTGCGCTCTGCGTGAGGAAAGTGCCAGTCATTAACGGTGGAGGCAGGATGAAAAATGAGTTCATTTACGGCCAAGTCCTGCGAGAAGGGTAACGTCGCCGCCACCACCGTCCTCTCCATTTCTCTCTTTCTATGTCTTTTTTTCCTCTCTCACTCACTGCTGCATTAAATTCACATACTCACCATTCTAAGTAGTATTCGAAAAAATATGACTTTGTCCTAAATAATACTTATGACTTAGTCCTAAATTTGGTTTAGTTCACCCAAAAATGAAAATTCTGTTAATCAGTCATCCTCATGTGGTTTAATCCACTGAGACATTCATTCATCTTCAGAATACAAATGAAGATATTTTGAATGAAATCCAAGAGCTCTCTCATCCTCCATAGTCTACAACAGTCCTGAGACATCCAGAAAAGCAACACATTCCATGTGACTTCAGTGGTCCAATTGTACTCCAAGAACATTTTGTAGGTCACAAAAACTGTAATAAACAGCTTTGTTTGCCTTTATGTTCTCTTCTGCAACAGGTCAGGGCATAGTTTGGTCAAACTTTATTTTGATGGTCCGTTTGTTGAATTAGGTTACATTGCATCTACATGCCAACTAATTCTCATTAAATGATAAGTAGACTGTTAGGTTGGGGTTACTGTACATTCACACCAAAATCGGCGAGAGCGTCAAAGTAGCCGTAAGTCATTCATTTTCAATGGGAGTCGGCGGCGATAAGCGGCGAGGAGCAGCGCGGCACGTCTTCGCCGGTGTGAGCGTCGAGGAGAGTTGAAATCAAGTCAACTTTATAGTAATGAGCTGTGACGCGGTTCGGCGGCAAGTAATCGGAATGTAGAAGTCCACCACTTGAGAGGAGTCAGAGAACACAGTCACTGAACTTTGTTTCCGACCACAGTTGTTCCCAAGGCTTTGATTATTGCGGTCGCTGGATTTCCAATTATTTGCAATGTTTTCCTTACAGGAACATACATTAAAAAAGTTACTGGCAAGTTACTAATGTGCATCAATGTTATATTTTTTTTTCTTAAAAAAAAAAAAGCGGGAATTTCATGCGACAATACAAAACAGTATTGCTGCTTCAGAATATTTCAGGCATATAGACACATATTGGAGCAAAGCCACACCACATGCAACTTGATCTTCCGTAGTTAAATGAATTTGATAATAAGTGTGCAACACCTTCACGCTAGAAATCATATTTTATGCGGGAATGTAACTGATATCATATGCAGCAACGGCTCCTTTAAGTACGAGATCAATGTGTAGCGGATTTTGACGCTCTCGCCGCCGGAGCTAAAGGCAGACAGCGTTGTTGCGACCTTTGACGCTCTCGCTGCTTTCGGTGTGAATGCACAGTTAGGGTTGGTGTAAGCTGACATGTACTTACTAAGTTTCTTATAGTCAAGTAAAGCAAAGTGTCTGTTGAAGTTTTACCCATGGTTTTTCTCAACCCAGGCTCATTCTGAAAACGTAGTCCCGTGGACATTTCTGGAGATCGCGAAATATGTCCCGGGAGGTACATATTTTTGTAGTTTTTGTTTTGTAGCTTTTTTGTATCTCAAATGTCTTTCGCGAGAGCCTTCGCGCTCGCGTTGTTCTCTCGTAAACCCACCAGAGGCCGCTGTCGACCGACCATCTGTCTGTCTGACTGACTGAATGAATGACTGGACGACTGGCCACTCGACTGACCCACCCTCCTCCTTCCCTAAACCCAACCAATTTTACCGATTGACCCGCCCACCCACATACTTCCCTAAACCCAACCAATGGTTTACAAAAGCCATCCAGAAAAAGGAAAGCCCATGTCTGATTTTTACTACGTTTTCGGATTTTACCACATTCTCTCCACAAAGCTCTCCACACAGAGGTAAGCGGTCAGTTGGTAATATCCAAAAGGAAAGGCGTCATACCGCCCCATAGCGTTTGCTTAAAAAATTAAATGCGGCCATACGTACCTCCGGCTACATAATTCGCGGTCTCCAGAAACGTACATGGGACTACGTTTTCAGAATGAGCCTATGTTGGTTTTTCTACAGGCGGTCTAATGAATTGCTTTTAGAGTCAGCAGCAGAACATTTGGATGGGAGACCACATGGAAAAGCCAGGTTGCTGCCGGAGGTGGTGTTAGTGAGGCCAACAGGGGCGCTCAACCTGCGGTCTGTGTGGGTACTAATGCCCATGTATAGTGAAGGGGACTCTATGCTCAGTGAGTGTCGTCTTTCGGATGAGATGTTAAACTAAGGTCCTGACTCTCTTTGGTCGTTAAAAATGCCAGGATGTCCTTCAAAAGAGTTGGGGTTTAACCCTGTAATCCTGGCCAAATTTGCCCACTGGCCTATGCCTATCTTGGTCTCCTAACCATCCCCATGTCACAATTGGCTTTACCACTCTCCTCTTCACCAATCAGCTGGTGTGTGGTGTGCGGTCTGGCGCAATATGGCTGCCATCACGTCATTCAGGTGGATGCTGCACACTGGAGGTGGATGAGGAGATTACCTCAATGTGTAAAGCGCTTTGATTGTCCAGAAAAGGCTATATGAATGCAAGGAATTATTATTAACATGCAAGTGTCGTATTGTTTGTAGTAAACATGCACCATAAAGGCCTTACTAGAAACGAAATAGAAGAATGAACTGAAATGATGTCATTTTAAACAAAGTCTGTCCAAAACAAAGTTAATTTTGAGTTTGTTTTGAAACAGATCACCAAAGCGAACTTTTGGGAGAGTTCGTTTGGCTCCTAAACACCTTTGAGGTAACATTGGTGTGTGATGATTAGGGTTAGGGTTAGGGTTAGAGCTCCGCCTTCTATGACGTGTGTTTTCATGTCCCTTATTCGTTTCTCATTCCACAGGGAGCAGACAGGAGAACAACATCCAAAATGACAACACTAGCTACATGAATACACTGGAAAGTCGAGTAGCAGAGCTGTATGTATGTGTATCCGCACCTGTATGATCGTTTGGAGGGGATCACGCACCACATGAGAAGCCACATCACATTTTGTCTGTGAGTTTGCGCACAGCAGCAGTGCCATTCTGTGTCTGTTTATGGCAAATAGCAAACAATGTAAAGATCTACAAACATGGTGGATACATGTGACCAACTGTTAGGTGAAGAGGTTTAAATTGTTCATGTCGTCTCAATATTACAGTATTATTACTCTGAATTCTGTATTTTTGTGGGAGTTCCCAGTTGTAAGACCAACAAATAATAACTTGAATTCTAGTTATTAGTTATTATATTTTAATTATTTGGAAAAGTGTCAGAAGGTAGGTTTTTCTGATGAATCATCTGTTGAACTGCATCCTAATCATCACAAATACTGCAGAAGACCTACTGGAACCTTCATGGACCCAAGATTCTCACAGTAATCAGTCGAGTTTGGTGAAGAAAAAAATCATGGTTTGGGGTTACATTAAGTATGGGGGCGTACGAGAGATCTACAGAGTGCATGGCAACATCAACAGCTTGAGGTATCAAGACATTTGTGCTGCCCATTACATTACAAACCACAGGAGAGGGCAAATTCTTCAGCAGGATAGCGCTCCTTCTCATACTTCAGCCTCCACATCAAAGTTCCTGAAAGCAAATGAGTTCAAGGTGCTCCAGGATTGGCCAGCCCAGTCACCAGACATGAACATTATTGAGTTATTTGACATTATAAGTTATTTGAGTCATTCCAAAGATGGATGCAGTCCACCAAGCTCATGGGAGTCATGGATGCAGTCCACCAAGCTCATGGGAGTCATACCCAATATTAATTCTTTTTCCACTGCACCATGACTTTATATTCTATACTGTACATTATTTCTGTTAAGTGACAAGACTTTTGTCTAAGCAAAGTCAGACTTTACTGTCCTAATTAAATAATTCATAATCAAGGCCACATCATATTTTATTTTGGTAAAATAAACGTAATCTAGAGGCCTTTGCCTTTCATATAAGCCACTTCTGATACCAAATGATCAACTAGAAGTCAAGTTATTATGTGTTGTTCCTCAAACTGGATAGTCAACAAAACTTTAGTCAGGTAGTGTAGCGTGTGAATGAATACACTGTAAAAGATCACATTATAAAAAGTCATGACAATTTATGTTTTTACGTTACTTTAACTTAATTATAATGAGGTATCAACATATATTTGTTAAGTTAAACAAATTTTAACTTGATGTTTTAAGTTACCTTAATTGATGCAAGCTAAAATGACTTGTAAAATTAAATTGGTTCAACTTAATGTAAGCGAGCAACATATATTTTACAGAATAGTAGTCATTCATTCATTTTACTACGACTTAGTCCCTTTATTCGTCAGGGGTTGCCACAGCGGAATGAACCGCCAACTTATCCATTATATGTTTTACACAGCAGATGCCCTTCCAGCTGCAACCCAGTACTGGGAAACATCCATACACACTCATCCACACACATACACTACGGCCAATTTAGTTTATTCAATTCACCTTTAGCACATGTGATTGGACTGTGGGGGAAAGAGGAGCACCTGGAGGAATCCCACACGAATATGGGGAGAACATGAAAACTCCACACAGAAATGCCAACTGACCTAGCTGGGACTCAAACCAGCGACCTTCTTGCTGTGAGGCGACAGTGCTAACCACTTTGTGTCGCCAGTGTAACGGTCATGTCATAGCAAATTACAATTATGAGTTGTACAAAAATATCAACATTCTTTTTCTAGTCTGAATATTATAATTACCGTACTTATGAGATGACAGGAATGCAACATTTGATAAAGGTCGTTATATAATTAATAATATCTAACTAGATGAAAAATATTTCATGTTACCTGCATTATATAACAACACTGCACTTTTGTAAGGATGCATTTGGTCATTAACATTTGAATGCACAATTGCAAACAAATGAGGAGATTTTTCTGAATGAAAGACCTGAGAATGATAGGTTAACATTCTACCTCATCTCTAGTGCAGTAGGTAATGGTAACACTTTATTTTGATGGTCCATTTAAGTATTAGTAGACTGTCTGCTTAATATCTGTTGATACTACTCCTTCAACAGACATTTAACTGACCATAAGAAATTTTGCAAGTACAGTTCAAACCAGGAGTTTACATACACTCTAAAAAAAGGAACATAACCATTTTTAAAAAAAATGTCTGATGGTAAATCATACCAAATGTTTACTATTTTAGGTTCGTTAGGATTACCTAAATGATTTACATTTGCTAAATGCCAGAATACTAAAAGAATTTTTTTTGAGAATTTTTTATTAATTTCTAGACAGTCAAAGGTTTACATACATTTTCTGGGTATTTTTTTTTTTAGCTTTGATTTTAAACTGTACGACTTACAGTCAAATGTTTTGTGTATCCTTCCACAAGCTTCTCATAACAGTTTGAAGAAATTTTTGCCCATTCCTCCTGACAGAATTGGTGTAACTGAGTCAGATTTGTAGGCTGTCTTGCTCGCACAAGCCTTTTCAACTCTGCCCATACATTTTCTACAGTATTGAGAGCAGGGCTTTGTGATGGCCCCTCCAAAACATTCACTCTGTTGTCCTTAAAGCACATTTTAACTAATTTGGCAGTATGCTTAGGGTCATGGTCCGTTTGGAAGACTAATTTGTGGCCGAGTTTTAATTTCCTGGCTGATGTCTTGAGATGTTGCTTCAGTATTTCAACATAATGTTCTTTCTTCACGATGCCATCTATGCTGTGAAGAGGACCAGTCCCTCCTGCAACAAAACAGCCCCACAGCATGATGCTGCCACCCCCATACTTCACAGTTGGGATGGTGTTTCTAAGCGTGTAAGCTTTCCCCTTTGTCCTCCAAATGTAACACTGGTCATTATAGCCTAACAGTTCAATCTTAGGTCCATCTGACCACAGGACATGTCTCCAAAAATTATTATTTTTCCCAGTGTAATTTAGCAAATTGTAATCTGGCTTTTTTGTTGATTCTGGCTTGTTGATTTTCCCATGTTGTCACACAAGGAAGCAGTGGGTTTGAGGTCTTCCTTAAATACTATTCTACAGTTGTGCCTCCAATTAACTCAAATGTTGTCATTTAGCCAATCAGAAACTTCCAAAACCTTGAAACCATCATCTGAGCTTTTTCAGAGGCATAATAATCTTATAATAAACTTGACTTTCAAGAAAAGTTATAACAATTTTTTTTTTAAAAATCTCATTATTCTGCTAATAAGCATAACAGAAACAAATTTGATAATCCTAACTTACCTAAAAGAGAGAAAGTTTAGTCACATTAACATCTGACTTTTTTTTAAAATGGTAATGTGCCTTTTTATACAGTGTATGTAAACTTCTGGTTTCAACTGTACATGTCAACTTACACTAACCGTAACCCTAACCCCAACCTAACAGTCTACTTATAATCTAATGAGAATTAGTTGGCATGTAGACGCAATGTAACTTAAATTCAACAAACGGACCATCAAAATAAAGTTTGACCTAGGAAATAAATAAATAAATACAAATTAATACAAGATATGTGAAAGATGATTGACAGGGGACGTAACTAAGCTTACGAAACTTGCCTACTCATCTTTTACACACTCAAAAATATGTACCACTTCTTTACTAAAAAAAGAGAACCTAGTTTTAGAATGTAGTATAAGTAGGTGAATTGGGACGCTGCAACTGTCTCTTTCGCATTCTCTCTGTTTTGCTCTCCAGGCGGGCGCCGAAGGGAGGGAGAATTACTCAGCAGATTTTTTGAAAGAGTGGCAGGGAAGTGGCCTGCAGGACGAGGAGAGATGGAGGGGAGGGTGACTGGATAAGACAGGGTGTTAATCAGACAGGGTTTGGCCAGATGAGAGCATATCCCTCGCCTTTTCAGCAGCGGTGCATGACATGGGCTGTCTACTTCACACCTTTGTCATTATGGCCCGGAGCCACCTTTACCATCCACCCACGTTAAGTGTCATGAGCGCCACATGTCTGGGAAAAATCTCCGAAGGGGTCAGTCGATGCTTATTAAATCTGAAATTAACCTGTTTGATCCCACCGGTCATAAGTGTTGTTGTGATTTTTTTTTCTTCTTGAAACTCGGACAGTGCTGTTGTTGGCTTTAAGAAGTTCAACTTTAAAATGAAAAAAAAGTTAAAAGTTAAGTTTTTAGTTTAAAGTTTTGACTAAAATGTGTCAATAGCCCCTTACACACATTCAAAATTTTCCGGAAAATTACCGCCAATTTTCCAGAAAGGTCTGTATGTGTAAACAGGCCCTTTTTGAAAATACCGGTAAATTCGCTATGGCAATTTTCCGGAAAGAGAAGTTGTAACATTACCGGTAATTTGCTGGAATGCTGCGCTGTGAATGCAGAAGGAAAGCGTGTTCATGCTTAGAACACACTGACGTGACACGTGTGCTCCAGCCAATCAGAACATTTAGACGCATTCACATCCAGGGTATTATAGTTAATGAAAACGAACGAAAAAACTAAAATTAAAACTTAAAATAATTGTCGTTAACTGAAATAAAAATAAAAATGAGAGTTTTTTTTTTTTAAACTAGAACTAACTGAAACTGTATTGTGTACATACAAAACTAACTGAAACTAACTAACTAAAATTATAGCAAAAACTTCCTTCGTTTTTTGTACTTGTCAATGTATTTAATACACAATCTTACTGTAAGCCTTTTAGAAGTAAATCTTTTGTCCCATATTTTTATCTTTTTTTTTTTTTTAAGTAGCTTCTCGTGCAAATCCTCCCTCACGCATTTTATGAAGATGCCTCATTTCCTACTTTTGATTGGGTAATACTTGATGTCATCGTTAGTTTGATTGGTCTTTTTAACTGTCCAGTGAGGAGGGCGGGTCTTTTAAGCAGAGTCCGTCAAGTATTGACAGAGAGTAATATAAAAAATATGCCCCCCCCCCCCCCCCCGCGTCTTAAATATTAATATTAACTGAGTCTGTGAAAATAATAAAAATATTAATATTAACTGAGTCTGTGAAAATAATAACAATTATAATATTAACTGAGTCTGTGAAAATAATAAAAATATTATTATTAACTGAGTCTGTGAAAATAATAAAAATATTAATATTACCTGATTCTGAAAATAATACAAATATTAATATTAACTGAGTCTGAAAATAATGAAAATATTCATATTAACTGAGTCTGAAAATAATCAAAATATTAATATTAACTGAGTAAAGCCATATCAACAACTGAAATCACAGTGAAATTAATGGCTACAATCAAACTTTCTCTCAGAATTAGATTTGGCCTGGTTTTCACACACTGGGTCACAAATTGTAATTTGTAAAAATTCTTTAAATACAATGTAAGTGGATCACATTCCAATGTAATATTATTATTTGTTTGTTAAGGTTAAGTCAGGCACATAAGCATTAATTTATTACATGGAATGTTACATTTATTACATTATTAAACATAACGCCCATGTAAATAAAATAAACTAGTAAATTGCAACTTTCCATATTTTAAAATTAGAAATAGGCTATATAAATACTTTACTAGCTAATGTTTGTAGCAAGTTTATGTATGTCCTGTTTACATGTTTGGATAGGTGTTACTGCAAAAATTGTGGCCCCCAAGGGATGTGGCCCCCGCTTCAGTATGCCTCCCTTATTTTTTTGTATTAAAGGTGCAGTATGTAAGTTTGACACCCAGTGGTTGAACTAGGTATTGCAGTCCTGAATCATAATAAAGGTACGCCGGGTTGCCAGTTTGAGGGATTTCAAACTGTGTTCTAAATAAAAGCAACGACACGCGATTGAGGGAATATTCTCCATATTAAAAGGATTTTTGGTTCTAACCAACACCTCGAATTGATTTATTAGAAGCGGCTTCTATTTCTCACAGCTGAACAACAGAAACCTATGACAGATCACCTCAGGTAAGCCTCGTGTGCTTTATTCAGTGCTAAATGCTAACAATGCGAGTTTGAATGCATTTTACATGACGTGTATTACCATATACTGAAAGCAGAAAGTTCACTTCACCTTTAATGATGTTAAAGAGGGTTAACATGTATTAAATAGATTCTAAACCTTACCGTTTTGTGAGTGAGTGCATATTCTGTGCTTCTGAAAGGCTGTATTTAAATTTCTGCCGTGTTTTGTGGTGCAAACAGCCAAATGGCTCATCACTCATAACAATCTCGTCACAGCGTGTTGTTAGGACACGCAATGTAACCTGCTCACGTTCCTAATATTTATGTCATTTGCTAATTAACGTCATGTGGAACTGAATCTGTCTCATTTTGACATCTGATACTTTCCACTACACTGTAGCATTTTGCTCATGGACGCATGCTTTCAGAGTCTTTCTGAATGAATGAATGAATGAATGAAATATGCTGTTTTCCAACAAGGCAACCCGGGGTGCTGAATTATAATTGGTTAAACTGGCATGCGCATGTGAAAATTACCTAAACAAAGACATCGTTCCGGCACGGAAAAAAACATTTTCAAAGCAGAATATCTGACTTCAGCATTGTTTGTCAGTTAAACAAGTATGTTCACTTGGGATGTTTCTTAAATATCTGCACACATATTATTGTATTTTTATGCTTTAGAAGAGTCAAAAACTTACATACAGCACCTTTAAAAGTGGTAACCCTAGCTGCAGGTGTTTGACCCTTTCGCACCTCAGAGTCTGTAATCCTGCTGCCATTGGCCAGATCGAGCCGGTTCTCCTCTGGTCAGTCCTCGCTGTTGCTCCCGCAACAAAAACAACGAGTGGACATGACAGCAGCACGGTGACGGTAATATTACAGCATTTAAAACTATCACTTTAACACATTTGTGCCCAATAATGGGTTTTATTTCTGTATCGCGATCGCGAACGAATCTTTTTAACCGGATCTTCTAAGTGAACCGGTTGAACTAGTTCACCAAAGCGAGCTGAATCATTTGAAACGATTCGCGTCTCCAGTAAGCACTTATCCACAAACTACTTACTTTTTAACAAGCCTAATACCCACCTCTGACTGGAAATAATCCAATATGAACTCTCATTCAGTTATTAGAACAGTAACGTTACACTGAGATCAAATTTGAGAAGCGGTGAACCGATAATACTGCGCATGTGTGATTCAGTGAACCAAACACAAACAGCACACGACAGCCTGCTGTGACTGAACTAAACTTGAACAACAGCACCGCGGGTAAACCGAGGGATTAAATGAGAGGATCTGGTGAAAAAACGTAAGTTTATTTCATAACAGAAAATCGTAATGGAATTTAAATAAGGAAATCATGCTACAGTTGGGTTGCAAAACTTTACTGTACACTATTTTTCAGATCATAGTGATGTTTAAACTGACTGAAATTACTATTGCTGACTACATAATTTTGTTATGTTGAGTCCAAACATCCGCGTTGAATATCTGAACTTCCCATCACCACTTATTTATCTAACCTCAGATGCAGATGCACACATATTGTACTTAAGACTGCTGTTGTGTGGGCAGTTGTATTTGAATTTGAGGATAGATATGGTATTGGTAGATGATAGTGTTCACGTATCCTCTAAATACAGGTTTCAAAATCTGTATGGCTGAGTTTTTATTATACAATATTTATTCTGTTGATTTTGAATCTTGCACCTAACAAATATCCTTATTTAGAAAAGAAAACGAAAACTAATACTGAAACTAATAAAAACTAAACTAAAACTAAGCCATTTCAAAATATTGAAACTAATAAAAACTAGTAAATCTACCTCTAAAAACTAATTAAAACCAACTAAATTTAAAAAACAAAAAGTCAAAACGAAATAGAAACTAAAACTAATGAAAAATCCAAAACTATTATAACCTTGATTCACATCCACGGTTGTTTGTGAAAATAAAAGCCTTTGATTATTTTTCCAGACACATTTAGCTGCTAGATGTTAGTCAGATAAAGTTTCTATGTTCCTTCCTAATGCCGACTCTGTAAAAAATTATTGATAAAATGGTTATGATAAACCGCTGTTTGTTTACCTACAAGCTCTGCTTCAGTTGCTTGATGCGTGTGCACGCGAAGAAGTGCTTTGATGAGTGCCAGCACACACACATGTTATGTACATCCCGACATGTGAAAGTTTTCCTCCATATGTTTTCATCAAAGGTGTTCACAATACTTATCCATCCACAGAATTTATAATTGTAATTGTTTACAAATACTAGCGCAGCCATTTAGAGCTCATTTCTGGTTAATGATGTCAGAATTTACCGGTATTATGAAATGGATGTGTGAATGGTCTTTTCTGGAAAAATCCGGAATGTCTCTTGCCTGTGTGTACAGCACTTTTTTGAATATACCGAAATTTTCCAGAAATGTAATGGTATCACTGTGTGAAAGGGGCTAATGTCACATGACCAGTTTATGTACATTATGTACATTGTATGTACAAGTCGAAAACAACTGGACTGTTAATTTAACAGACATTTTAATGTAAAACTGACATTTTATTTAATGTAAAACGGCATAGTAACAGTTAGTTTACCCTAACATTAAAATTTTTAAACATTCTAAAATTATTAAAATTAAAATATTAATAATAATAATTTAATCTAATATCTGTAAAATCTATATATGTATAAATTAAATCTTTTGAAGAAAGGATTTGACTTCTATTTTGTTTTTGTCCATGCACTGGAAGTCAATGCAAACTGATTATAGAAGGAATATGGTTATGACATGCTGCTGAAAGTTTTAATTTGATCAGAGGTGGTTCTTGGCACGAAGCGTTTGACAACCACTGAGCATGCACATTTAATTCCTTTTGAATTATTGACAACAAAATGATATGCAACAAAGATCATTTCATTGATATCTCCCGGATTTAAACGAACCTTTGATTTGTTCATAGCCGCTGAGTCCCAATAATAATAATTAAATTCCACCATGTAAAGAATGCAAATGACTATTTTTGTTAAAGGTGCACTAAGACATTTTTCTTCATGATTCACTGTAGTTGAAAGATGGATTACCAAGATAAAGTGAGAAGAATATTCACACAGTCGTGTGATCTCGGCAAGAGAGAACTGTCTTTATGAAGAGTGAAACAGAAGTCTTCATCTCATGTGAGTGTACATCACTTTACACACAGGTACATTTACTGGAACACTTTTTTAAAAACCAACTTTATACTGTACGATAGAAATACTAAAAGTTTAAAAGTCGTGTGTAGATTTAAAGATAGGTTTTACTGTTTAAAGGGCCATGAAACCCCCCTCTTTCAGTTCAAGTCTACCTCAGAAACTTTTCAAAAAGTGCTCCGAGATGGGCATTGAGCGCTGCGAGCAGAGGGAGGAGTGGGCATGTCCAGCAGTGCATGGGAAAAAGAGTGGAGCGAACAACTGTTATCAGTTGGCTCACAAAATGATACACAAACCGAGAGGAGGCGCATGATTTTTATAGTTTACATAGTTAAAATGCAAAGAAATAAACAGTAAGTAATTTAATGCTCTGCTACATTTGTTATTCGTAATTTCATATATACATAACCACAATTTGTTATATCATTATAAAGATAACCATGTTTATATAAACACTACACATGAGGAGGACTTCTCTCCTTCTCAATCCCCGGGTCTGAATGCTGACACAGTGGATGGCAGTGCAGCAGGTGTCTTGCCCTTTCTACTGTATTTCAACCATTAGCCCTGCTGGTAATCTGGAGGATTTTAAACATAGGTGAACACAGCAGCACAGATATAGGCGATGTGTCTGAATGGTAACAAACTCAACTGATAAAAGACAAAGTCCACCATTCTCCAATTCTTGTACAGCTCTCCCGACAAAAATGCTTGCTGCTGTATGGGCCCTGACACCATCGCAGGGAAAAGCATGCAACAAACCCAGTGGATCATGAAAACAAATACGACATGTGCGCGGACATGGTCTCACCCTGTCATTGGGTCTCACAGCTTGTTTTTGCATTATAAACATTAAATAAAAGTTAAAAAGAGGTATTATTTTTTTCATATATTAAAAGTTTTTAGCTATGGTAATCCTAAAATCATTTAGCAAAAATCTGCAATTTTTTTTACAAAATTCTCCACAGAAATAGCAAAAAATATCCACAGATTCTGTCTGGCCCTAATATTCAGGTCTGTACTTATCAACATACATTTTGTGTGATCCCTCTTATTTTGGCAAAATAATGCTAAATAAAATGCTAAAGACCTAATTTTAGTTTGGAAATGCTGGCGTTCTATTTCAGGATAGATTGGCTGAAACACAAACATTTGAAAACGGAGCCGTGGGTATACACGATCACTCTCTGATTGGTTTTCTGGACTTTATTTATCATTACACAACCAGTGCATTGGAATAATGGATGCTGGCAAAATATGCATGTGCCCAGTGAGTGTGAATGATCATGTATCATGCACTTTAGGCTGTATAGTGTAGACCAGTGTTTCCCAACCCTTTTCCTGGAAGCACACCAACAGTACATATTTTGGATGTCTCCCTTTTCTGACCCATTCATTTCAGGTTTTGGAGTCTCTTCTAATGTTCTAATGAGTTGATTCAGGTGTGTTTGATTAGGAAGAGGTTAAAAATGCGTACTGTTAGTGTGCCTTCAGGAACAGGGTTGAGAATCACTGGTATAGACGGAGATTATTATTCTTAAACGCAATAAAAAAGGCATTCTGGATGAGGAGCATTTTTACATTGTAAACAATTCCTGGATGTTGTCCCAACACAAATCAATTAACTTAATAATTTTTACAACTTTAAGTGGATCGAACATAAAACAATTAAGTTGTCCCCCAAAAAACTTAAGAATTCTGTTGTTGCAAGTAATTTGAAATAAGTAGTTTGATTAAACAAACAGTAAACATTAATATTTTGAGTGTATTCTAAACACTGTTTTAAAACAAAAACACACAGGCACCTGGTACTGGCAACAGTTCAATGTTTGATTGTAGATTTCTAGAAGATCCTTACTAATGTACTAATAAGCTAACTGCATTTACTGTCATTCCTCATAAAACAACACAATCCAGAAGTTTGGATCTTGCTTTTCAGTCTTGTTGTAATCACAGCTCAGGCTTGATGTGTGCAAACGTTGGCACGGCCATCAATACGAGCTGTCAATTGAGCGAGAACTGATGTTTTGCTATATTACTTGATGCTGAGTCTCAGAGACCTGTGGGGCTTCCCTGTCCTGTAGTCACCCAATCAAAAATATTTACTATCCATCATAGTTCTTTTTATTAGATTGTGGTTTGAGATTTCACCCTGCCAGAAGGTCTCGTTGATATAGTAGCGAGTAAAAAACCTGAAAGCTATTGGAAAAAAAAAGTGGCCGCCACTGTGCGGAGAGTCATTTTGGTGCTGTGTAGTTGTAGGTCATCTGTTGTTTGGTCTTTTAAACCTGTTTATGTGCCTTCAATTTCCATTTGTCACTCTTGGCAAAAGTACCCTTATTATGCTAACCTGGCTCACTGGAAATATGTGCCTCAACATTGTTGCAAAACTCTAGAAATGCACCTACCCAAATGTCAGCATTTTCTGGTGAAATGAACACTACAGACCAACAAATTTTCACATTATAATGTAGATTATCAATTAATTAAGACTCATTTTTATACAGTGCTATCACTTTAAAACTTATTTATCATATACTGCACATACCTGTCAACCCTCTCGTTTTCCCCAGGATTCTCCTGTATTTTACAATTCTATTCTGCTATCATCCTGTAAAGGTATTTCTCCCGTATTATTTATTTTTCTATGAAGGGTGGCAATAAACATTAAAGAGCCGATCCTCCCTATACGCAACCCATACCGCCAAACCACCAGAGGATGCCCCTTACTCTTAAATGTGAATCTGTTCAGTGCTTTCATTTTAATAAGGCATGAAAACACTTTGAAATAAAAACGGCGAGATTCTCTTCCTTTCCATTACAGGCGCTGTTGTCTCTCCTATACAATCCTTTATCCCTTATTGTCACATCCCAATGTTGACAGGTATGATACTGCATGATTTGTAAACTTACACATTTGAATGTTTACGTCATTTAATCTTATGAATGCTTTTTCTAGCATAGTAAACTTGCTCAGTTACTCCCCTGGTATAGTGTTTTAAGCTTTGTGGAAAAAAGAAGCTGAAATCAGGGTAGAAACAATGTAAAGAGGCACTGCTACTTTCAAAAGCAATAAATAATTTTAATTAAAATCATCAAAATTAAAAATCAGCCATTTGATTTCTGAATACTGTAATACATGGATGAAGTGACATAATAAAACATTAAAATGGTCATTTTGTTTGTTTTGAGAAATATTTTTATTTATTCATTTATTATTATTATTATTATTTATTTGTTTTAAGTTTTTAGCACCACTCACTTAAAATGTATTATAATATGTATTTAAATGTCACCACATGCATGTATTTTTCATGATCTTGACTTCCCATTATCAAAATGAATAAAAACAGACTATATGGCTGCCAAATTGAGTTCTGTTTTACATTTGGTCTTTTAATCCATCTGTTTTGTCCACAGTTTTCCAGTACAGGAAAAATATTGCAATGATATGAAAAATTAAATATATATTTTTTTCATATGAAACAATACTCCAAATAAGACCAACAATAAGACTACAAACTAAATTGCGTGACAGTAAATGTCTTATTAAGTCAATTGATTTGTTCAAATGTCTGATTCATTAGGAAAGAGGAAGGACAATTGAATCATTGGTTCATTTTAAAGATGTGCTTTGAATCAGAAAAGAATTACCACTGTGTTTTGATTGGAGATAGACTATGAAAACATCCGTCAGATGCATTTAATAATTACAGTATCTTAAATTTTAAGAGCATATAACTGCATTTTATTGGCTCAATCTTGTAGTGAGTTGTTCTCCTTTACCTTTTCCTCCCAATATCTAATCTGAAATAATTTGACAGCTCTAATAAAAATAAATAAATAAATAATGCCAGGTGGAAACACTCATGTATCTAAATTGTGTGAGAGTAAATGTCTTA
Organism: Danio kyathit; assembly: GCA_903798195.1. Classification (NCBI taxonomy): domain Eukaryota; kingdom Metazoa; phylum Chordata; class Actinopteri; order Cypriniformes; family Danionidae; genus Danio; species Danio kyathit. The sequence goes on along the minus strand of LR812539.1, from coordinate 19,622,144 downwards.
ATAAGTCACTGAAATAATTGAGTCATCTAGTCAATTTATTAGGAATGAAATAAACAGTTTTTAATTAATGGACAATTGAATCATTGGTTCACTTGATTAGTTCAAAATGTGCTTTTAATCAGAAAGGAAAGTGTGTTGATTTTTAGGAGCAAATAACTGCAATTTAGACGACCGGTGGCGCAGTAGATAGTGCTGTCGCCTCACAGCAAGAAGGTTGCTGGTTCGAGCCTCGGCTGGGTCAGTAGGCATTTCTTTGTGGAGTTTGCATGTTCTCCCCACGTTTGCGTGAGTTTCCTCCGGGTGCTCCGGTTTCCCCCACAAGTCCAAAGACATGCAGTACAGGTGAATTGGGTAGGCTAAATTGTCTGTAGTATATTCTGCTGTGGTGACCTCAGATTAATAAAGGGACTAAGCCGAAAAGAAAATGAATAAATGAATAAATAACTGCAATTTATTGGCTCAATCTTGTAGAGAGTTCTTCTCCTTTGCTCCACCCCCCCAATAATTAATTTGAAATAAATTGACAGCTCTAATTTACAAAAATAATTATTAATGCCAGGTGGGAATGCTCATGTATCTAAATTGTGTGAGAGTAAATGTCTTAATGAGTCATTAAAATAATTGAGTCAATTAGTCAATTGATTCACTCAAATGGCTGGCTTATTTAGTAAGTGAGCTGTTTTTATGAATGGACAGTTGAATCATTGGTTTACTCGATTCATTCAAAATGTGCTCTGAATCAGAAAATAGTGTGTTGACTGAAGCCTGACACTATGAAAACATCATTCAGATGTATTTTTACCATACATTTTAGGTAATCTTGTAGTGAGTTGTTTTCTTTTACCCCCCCCCCCCAATAACTAATCTAAAATAAATTGACAGCTCTAATAAAAATAAATAAATAAATTAAATAATTAATTATTAATGCAAGGTGGAAACGCTCTTAATGTCTTAATGAGTCACTGAAATTATTGAGTCATCTAGTCAGTTAATTAATTCAAATGGTTGATTCATTGACAAATTAAATAAACAGTTTTTAGGGAATCAAATTGAATCATTGGTTCTATGTGCTTTGAATCAGAAATGAAAGTGTGTTGGTTGGAGATACAATACAAAAACGTCAATAAGATGTATTTTTATCACAGTGAGCAGGTAAAAGTAAGTAGTAAGTAATGTGTATTTACATAGTGCATATAATAAATATTCAATGGATGGGAATGATTGGGAGGCCATGATGGGTAAGGGTCAATGGAGGGAATTTGGCCAGGACACTGAGGTTACACCCCTACTCTTTACAAGAAGTGCCATGGGATTTTTAATGACCACAGAGAGTCAGGACCTCAGTTTAATGTCTCATCTACAGAGAGTCAGGACCTCAGTTTAATGTCTCATCCATGAGTCCTTCACTATACTGGAGCATTAGGACTCACACAGACCATGGGTTTAGCGCCCCCTGTTCACCTTACCACTTTCAACAGCAACCTAGTTTTCTCATGTGGTCTTCCATCCATATACTGACCAGGCTCAGCCCTGCTTAGCTTTAGTGAGTAACCAGTCTTGGGCTGCAGGGTGATATGGCTGTGGCTGTACCTTGAATTTTAGGAGCATATAACTGCATTTTATTGGCTCAATCTTGTAGTGAGTTCTTCTCCTTTCCCCTTTCCCCCCAATAACTAATCGGAAATAAATTGACAGCTTTAATTTACAAAAAATGTTAATGCCAGGATGTGATTGGATCACTGAAAATATACTGTATATTAAGTGTAAAAAGCGCTTTAGATCGACATTCATGGTGTATAAACTTTATTGAAAGAAGTCTAGGTAAATGAGTTGTGTTTGCTATGTGAAAATGCTCAGTCAGTTAAGTGTATGCGTGCACGAAAGGAGAAGTAGCGAAGTGAAGACTTTGATAATCCACTGTAATAATAAGACACCTTTTAAAAGGTAGCGAAGTGAAGACAGAAGGAAAGTGTGTTGGGCTTTGTGCGTGCTGGTGTTCCTGTGTAATTTAATTTTATACATCATAAACGCCGGTGAGCGCAGTAGTCAGGCGTGTTCCACCACTGTGGCGGAAGCTATAAATTAAAGAAGAGCATTTTCTCTGCTCTGAAGACTCCCCCCCCCCCCCCCCCCCCCCCCCCTTCTTAGTCACTTATTCAGTTCGAGTGCAAAAGTGAGAGAGAACAATGGAAACTTATTAATGCGGGAGAATGATGGTGCTTAGTTTTCAAAATAAATGAAGACCGTGAGGGATGTAGGAGATCTGGTGCAAAAAACTTGGCTTTTCAAATACCGGCTCTGTGACTCTCGGTCATAATATATTCATGAATCCTGACTGCATTTAATTTTACGATTCTCTTTCATATAGTGTGACTCCTCTCATTTAAAGTCTCTTTGTAGAGTGATCTAGTTTCCGAATGAATCATACCCACATACTGCGGCAGAACTAGCTTGCGTTGTACTCCTGAGACAGAAGGAAAATAAAAAACGTAAGGGGTAAGATGTGTCACCTTCCCTAAATCTAGCAAATTGTGCATATTTTTTATTTTTGCATGTCACCATATATTCCTATCATTTACAGCTGCCTGTGATTGAGTAAAGGGATAAGCGGTTTGGAATCCTTTGCATGTCAAAGCCAATTTTCTACATGGCAGGTAAAATTAATTTAATGCCAAAGCAAATTTTCCAAGTCTAAAAATATAAATCATTTTGTATTTGAATCGGTTCAGCACAAAACCATGCTGATTATTTGGATAAAAAGACTTGCTATCAATTACTTATGCCCGTTTCCACTGAGTGGTACGCTATGGTACTGGTCGGTATGGGTCCCTTCTATGAGGCTTGCATTTCCACTGCCAAAAGGGTACCAATGGACAGAAAGTTTCAGTCTATATCATTTTCGCTCGAGGAAATGTCAAGGTAAAGCTGTACGGGTTATTCACATATCATACGAGAAGCATTTCTCACAAAACAGAGGCTTCATACACATAAATACTTGTGTATAAATGTTCATTACTAACCTTTCTATGAACAGGATTTGATTATAACTGCTGATCAATGATGTGCAAAATAGCGTACTGTAACGTTTGCGATTATATAAAATAAATAAATAAATAAATAAATAAATAAATGCAACATATATGACCACATACAGCCCCTTACAGTCTCCGATACGATACATTTAGTCCTTATTTGGGTTCAAAAACAACACACAACATATAGCCCAGTCAGTGTAAACTTCTCATCTGTTTCTTTTATCTTCACCAGCACATGTAACCTCTTGTAACCTTTTTGTGTTTTCCGGCTTCTCTTTTGTTTTTCACGCTTCACTCATGCATTTGTCCTTTTCTGAAAGGATGTCAGAAGCACTTCAATAATCGTGCGCCTGCAGGGCTCGAAATTAATCTTTTTTCTTGGTAGCAAAGTTGCTCCTTCAAAAATTTAGACGCACCCGCAAAAAATTATGAGCACCGTTACTGCACGTTTATATTAACAGATTCTATTATGTATTAACACTAATCACAACTAACAAATAGCCAAAAATCTGCATGCGCTCACTGGCCCTGCACGCACTGCTTGACGTGAATGAGTTGAGCTGAATTAACAATAATAACTGTGCTGTTCTCATGGGTGGTGTCTGATATTGCACAGATGATATTGACATATGACGTATTATTTGTATACGTCATCTCAATACCAATAACGATCTTTTCATGAGCTGCAATATTAGTTTCATCTCAGTGAATGCATGCTCTTTAGCGATGGTGAAAGCGGTGTCAGTCACACGACTGAACATCTCATGCTTAAAATGTGTAGATTCAGTGGCAACACTGTTACCTGAAAACTCCGTCCCACCGGCTTTACGTTAAATGGCTTTAGTCATTTTCATAGCGGACTTTAAACACTGGAAGTCTTTTATCCACTCTTGGAAAAGTGTAAATGCTGGATTGACATTCATTACATGATCACTAATCAGATGTGCCATTATTTGTAACTTTAGGTGGTTTCTAAAACTAAATCTGTCAGTGTTGTTTTCATTCTCTCGGATCCAGGCTTTTCGTGGCTGTAGCTCCCTGTCATCGGAACTGAGTGATTGACAGCTGATACTAACCAATCCATTCGCGTTCTGTTCTAGCGCAGTGGGCCAATAAGAAGAGCTTGAAGGCGGGGCAAGCATTGCGAGCTTTGTTTACTGCAGCAAGTTTAAATGTCAACTGTTTTAAACTATTCCTGAGCGCTGCGTTTGGTGTTTTTTGGTACAAAGATGCATAATGCGTGAATGCCTCCTAAATCCACGCATGTGGTGAACATTTTGCTGTGAAAACTGGTCGCACAACATAAATTTTATGCACTCGCACAAATGCTCCCAAATATATTTTGAGGTTGCATAGATAAAATTTTGGGCGCATATGTGACCAAAACGGTCGCAATTTCGAGCCCTGGCCTGTTATTATCATCAGCTCAAGAAGTTCAAATATAGACACGCAGCGAACGCACGTGAGCTCTCTGGAGAAAGTGAAACTGCTTGCACATTTACAACGTCAAAACAACGACAAGGTTTGTATGAGCTCAGGTCGACCATGGCTCATTATATGTATATATTATTACGGTGTAATACGGTGTATTTAAAAATGGCGCTTTCTTTTGTTTTCATTCTCCTGGCTTGTGTACGTGCTAGTGACATATCTCTCTAAAACAATATTGTTAAGCTACATGTCTAGCTCCACCTTTTGGTACCCTTTTGTGCTAGGTACCCTTTGGAAAGGGTACCCAAATGTGGTACGGTTTGTTTTTTGGTAGCTTTTGACAGTGGAAACGGCCATAAAAGTGTATGGTACCATACCGTACCACTCAGTAGAAACGAGCCATTAAAAGAAAAAAGGTATTAAATGTATTATACTTTATAATTTTTCTTCAAAATATATATAGAAAATGTTCCCAGAGATGGGTTGCGGCTGGAAGGGCATCCGCTGCGTAAAATCGTGCTGGATAAGTTGGCGGTTCATTCCGCTGTGGCGACCCCGCAAGGGACAAAGCCGACAAGAAAATGAATGAATGAATATATATAGAAAATACAGTTGCGTTGCATATAATGAAGCTAAACTTTAAAGTTCTAACAAGGTTTCCTCAAAGATATTAATAAATATGTTTCCTGTTATTAATCTGCAAATTTATATAAAGTTATCTGATCTTTAATAATGTTCTCATAACATTGGCAAAAAAGCAAAACATTATTTATACATTGGTTATGCAGTGTTTAATTGGGAATTCTAGTTGTCAAATATGGAATGGCTTGAGGATGGGTAAATTATGGAGTTAACTGTTCCTTTAAGACTGGTGCTGAATTCCAAGGTCACTTTTTAGAAAAGCAGAGAATTTTGCAACCGGCAGGACAGCACTGCACATTCATTTCTTTGGTCTCCACAAACAGTGACTGTGTCACGGTCACCAGCAATCTAGTCTGTGCAGATTGCTGAAGAACTACAAATACACACACTTTGCTGAGTTTTGTTTGGTTGATACCCTGTAACATTTCAAAGCGTTCCATTGTCTTGCCTTGCCCTGTTTTCTGACCCTCGCCTTGTTAATTGTTTTATGTTGTCTGCTGCCTGAACTGATCTCTTTGCCTGTGACCCTGACTACTCTTTTGGATAACCTGCAGGCTCCTGCTTTGCTTCTGTTTTAACATTGCCTGCCTGATCATTCTCTGTTGAATAAAGTACTGCATGTGGATCCTCAACTCCGTTGTCCAGCATCCCTGTGTTACAGAAAACTCAGCCAAGTGTGTGTCAAGCAAAGCAGTATATTTTGGCTGCGTCCGAAACCATCTACTACTCAGTAGGTACTGCATTTGAATTTAAACGTACTACTTGGCTGTTAGAAAAGTACGTTCTATACAGTATGAATGGGAGAAGTATGAATGGAATTCGGACGTACTACATACGCCATTTTGTCATGGTCACGTGACCTACCTGCGTCAGTTGCGTCGCTTCACCCCCATTCATGAATTCTCTCGCGGGGCATCATGGGATAGCACAGCATGCATGGGATGCGCACTTCAGAATCTCACCGGAAGTAGTAAGTCATCCGGGTACTTCTAGCATACTGATTTTCGAATTCTATGAATTCGGACATACTACTCGGCTTGCATACTGATTTTAGCATACTATATAGTATGGAAGTATGCGGTTTCGAACGCAGTCATAGTCTGTGTAATAAGTCCTGAACAGCTTCAGCTGTGTGTTTGCAATCATGGGGGATCTGGATCAGGTGTGTGAGTGAAGTGCATGATGGCGTTTGTAGTTCATTAAAGTGGCAGATTTGTAGTTCTTCAGTGATCTGCACAGGCTGGATTGCTGGTGACTCTGACAGACTGTCTGTCACACAACTCTGTCAGAAAATCAATGGACATCAAGGCTGTAATGTGATTTGGTTATTATAAAAGACACTCATATTCCAAGTTAGCTGTATTGTTTTCTCTAGTTTTAGCCAACACAGGCTCATTGTGGATACATACCCAGGTCTACATGTCTGGGAAACCACAAATATGTACCTGGGGCTACGTCTGGCAGAATGTGGTCTGTAAAACAAATGTTATAGACCATTTTGATGGATGTAAACAAAAACAATGGTCCCAACGTATTTCCTGTTTTACATTTTTAATTTCTACAGGTTTATTTAGTTATAGACCATTTCAAAATGGTGATATCACTGGTCTGTGAACAGTTCCTGCTTGCTGTCAAACTATTTCAGAACTGTAACAAGAAGAGATTCAGTCATAATGAACATTAACACAGCGGTCATAATATTTTTTTATCAATATGGATTCTTTTTGGATTCTCAGAAGCTATGTAAATAAAAAACCTAAACCCGAAACAGATTCGGACCATTTTCATTGTTTACATCCCTCAAAACTGTTTATACACAGTTTAACTTAACATTTTTTGTCATTTTGAATAGTGTAAGTTGAGACTAGAAAAGTTCATTCGATTGAACTAAAAAGTTTAGGCAGCAAAACGTGTGTCTTTTACAGTGTAACACAGAAGTCAATTTTTACAGGTTTTTAACATTCTTCAGAATATCTTCTTTTATGTTTAACAAAATAAAGAAACTCATTAAGTTTTGGAAACTCTTGAGAGTGAGTAAATATAGTTTTTTTGGTGAACTAACCCTTTAATCTCTATTTACTATATTTCACTGTTGTTTAGCGATGCACACTTTGTGCACCGTTTAATGTCATATCTGATATGATTTACTTAGTCTGAGGTGTTTGCTGTTGATTAATTCGTAATCCAAATTTTTTTACAACCTCCCTTCCCTCCTCTGAGAAATCTGCTCCACACTTTTATAAGCTACTGGTTAGAAACGAGCATTTAAATCTATTTCCCTTTTTTAATTAATAATGGTGGTAGCGAGAAGCCCATCTCCGCTTTAATGAGCGAGCTCTGGGGAATCCTCTCTGCTATCTCCAATTTCTGCCATCTACTGGAGGTCCGCATTAAACGTTAATGGGATGTCAACTATTGATTATAGTGTAAATAACCCACACTACAATACCGAGGCCTTTGATTTTCTTTTACCTCTCATTACGCCTCTTTTCTAGCTGCCTTTAATGGTGCCATTTTCTTTTTTCATCCACATCTGCTTTGTTTTTTTGGACTACTTTTTTCTCTGTTTGGCCTGATATCCTTTTTTCCACCCGTAGAAATATATTTTGCGTTTTGCTGAGGCTTTCTTTGAAGATTTCTCTCTCATGCTGCGCAGTGTATTGACAGTCTCTCTCAGTTTTTGTCCTCTCACCTCAGATTAAAGGAGTATTTTGGGCTCTTTTAAACTTGGTGTCTCTGGACGCCATCCAAATCCTGCTGTCAATTACAACAGACACTCATTTGGACTCATCCCTCAGTGAGTATGAGCTTCAGATGCGTTACAGTGAGTACACTTTATAGTGGAAGCTCAGCGTGCGAGTGAATAAATGTAAAATATGCAGTTATCACAGGGTTTCATATGGAGACCCCTTTATGCACAGAGTTTAAATTAAAAAGGGTCATTTTAAGGTACTTTTAAAATGAAAGTCACACTTTGAGAAGTAAAAGACTCCGTTGGGAGATGTAAAATCACAATTACCTTGATCATTACATTAAACTGTTATACATATAGTGTTAGTTTAAGATTAGTGTCATAGGATAAGTTGTACTAACATTTCATATGTCAACCAAGTAAAAATTGTAGTTATTATAGGTATGTTAGCAGATATTTTTTTTCAATCAGGACAAGTTTTTTATGCAAATAATAAAATTAACTATCTATTATCTATAAATTATATAGACTTTTCAGACTTTCTCCAGAAGAAAAAATATTATCAGACATGCTGTGAAAAGTTCTTTGCTCTGTTAAACATAATTTAGAAAATACTTAAAAAAGAGAAAAAAAAAATCAAAGGGGGCTAATAATTCTGACTTCAACTGTGTGTATATATATTAATTCGGAGTCACGACAGCGGAATGAACCGCCAACTTATCCAGCACATGTTTTATGCAGCGGATGCCCTTCCATCTCTGGGAAACATCCATACACACTCATTCACACTCATACACTACGGACAATTTAGCCTACCCAATTTACCTGTACTGCATGTCTTTGGACTGTGGGGGAAACCGGAGCACCCGGAGGAAACCCACTGAACGTGGGGAGAACATGCAAACTCCACACAGAATTTTTATGTTTAAGATATTTATTTTAGATTTTTGGTTAGTTTAGTAAACCAAGGATAACAAACCAGGATAACAAAAATAATAATAATAATTCAAAATATTGTCAGTGGCAACCCAGTGGCGCAGTAGGTAGTGCTGTTGCCTCACAGCAAGAACGTCGCTGAGTCGCAGGTTCGAACCTCGGCTGGGCTGGGTCAGTTGGCGTTTCTGTGTGGAGTTTGCATGTTCTCCCTGGGTTCGCGTGGGTTTCCTCCGGGTGCTCCGGTTTCCCCCACATTCCAAAGACATGCGGTACAGGTGAATTGGGTAAGCTAAATTGTCCATAGTGTATGAGTGTGAATGTGTGTGTGGGAGTTCCCAGAGGTGGGTTGCGGCTGGAAGGGCATCCGCTGCGTAAAATCGTGCTGGATAAGTTGGCGGTTCATTCCGCTGTGGTGACCCCGCAAGGGACAAAGCCGACAAGAAAATGAATGAATGAATGAATATTGTCAGTGTTCTTAAAGTTAGCTAAAAAAAACTTTCAAACTATAATCATGAAAAAATAAAAGTGAGTTACCAGGAATGTGTTTCTTTACATTTTTTAAAACGACTAAAATAAAAATGGATAAATATAAGGAAACAATACTCTGTAAATCAATCAACAAATTACTAAATTATAACAATATCAAGCTATTCATAAAAAATTTAAATATCAAATATTAAAGCAACAGGAAAATATAGAGAGATTTGCTGTATATAACACAAAGTATGGAGTTCATAACTCACATTTTATTTATCAGAAATATACATTAGATAAACTATAAACTTCCTTACTGGAAGTATCTTGTCATGTTTTCTCTAAAAGCAAAATAAAAAAGTATATATTAGTGTTTCTATAACTTGTCAGATTTTTCAATGTATCAGAAATGCTCACCGAGCAGCATCAAGATTGCATTATTTCAATAATATAACTGCTATTTAGTTCGCGTGGGTTTCCTCTGGGTGCTCTGGTTTCCCCCACAGTCCGAAGACATGTGCCATAGGTGAATTGAATAAATTGTCTGTAGTGTATGAGAGTGTGTGAATGAGTTTGTATAGGTGTTTCCCTATACTGAGTTGCAGCTGGAAGGGCATCCGCTGCATAAAACATATGCTGGAATAGTTGGTGGTTCATTCCGCTGTGGCAACCTCTGAAATAGAGACTAAGCTGAAGGAAAATGAATGAATGAATTGTAATTTGTGCTAAATTTTTTGCCATGTAAATAGTTGCAAATGCACCATCACAGCGTATAAAATGTCCATATTCTTTAAAGTAGACCATATTTGAAAATATTCCTTCAAGTGACTATAATTTTTACTGGTTAGAAAATGCTGTATTGGAACGAGTCTCTCTCTGTCTCCAGTGTGCTGGCATTAGCAGAGCAGCTGTGCTCGGTTTCTGTCAGCGCTTGGTGGCCTGGTATGCAGTACAGAGACACAACGGCATAAATGATTATTTATGATCTGTCACCTTGCATCTCCAGACCGATCAGCACAGAGATTCATTAGTGCAACAGACTGTGTGGCACATCATCACGCACACACACACACACACACACACACACACACACACACACACACACACACACACACACACACACACACACACACACACACACACACACACACACACACACACACACACACACACACACACACACACACACACACACACACACACACACACACACACACACACACACTACAGTCCTCCTCAGGCTCATACCTTCTTGTTTGCATGATCGGTGCTGTATTTGGTAATTGTTCTTAATCGCCTCATGCTCTCAGCATTTCTGGAAAAAACGATTGAAGGCCTAATATGTTTGAGCTGATACTATAATATAACATTTGTCTGATGGAAATCAGTCCAGATGCTAATAAATGACAAATCCTGACACCCCCATTTCTCTTGATGAAACCAAAATCATTCATTCATTTTCTTTTCAGCTTAGTCCCTTTATTAACCTGGGGTCGCCACAGCAGAATGAACCGCCAACTCATCCAGCATATTTGTTTTACGCAGCGGAGGCCCTTCCAGCCACAACCCATCACTGGGAAACATCCATACACACTCATATGCTACAGTCAATTTTAGCCAATACCCAATTCACCTGTACCACATGTCTTTGGACTGTGGGGGAAACCAGAGCACCCGGAGGAAACCCACGCGAACACAGGGAGAACATGCAAACTCCACACAGAAATGTCAACTGACCCAGCCGAGGCTCAAACCAGCGACCTTCTTGCTGTGAAGCTCTTGCTTCTTGCATGCTGCCCACTGCGTCACCCCGAAACCAAAATCATTTAAAAAAACAAAACAAAAACAAATCAGTGGCCAGGATGTATTTCTCATTTACAATTGGTTTAAGCTGAAACTAAAATAAAGACAAAAATAAAATGAATGTGTTGATGTATCAGGTAAATGCTGTACGATTTACAACAGTTTGCATATGTGCCTCCCACTTGTTAAGGGACCAAAAGTAATTGGACAGAATAATAATCATAAATTAAACTTTCCCTTTTTAATACTTGGTTGCAAATCCTTTGCAGTGAATTACAGCCTGAAGTCTGGAACGCATAGACGTCACCAGACACTGGGTTTCATTCCTGGTGGTGCTCTGCCAGGCCTCTACAGCAACTGTCTTCAGTTCCTGCTTGTTCTTGGGGCAGTTTCCCTTCAGTTTTGTCTTCAGCAAGTGAAGTGCATGCTCAGTCGGATTTAGGTCAGGTGATTGACTTGGCCATTGCATAACATTCCACTTGTTTCCTTTCAAAAACTTTTTGGTTACTTTTGCAGTATGCTTTGGGTCATTCTCCATCTGCACTGTGAAGTGCCGTTCAATGAGTTCTGAAGCATTTGGCTGAATATGAGCAGATAATATTACCTGAAACACTACAGAATTCATCCTGCTTTTTTCCCAGCAGTCACATCATCAATAAATACAAGAGAACCAGTTGCATTGACAGCCATACATGCCCACGACATGTCACTACCACCACCATGCTTCAATGCTTAGGATCATGAGCAGTTCCTTTCCTTCTCCTTACTCTTCTCTTCCCATCACTCTGGTACAAGTTGATCTTGGTCTCATCTGTTCATAGTTGTTGAGTGTTGAGTTGTTGATGTTGTTTTAGCACTGTGAAGGCTTTTTTAGAACTCTAATCTGGCCTTTTTGTTTTAAGGCTCACCAATAGTTTACATCTTGTGGTGAACCCTCTGTATTTTCTCTGGAGTAGTCTTCTCTTTATTGTTGACTTTGACACACATACACCTACCTCCTAGAGAGTGTTCTTGATCTGGCCAACAGCTGTGAAGGGTGTTTTCTTCACCAGGGAAAGAATTCTTTGGTCGTCCACCACAGTTGTTTCCGTGGCCCCCCAGTTCTTTTGGTGTTGCTGAACTCACAGGTGCGTTTTTTTCATTTTAAGAATGTTCTACACAGTTGTTTTGGCTATCTCTCTGATAAGTTTTTGTTTTTTTCAGCCTAAAGATGGTTTGCTTGACTGATCCGTGACAGGTCTCGGGTTTCTCATCTTGAGAGTTGACAGTAACAGATTCCAAATGCAAATAGCACACTTGAAATGAACTCTGACCTTTTATCTGCTCATTGTAATTGGATAATGAGGGAATAATACACATGGGCATGGAACAGTTTAGAAGCCAATTGAAGTCCTAAATACTTTTGGACCCTTAACAAGTGGGAGGCACATATGCAAACTGTTGTAATTCCTACACCGTTCACCTGATTTGGAAAATACCCTTAAATTAAAGCTGACAGTCTGCAGTTAAAGCACATCTTAGTCGTTTCATTTCAAATCCATTGTGTTGGTGTATAGAGCCAAAAATGTTAGAATTGTGTCGATGTCCAGATGTTTTGGCCCTAACAGTGTGTGTGTGTGTGTGTGTATATATATATATATATATATATATATATATATATATATATATATATATATATATATATATATATATATTAGGGGTGTGAACCTACACTGGTCTCACGGTTCGGTTCGGTTACGATTATCATGGCATTGATTCGGTTCAATTTGATATCTCGATGCATCACGGTGCATTGACGATGCTTTCCATACATAATTAGATTTTTTTCTTTACAACACAAGAAAAAAATTTGTATTAAAATCTATAAATATGTTTATATTTATATATTACTTGTAATACAATTTTGTCCTTTAATAAAAGCAGTCAGATATACGAACTGTACCTTTTAATTTTACCTGCTCAAAAAAAAAACACTCTTTGTAAATAAAAACTCTAATACATGCTCACAAGACAGCACGAGCAATTCATAAAAGTTTCATAACAAATAAACTAATGTAAATATTATCCCGCTTGCTTTTTAAGCGCTGGCAAGTTCTTCCACCCCTATGATTGGTCATTGTCTTCACCCGCTCAACAGAAAGGGCTGCGATTGGCTTTAGAAACGAAAGCGCCGTTCACCCATGAGTGAGCCACGGGTCAGTCCATATGCGCATAATACGCGGTTATCAGGTAATCCGTAATAAAATAAATACAATACAATAAACTCGCACCACAGGCACGCTTGTGTCTTGATCCACAAACAGCCGAGAGGAGGGAAATTTACCTCACGAACATGCCAGCGGGTCAAATGCCCAAAGTGTGTGTGTGGGAGAGAGAGAGAGAGTTAAGGCCGATTTATACTTCTGCGTCAAGCGCACGCGTATGCTACGGTGCAGCCTACGCGTGGATGCATAGCCCCTCTCCGTGGCCGTCGGCAGTGGCGTAGCGGACGGGCCCGCAGGGCACGCACCGCGGGGGGGCCCCTCGTGATAAGGGGCCCCGCGAGATATTTTTGTGTCAAAACCATATTCTGTAAAAGATGGTCAAAACGTCACGGATATCAGCCATTGGCGGCAAACTGCGGAGAAATGACTGGAGCTTCTTTCGCGCGCTCTAGGTGTCGCGCGCATTCGCTCTCACGTGCACTCCTTCTCTTTGCCTTCACGCGCGCTCCCTCTGTGCGCAATAGTTCCCCGCATTCAGAAGTTAACCCCCAAATTAACACGGGTAATAAAAAGATTCAACTTCAGTCATGTTCATGTTGTGAAACAAAATGTCCACTGTTGATTATATTAGACTTTTTAAACCTTTTAATAGAGGAAGTCCTCGGCTCTGCAGAGTCTGCATATTAATCAGAAGCTGAGTGTACATAGTTTTACGTTAGGAAATGCAGTCTTGAATTTACAGTCGGCAAGTACTAGAGAACAGATAACACATTGATCAAATTTAGTTTTCAGTCACGTTGAAAGTAATATTCTACTCGTTTAGTTTTGCCTTCATTCATTTAGATGTCAGTACTGACATACGAGTCTTCAACACATGATTTTTTACAACAGGTTTTTTAAACTTAATAGTTTAACTAACTAATTTCTAATAACTACTTTTTTTATCTTTCCCATGGTGACAGTCAGTGCATAATATTTTACTAGTTATTTTGCAAGATAGTTGTATTCAGATTAAAGTGTAATTTAAAGACTTCACTAGGTTATGTTAACTAGGACAGCTAAAATAATTAGTCAAGTTATAGTATAACTGGTTTGTTGTATAGACAATCAAAAATATACAGTAAATATTTCTTAAGGAGGCTAATAATACTGACAAAAAAAGTCATTCTGGTCTAGAACCGCCATTGCTTGTAACACTCGCCACCCCCCCCCCCCCCCTCTCTCTCTTCACCAGGGGGCCCCGTCAATAATCCCTGCAGGGGGGCCCCCGCATTTTGCGCTACGCCACTGGCCGTCGGCGTCGTTGACGTGCACCTCTCAAAAAATGTAACGCGTAGCGCAAGCTCTGTGATTGGTCGGCTTGGTAGCGCTGACGAGTGTGGGCGGAGGTGAGAGCCGCGCGCTCGATGCAGCGAGTGTTTACAAGTGTGGAGTCCCGTGAAGGAGCCTGTTGTTTTGTGTTTACCTCATGATTAAAGTTGTTCCATGTCCGATGGTTCCCGCCTCAAAATGAGCGAGTTTGAGCCACTTGTACATTAAGGAAGTGTTCAGGAAAAACAAAAAACCAGCGAAGAAACTTGACACAGAGAAACATAAACAACTACTGCCAGCTAGCGTTTCGGAAGTGTATTGCAGAGAAACAGAAACAGCGCGCAGAAGTATAAATGCACGGCTACGCGTGAGGCTTGCGCCGTGGGTTACGGCGATCACTTGACGCAGAAGTATAAACCAGGCTTTAGAGTTTTACAGCATTTCTCCCTAGTAGTGAAATAGCGGCTCGTGCTTTACCATTCCTCAGTCAGTGAAAGATCTATTTTTTAAGTAGTAGGATTGTTTATTTTACTCATCCTCGTCTCCTTCGCCATCGTATTCTACCGCGACATAGCGCATAGGGGATAAATGACGTCAGTGCGTAATAACCGGTTATGATCTATTACTGAACCGATATCGGATTGTCCCCATCTGCATTGCGGTGCACAGAAGAAACGATTAATTTTGACACCCCTAATATATATATATATAATTATATATAAATATATATATATATATAATAAATTAATTGATTGATTAATAATTAAACACAAACATCTGAATTGCATCAGAAACATTAGGAAAAACTTTAACTAAACTTGAGATGAAATAAGAAAAGATAACATAAGCTATTAATAAAAATTAAATAGTTACGATATCAAATATTAAAGTAACAGAAATATCAAGAGACTTACAGACTTCACATAAATTGTGAGAATTTGTTAATTGTTCTTAATCACTTCATGCTCTCAGCTTTTCTGGAAAACGATTGAAGGCCTAATTTGTTTGAGCTGATACTATAATATGACATTTCTCTGATGGAAATCAGTCCAGATGCTAATAAATGACACTCCTCTATTTTTTCAGTTGCCAAGGATATTTTTCATTTACATTAGGTTTAACTCAAAACTAAAATAAAGACTAAAACTAAAATTCATAAAAGCAAATCAATCAATCAATCAATCAATCAATCAATCAATCAATCAATCAATCAATCAATCAATCAATCAATCAATCAATCAATCAATCAATCAATCAATCAATCAATCAATCAATCAAATTTCAAATGATATAAGAAAAGAAAAGAATCATTTATTCAAGCTTTTAATACAAACTAAAACAGTTTCACAATGATTCCAACCCATGAAAAAATACTCTAGTGGTTTATAGTAAATACTATAGTGTTTTTGAACCATATAGTAAATGGTGTTATAGTATTGTTAATATAGTAGTGTTAAAGAATGCTGCAGCATAGTAGTAGTGTTAACATTCTGATAAACTGTAATAAACACTGTCGTATACTTTTAGTTTTAGATTTGCTACAGTAAACTGTGGTGTATTGTAGTGTAATATACTGTATAATTGTAATTGTAAAAGTTAACATATACCAGTGGTTCTCAACCACGTTCCTGGAGGACCACCAACACTGCATGTTTTGGATGTCTCCTTTTTCTTTCACACACATTTCATGTTTTTCAATCTCTGCTAATGAGCTGATGATCTGAATTAGGTGTGTTTAGTTAAGAAAACATGGAAAATGTGCAGAGCTGGTGGTCCTCCAGGAACGTGGTTGAGAAACACTGACGTGTACTATGTAGTTGCAGAAACTTTCAGTTTTAAGTTGTTTATATTTCTATAATTGTATTACAACAGTAAATGTAATTACTAAAAGAGATTAATTAAATACTAGTAATACTATTTTGGTGACGCGGTGGCGCAGTAGGTAGTGCTGTTGCTTCACAGCAAGAAGGTCGCTGGTTTGAGCCTCGGCTGGGTCAGTTGACATTTCTGTGTGGAGTTTGCATGTTCTCCCTGCGTTCGCGTGGGTTTTTCTCTGGGTGCTCTGGTTTCCCCCACCGTCCAAAGACATGTTGTACAGGTGAATTGGGTAGGCTAAATTGTTCGTAGTGAAAGAGTGTGTATGGATGTTTCCCAGAGATGGCTTACGGCTGGAAGGGCATCCGCTGCGTAAAACATGTGCTGGATAAGTTGGCGGTTCATTCCGCTGTGGCGACTCCGGATTAATAAAGGGACTAAGCCGAAAAGAAAATGAATGAATGAATAATACTATTTTTACTTGTAGTAATACTTAGTATAGTTAAAACACGATAGTATTTACTATAAAATACTAGCTTTATGTGGGAAAAATCTTAATTAAAATATCGAGAGATTATTAATATCAAGAGGTTGATTCATTTATCAGAAAACAGCAAAATGTCATATCTGCTGTATAAGACTTCACAGAAATTGTGTTAATTTGATATTTGTTCTCAATCTCTTTAAGATCTCGGCTTTTCTGAAAAACTACACTGTAAAAAATAAATCTGTAAAATTTACGGTAAAAAAACGGCAGCTGTGGTTGCCAATATTTAACGTAAAAAATACGGTACAAACTGTAAAAGTAAATTCTCATTTTTACAGTAAACTACCGTATTTTATTAATTTATAGATGTAATATGTTTGTATTTTCAATTAGCAACATCTACACATCTTTTGTTACACAGATAGACATAATAACACAGCCATATGCAGGTGGTGATGAGAAAGTTCATACATAGCGAACCAATGCTCATCACAAACATCTTTTCCCACAATCAGAAAAGTGTATCAGTGTAAAGAAGGTGCTCAGTGTCATTCACACAGCTACTGAACACCAGTATGGTAACACTCATACAATTAAAGTCATAAAATAAACATTGTTTATCAACATTAGATTTAACATAACTCACTAATATACATTACTGATGGGGAAACAACTAAAAAGATCCATGGTAATGTCAACAAAAAGCATAAAAAGTGATGTGCCATGCAGGGAATTCTGGGAAAGTCAATTTATGGTTGTTTGCCGTATATATATAGGAAACATACTGTTAACCAGGTTACGGGTTTGTACTGTAGCATTTTTACAGTTTTTTACCATTGAAATCACGGCCATTTTTTACAGTGTAAGGAAGGCCTAATAAGTTTGAGCGGATCCCATAGTATAGCGTTTGTCTTATGGAATCATTTCAGATGATAATAAATGAGGAACCCTGACACTCCTCTGTATCTCCGGATGTAATGATGAAGCTGAAGACGCCTCTTGTTTTCAAACATGAAATTAATGACAGAAGGTTGAGTTTGGCTCATTTGAAGTTCACATATGTTGTTATCTCTCTCTCTCTGTTTGCTGTTGTGCTCCAGATGAATTCTGGAAGATTCTTTTAGGGATCACTGGTTATTCCATTAAAGCCAGTGTACCAGAATAAACAGAGGAGTGAAGATACTAAAATGGGATTTCTTGGAACTTTCGATATTCTAGTCATAATCAAACCTTTTTATATCTGTGACAAACTGATGGCTGAAATAAATATCTTAGAGAGTATCATATAGAGCTCTACGGCAACGTTGCGTTCATTGATTTTCTTCATAGTTTGAGCAATTTTGATGATAACGTAACCTTTCGGGGCAGATGTTCTGTGAAAGTTAGGAAAAAAGATTCATAACACAAGAGTTCAGTAGCAGTTGCTCACTATGATAAAGTATATAATCTCTGTTAACTTGAAATAAAGTTTAAAGCTACAAATAAACAGTACAAAATTTGATTATTTATAAATATTTTAGTTAACTGGCCTGTAAATTGTCTACTGGCAAAATGCATTGGATGATTATCCAAATAATATGTCCAAAGCGACTTACTATTGAGGAAGCATTCAGCGATTCAACAAGAAGAGGCAATACACACTAAGTGCTAATTACACAAAGGAACTGTTTGTGATCAGAGCATTAAGCGCTGGAGTTATAGGAACGGAGTGATTTTTTACATTTTATTTTATAGAGAATGTTTTACAGGTGCTTTATCAAGCCCACTCACCTGTGTGTAGCACACTTTATAAATATACAGTGCTTTTAGATGTTTAGTGATTATAAGAAAGTGTGGGGCAAATGTGGTCCTGGTTTTGTTCAGAGGGGTTCAGGTGATTCTGGAAGAGATGGGTTTTTAGTTGTCGTTTGAATGATACTACATTGTTTCCGTTCATACAATTAAAAAAGATTAGGGTAATGGTTCACATCTATATTTTATTGCATGAGCCAATGAAAAATAAATAAATTGTTCTAAACAATATACAATTGAAATCAGAATTATTAGCCCCCCTGAATTATTAGCACCCCTGCTTATTCCCCCCCCCCCCCAATTTCTGTTTAACAGAGAGAAGATTTTCTCAACACTATCTCTAATAACTGATTTATTTTATCTTTGCCATGATGACAGTAAATAATATTTTACTAGATATTTTTCAAGACACTTCTATACAGCTTAAAGTGACATTTAAAGGCTTAACTAGATTAATTAGGTTAACTAGGCAGGTTAGGGTAATTAGGCAAGTTATTGTATAATGATGGTTTGTTCTGTAGACTATTGAAAAAAATGAGCTTAAAATGGCTAATAATTTTGTCCTAAAAATGGCTTTAAAAAATTAAAAACTGCTTCTATTCTAGACGAAATAAAACAAATAAGACTTTCTTCAGATGAAAAAAAACATTATCAGACATACTGTGAAAATTTCCTTGCTCTGTTAAACATCCTTTGGGAAATATAAAAAAATAAATAAATAAATCAAAAGGAAACTAATAATTCTGACTTCAACTGTATTTTGTCTAAAAAAAACAATTTTATCTGCACTGGCACAAGCTATATTCTTCTTGTTGAAATGAATTAATTTAAATGGTATTTTTATCTGAACAAAAATATATAGATTTAATCAAGACAAAAATTGTCATTTATAAAAAACTAGATTAAATATGTTTTGTTCTATCCAAACACTTAGATATAGATTTAACGAACCTTTATTTCTATTCTAAGAAATATATATTTAAAAATAACTTGCTTAATCCAATAGATATAGATTAAAATAAACAATTGTCACAAATTTAAGAAACACTTATTAAAAACATTTCGCTTAATCCAATCAAATATATGAGCAATTCCAGCATTATGGATGTGATATTTTCAGTAAAAACAAAGTATATGTTAACATTATATTAAGACATCTGTTTATATTTTCCAAAAGATCTAAATACAGAGTTATGGGATCAGAAAAATATCAATCTGTAAACATTTTTTATATTTTTAAATGAGAAAAAAAAAACATGCTTTATGAATCTGCTGTATGTGTGGGAATGGAAAGATCATTCCACACTTTCAGAAAAAAAGGTACACGGTGGTACAAATGATGTTTCTTAAGGAACAGTTTTGTACCTTTGTAAAAGTTGTACCTTATGTACAGAAAAGACCTCTGATGATACTGTTCTGTACCTTTTATGGTACAACTGAAATGAAGGTATACAATTGTTCTCATGAAAAGGTACATAAGTGTTGGACAACTCCTTTATTACAATATCTATGAAAATAAATATTCCTGGAAAGGCAAAGTAATTTTATGAATAATTTCCATATTAAATCATAAATCATCATTTAAAATATGTTTAGAGAAACTCATAAACATTCATTATTAAGTTCTATAATACAAAACAACTGGTAAAACAAAACTATAGGTATTGTAAACTAAACATTTAAGGCATTTTAATAAACATTTAGTAAGTATTTTCTGAAAAATAAATTTTCATTATTATTATTCACACATTTTTGGCATTTGCTTTCCACTACGCACGTGAGCTGGCAAAAGTCCTGCATATGCAAAGTGTTCATGCAGACATTTTAGTATTGTAAAACTAATCAAACATTGTGCATATCTCATTACAATACTTTTGCATAATTCTATTTCTATTTTAAAGTTAAGTAAATTAAATGAACTTTTAAGTGATTACAATGGTATTGTGTGAACATTGGAGAAAGAAAATGTTTTCTTGTACATGGGGGAATGTATTTCTGTAACATTTTTGTGAAAAGTGTTGTGAAATGTTTAGCAAAAAATAGATCTTTTGATTTATGTTAAAGTATTTTTTTATTCTTTATTGAAAAGGTGCATTTACACATAAAGAAACTTAAAAAAATGTTTAAAAATGTATTTGATGTTTTATATTTAGTGAAAATAAATTGACACATGTTAGATATAGCAAAATGCCTTTAAATAGTTCTTGAAGGAACACATTTGACACTGTTAAGGTACAAAGTGTCTTGTCACTATAGTGGTGCCTTCATGGATCACATTTGTACCTTTGATGAAGGTACAATATTGTATCTGCAGGTTTGAAAAACCAAAGGTACAATTTGGTTTCTCATGGTACAAATCATGTCCTTAAAAGTACAAACTGCAATGGTACAAATTTGTTTCTTTGTCTTAAGGTACAATTCTGTTCCATAAAAAGGTACTGCCCCAGTGACAAAGGTTTGTACCTTCTTTGGTATAACATTGTACCATTTTTTCTGAGAGTGCACCAGGGAGGAACATTGAATGAAAAGGTTTTGAAAAGTGACTTATAGCCTTTCCGTGATGGTACCACAAGGCGGCGTTCACTATTTTCACATAAAACTTTGCAATAAACTAAACAATAAAGTTCTGAACTTCATTTCTTTACCTTAGCAAAATATAAATTCATAAAAAATATTATTTTCAAACTAATTTGAAATATATTTTATGCTTAGTAAAGGCCAGAAAATAAACAGTTGCCATTTAAAACATATTGAAATATTCATATAAATTATGTTTCCAATTTCATTGATTGTAATCAGTTGTATTATAGTACCATTGCTTCTGATTCAGTTACATTATTTACAGTGTATTTAAAATAGCTTAAAATGAGTTTTGGATGTTAATTTATGTTTTTGTTGTATATTTTTGGCTTTAAATTGGTTTGTTTTAGCTCATAGCTATATATTTTTTAGTTTTTTGGTATCCAATGCAGAAAATGAATGCAAAAAACACTGCCAAAAGTGTGTGGTCACTGACTTGCGTTCTATTGCACAACCTTCTTGCCATTTTTTTTCCATAATGCAAATTTTCGAGAAGGCATTTCATGGCAGAAGGCTCTATTTTTGTCACATCGGTGACAAAAAGGCCAACTAAACTGACAGCAGATGCTGCCTTCACCGTTCTGAGCCAACTCGCCTGCTGTCGTTATCCAATTCAATAAACTTCTCCGAAACAAGCCTCCCATTATTATTCTAATACCTTGATTAGACACCAAACGCACGCAATGAGGTTGGCCGCCATCGATTGTCTTTTCGAGGACAGGCCGTTTCAAAGCCCAGTCCGAACGCTGTTTTTGAATAGAGAAACGTTGTCTAAGGCTATTATCCTCACGTAGTGTCACACGTACAACAAACACACGCAACAAGCGTGGCGATGGAGGAAAGTCCCTTTCACTGAGAGAGCCAGATAAGAGACGCTGCCTTTGCTTTGGCTTTATCACTCTGCGCCTCAGACAATGGAGTGAATTTCAAAGGAGCAGAAACAGGGGAGTTGTCCATTTTTCGCATGGTTATCGCCTTCGCACGTTCACCACTTTGTTGAAAACGGAAGGGAAAAGCGGGATGAAAATTAGAAAGAGAACGAGGGAGAACAAGCAATGGAGTGTAGAGGCCTCCCATGCCCTCTTTCTGTGGAGAGAGAGAGAAAAAAATTAAACGAAGGGTGTGGGAAATCAAAACAAAAGACAAAAAGATGCCACAGCTGTCAACTGGACTGTATCCCTATTTAAAAAAGGCCTTTGAGTCTGATAGAGAGAGAGAGAGGGAGAGATGGAGAGTCCCGAGAGAGTGTCCAGATAATGAAAACTCTTATCTGTCGTTCTCATTGTACAGGCTGAGGCGATGAGAGAGACTGGTAGAGGAGGAAGCTTCATAACTGTAGACCGTTCCATCGCCTCGGGGACGGCAGGGGGGTGGATAGACTTGAGGTGGGGTGCAGGAGGGTCTGAGCATGTAATGAAGTGATATAGGAAGGAAAGCACCTCTGGAATGGAAGGGAAGAGCTGAGGAGAACATGTATTGTACCAACAAACGATCTAAAAGGATTACTTCAAAATATTTCAAAATGATAACAAAGGCAAAGCTTGATGACGCTATGAAAGAATGATGGAAGAAGTAAAAAAGATCTGGTTTTCAATATCTATAGATGATCACAAGCCATAGAGATGAGGTCAAGAATTAATTTAGACTAATTTTAACATTTAATCACACTACTTCATGTTGCCATTATGAATCATCTACAAGAAACATAACATTTTGGGCTCTATTTTAATGATCTAAGCACAAAGTCTAAAGCGCAGTGCGCGAAATCATTAAGGCCGTGTCCAAATCCACTTTTGCTATTTTAAGGACGGAAAAATACGCTCTGCGCCGTGCCGCAAGGTCTAACAGGGTTGTGCTTATACTCTTAATGAGTTGTAGGTGTGTTTTGAGAGTAAACCAATCAGAGTCTCATCTCACATTCCCTTTAAGAGCAATGGCACATTTGCTACTTACATGGCGGACTTTGTAAGTGGAAAAACTGAATGCTTCACTAGTAAGGAAACAGCTAAACAGAGCCTCTGCAGCGTGGGGTTAACGAATGAGCCTCCTCCAATCAGCCATTACTTTCACTTTCTTTTTTTCTTTTTCGTGGATGAGGAAACAGTGTACAAAGATTTGTTTCAAATCATTCAGTTTTAATTTTCAGCAAATGAATAAATGAACAATAATAACGAAGTGTGGTCAAAAATATTATATATAAAATTATATATATTGTATATATAATTATATATACTGTACTGAATAATTATATATATTGTATTATATAAAAATAGTTATGTCCAAACACGCGTCCTATGCCCCATATGGTCCAAAACCTGACAGGTAGACAAAGTCTAAGCTTGTTTTTCATAAAACAAATGTAAATATGCTTATAATAGGGGTGGCGATATGGCAAAAAAAAAAATCTCGATTTTTTTTTTTTTTTTTTTTTTTTTTTTTTTTTTTTTTTTCATAAAGTTTGACCGATTTTCGATTTCGATTTTTTTTTATTTATTTATTTTTTATTATTTTTTTTTACTGTGTAACTACCTTACCAGCTTACCTTGTTCATTTAAATTTAAATAAATGCTGAAACTAGTTTTTTTCATGCTCACTTGTAAAAGAAAAGCAATAGTGTGACTAAACGTGGTTATGGCACTCTCTCATATAGGGATGCTAAACATAGATACAATAGAAGTCACAGCAGGTCATATGTTGTGCAGCTTTGGGCAAATTTTATTTGGAGAGAAAATGACCAAAATGTAACATGAAGATTGAAAAGGATTGGAGGGGAAATAAATATTTCAAATCTCTGTACATAACAGAAAAATAAACAATGATAATGCAACAATAGTTTATCTGTATTAGTGGCATGGCAGAAATATATATTTAGACAGGCCTTGTCAAAGTGAGCGGGCACTTTCACTAATAAAAAATATAGCACTTAAATTATTTCATAACAATCAATAAAATAACAGCGGTTTTATATCAAAAGTTGGTAATGATATAAAATATACTACGTTTTGATGGTAAAATATAACCATTTAAACAATTTCAGTATTCAAACATTAAATAACGAATGCATCAAGTTAAATATAAAAAAAACGAATGAAACAACACATAGCATATCAGGATATAAAGGACTATATTTAGCAAAATGCTGCTCTTTTTATTTTTGTAATTTTATAGTTTTATTTTTGTTATTTGAATTATTTTTTGTCTTCATAAATAACTAACGAGCTATAGACAAATATCTGCTTGACGTTTTAGAAAATATTTGTGTGTAGCTCCACCACCCAGTGTATATTAAAGATCACCGTGAACGAAAAAAAAACCCACAGAAACCTGTTACATATCTATATATATTTAAAGGTCTATCTTATATTTAACTGAATCGTATAATGGCCTATAGCTGAAATGTTGGAAATTGCTTAATTTATTTTTATAAAACATTTGTCGATACGTATTGATATGTTTTGGAGTAAAAACTGCCGACATTTAAGAATCCATATTTATTTTATTCATTCATTCATTTTACTCGTTTATTGGTGCATATATGGGTTATGATTTAATTCATACAGTACCTTGACAGCTACTGTGCCACTCCGTAATTCAAGCAAAAGTCCAAATTAAAGAAAGATTTGACTTTCTGTGGTGACCGACATTTACAACACACCGTAAGCGTCCTTCAGGTGGTGCGCGGGTATAATATACAAAACCAGCCGTCTGGGCTTTGAATTAGGTGCAATTATTTCCTCGTGTGTGTGGAGCGATGGGTGAGCGGGCCAAAGTGACTAAAAGCGATCTAGAAAGTTGAGTTGGTGTGGCACGATCCACTCACATAGCCCTCACCTCCGCCTGTCGAGCCTCCTCTCCTCTCCTCGCGTGCGCGCGCGCCCCCGTCTCGCAGCTCGCGCGCCCCCGTCTCGCAGCTCGCGCGGGAGAGAGAGACGGCTGCGGGGACGCGAACAACAGCACGACGCGCGTGGAAACATTAGCGAAGCTGGCTGGCTGACTGCGGGGCTGTTGTTGCTCTAGCGGGAAAGTGTCCCGGTGTTCCCAATGGCCGGTCCGCCCTGGCGCGCTTCCGCTAAACCAGCTGTGCTATCTCATCAACAGAGCCGCGACGTCAACACACAGAATCAGCACAATTCAGCACGGTTGTCTAACAGTTTAGAACGGTTTGGCACGACAGTGGAAAAGCGGCTTTAATATTTTTATTAAAAAATCGCAATTCTTCGATTTTATAAAAAATAAAATCGTCTTAAAACGTAAATTCGAATTAATCGAAAAAATAAAAAAAATCGCCAGCCCTAGCTTATAATAAATACTACTAATACTAATAACATTATACAAAAGCAAGTTGCCGTGAATAACCCCCCCCCCCCCCCCCCCCCCCCCCCCCGCCGAGTTGAAGAAGGCATGAAGGCAGTGGTTTTTATATTTATGTAGAATGTAGAAAATAACAATTTTTGTAATATTTTATTCATTTAATTCTTTTTAATTTGTAAAGATATTTGTGTATTGCTGTACATCCTGTGCACACAACTAACGCGCTCTGTGCTGGACTTTAGACCTGCTTTCAGCTGGTCTATTGAACAGTCTACTTTAGTTTTTTCAAAATAGCAACTCGCCAACATTGTGCCTTAACACACCTCCTTTCTAGACTGGAACACCCATGAGTCCACAAAGTGGTGCAAATGAATTTGCAATTTAAACAACGTGAAGGAAAATTGGAAAATTAGAGTTGTGCTGGTGTAAAAATAGAAACACGTCAGGGCAAACTTGTTGTGCGCCTTATTGCACGGGGTGTATGATAGGGCCCATTATGTTTTATCTATTATTATGTTTTATTAGTGTTTTATTGATATGTGACTATTTTTCAAATGATTTGCTGGGTAATGCTGTGCACATTTACATGTTAATAGTAATAATAAAAGTTAATTTAGACCCGCAGTTTGCAATATTTCAAGTGCAATATACAACCCTAAATCAGAAAAAGTTGAGACAGTTGGAAAACGACACATTCTGCTCACATTACAAAGTCCTGGCTGTGGAGGAAGTGGATACGTGACTGGCCTGCCCGCAGTCCTGACCTGTCTTCAATAGATAATCTGTGGTGCATTTTGAAGTGCAAAATGTGACAACGAAGACTCTGTGCTGTCGTACACCTTAAGACTTGTTTGCAGAAAGAATAAAACAAAATTAAACCTGAAACACTTCATCACTTGATGTTTTTGGTCCTTAAACGTCTTATAAGTGTTGTGAAAAGGAATAGGGATGTCCCGATCCGATATTGATATCGGAAATCGGTCCGATATCAGTCCAAATAAATTTATCGGACTGCGTTAAAAATCTCCGATATAAGCAGTCTGTTCCACTCTAAACTCCGTTACAGCTGTTTTATCCAGCAGCGTCCAGAGCCAGCGTGCAAAGCCCACGTGATCACAACACTGCTTGCTGGCAAAGTCCCTTACAGATTTAGCATGCTCTTCACGCTAAGTTATAGTGTATTACGATAGAAATCTATTGTGACGGTAGCACACGCTAACGCTATCAACATCGGCACATCTATACTGGTTTATTTACTTCACGTCAAGCGATCTTTACATTGTTTTGTATATGCTGCTAAGCAACGAAAGGCACCGAATGGCGGCGCATACCGCACATCGTGCGAGCCTCATAGAAAACGTTTACAATTCGGTCATGGCATATCATGGTGCATCCAGTGTGATTGATACCCGATTCAACACCTGCGCTTCCCACACAAAAGACTACCTCAGCGGCCCGGTTCTGTGTGCGTGAAAAACGAACACCACCACAGACTCGCATGCTCTGCTGCTGCAGACCCACAGAGATGCGACCTGTTCACTAACCTTTAAACTAAATAGACTGATCCAGCTCATTATATACTGTGCTTTCGCTTTCTATAGCTGCATTTTTGCATGACTTTATATGCACGCGCGCGCGAGAGAGAGAGTACAGTTATTTGTCATGCCAATAAAGCACCTAAAATGTGAAATGTGAACTGAGAGAGAGAGAGAGAGCAGATTTGACCTGTCAGTGGTGCACATGGATAGTAGGAGTCAAATAGTGGATTTCTTTATTTTTATTTTATTTTTTTTTACTTGAACTCACTGAAAAGAAACAGTGTCATGTAAAAGGTGTTAAATGATAAACATTTTTGTTTTTAATTGTCTGTTAAATAAGAATAAAAAATCATTCTGTTGCTGAGGGCCATTACAGTTTAAAAGAAAGTATGGTATTCCCATATTTAACTCTTCTTTTAAAAGCCCAGAAAGATAAAGTGCTCAGATAAACAGTGTCAGCTTTGCACATGAGTTTGTAGTTCTGTCTTTCTTTACATTGTCATACTTTTCCCATGTAGGAAGTAGGGTGTAATCTGTGCAATATATTATGCAAATATAATACATTTTGATAAATAAAATTAATTTTAAAAGTCACATTATTTTATGTGATGTGGAGAAAAGTATATCTATGTTGAAGATAATATGTACAATATATATTATTATAAAATAAATAATGTTTTGTTTGGGAGCATTGATACAGCCATACTCATCTTATGATACAAACACAGATTAAATAGATCTGACCATGTGAATGTTTGCACTAACCATACTGCACATTTTTATTAACTTAATAACTTATAACAATAACTCCTTATTTCTGCTGCCCAGTGTGAAAAAGATTTTTCAGCTTGAAACTGGATTGAAAAATTCATCAAGAAGCTGCCTAGGCACGTCCACAACTGAAGACTTGATTCAGATCAGTTTAGAGAGGCCTTCATTAGAGCAATATGATCCCAGACCTGCTGTGGACCGCTAGCTAAACTCCATACAGATTAAATTATAATTATTAAACACTATTTAAGCTGTTGTTGCAGTAAAATAAAACCTACTTATCGTTTTCAAATGAATGATACTGCTTTGTTTACAGATCTCCTTTTGTACATTTATTAGGCAAAAACACTATTTATTTTATACATTTTCACTGTGCTCCTAAAATTCTTTAATGTGCTCCTACATTTTTCCACTTAGGAGCGCATGTCCTCCTGAAAAAAGTTAGCATCAAGCCCTGGAAATGCTTATCTTCTTAAAAAAAATCTAATGTATGATCTAGCCGTTCATACATTACTCTCAACGAAATAGGTAAAAGTAAAGTATTCATGATTTGTGCTGATTATTATATCGGATTTGTATCGGTATCGGTTAGTACTGAAGGCTGCAATATCGGTATCGTATCGGAAGTTAAAATGTTGTATCGGGACATCCCTAAAAAGGAATGCCAATATTACATAGTTAATGCTTATATATATATATATATATATTGAACTTATATATTAAACTTATATGTTCCAACTTATTTTGAAATGTGTTGCCAGAACCAAATTAATACTTGTTTATTTTGAAAAAAACTAAACTAAACCAATAAAAATCACGAGGAATACATTGAATAATGCTTGTTGTATTGTCTACAATGAAATACAAGCTAAATTCAATTTAGTGTTAATTTTATTTGTGTTTTTCATACTGTCACAACCTTTTCTGATTTGGAGTTGCAAGTTTATGTCTAATTTTAATGGCATAACCCACTCAGAATTATCCATAATTACAAGCACCATGGGCGTTGCTAGGCCTATTTTAGGGGGGATGTAGCCCCCCTATATTTCTACTCAGCCCCCCTAAAACTTTGCTATTAGCTCATAAACTGTACACTAAATTATCGCCTCAGTTCCCTTTAAATTTGATATAAAAAAGGCTGCAGAATTCGGCTCCTCCCCGTCTTTTGTTTTTCATTTGATCCGTAAACCACAGCCGTGGACAGCGAGAGAACGAGGTGTGTGTTTATTGATAAATTGTTATAATATCTGCTTATTTGCAGTTCTTTGATATAGATAACCTTGTATCACCTGTATCCCAATGTCACGGAGGAGCAGTCAGGGTTTCTCTGTGTTCACCTCATCAGCACAGCTGTTTCCTCCAGCAAAAAATGTAACTCTAAACGAACATTTAGCTATTTTTATTTTTAAAATGAACTACCAATATAAAACACTTTCAGTCCGTGTGGCATTAACTATACCATACAGTCTTGCACAGAAAGGATTAAGCACAGTGACAGAAACACTTAGGGAATGTACTCGTTTTAACTGTCACTGAGTCACTGACAGAGAAACATCAAGTGTTTATAAAAAATATTGTTTATTTATTATTATCATTCAGATCGTGAAATATGTGAATTAGCCTGTAAGTTTAAAAATATATATTTATATGTATGTCATTTAATTAGAAAAGTGGCAATTTTTTTTTTTTTTTACATGGAAACAAAAATGCACTTGAATATAGAAAGTAGTTTTTACTACAGTAAACAGGGGGGTTGAGCCTATTTGGCTTATTCAGAACTCAAATGGTTATGCCTGTCTATGTAATACAGTTTAATACTAGTATACAACCCATATTAAACAAACATTTTTAAGTGTATTACTATTAAATTACTACTTATAAATGTAATATTAGGCTTTATATTAGATTTTCATTTTAGGGGGCTCAGGTCCTTATAAGGTAAAAAAATTATATATACAGTATATATATATATATATATATATATATATATATATATATATATATATATATATATATATATATATATATATATATATATATATATATATATATTTACCTTATAAGGATATTTTTTTTTATACCTTATATTAGCCCCCTAAAATGAAAATCCTAAAATCACCCCTGACAAGCACTGTATAGTCCCCCCCCAGCAAATCTACATATGCATTATCAGCTGTTAAATCATATATGTGTCTTGCTTTGTTTATAAATTCTATTATTGACAAGTGAATATGTTGCAATTATAATAAAGAAATATGTTCTATAAGTTCTATATTCATTGCAGTTAATTACAATCATCAGAACATTTACAGATCATTCAGTTTGATTCCTTTCAACTGAAAGTGAAAACAGCTTAATTGTAATTTTAACAGTAATGTGTGTATATAGTAACAAGTAAAATCCACATATATAGCTTCTTTTGTTGTTTATTCAACACGCACGCACGCACACACACACACACACACACACACACACACACACACACATACAGCATCCCTGCATTCTGCATTCATTATGGCATAAGGGAGCCAGTCTGGTTCTGTAGATCCAGTGGGACGTTCTGTAGCATCAAGGCAATGAAAAGCACTCTCGCATCGATCTGTAATGAAATGCCATTCTGTACTCATCTCCTCCCTTAGACATATTATTCTCCTATATATTGATTGGACATTCGTTCTGGTCCTCTGTAATAGTGTGGGCCGGCCAGTAAATGTGAGTTATCTACTCGAGCCCCATCTATACATACACATCAGCTGCTGTTCAAATCTGTTAATGGCGTCCACAGCGAGACCATGCATTTCAGCCTTAAATAGACACCGCATTACAAATCGCAGCCGCCTTTGGGCCCTCCGTATAAATTTACTTAACTAGTTGTTGAGGAATGGGGATGTATATTTTATTTAAAGCACCGTCTTAACTTCCTCTCTGGATGGAAAGGCAGCAGGTAATGGCTTTCAAAGCTATCAGTAGAGATTGTTCTCCTGGCTTTTGCGCTTACCGCAGATCCGTCTGCAAGTTTTGTGCTGATAGTGGTTTAAAGTGATCGCAATTTAAAATGATGACTATTACTCAGAAACTGATGTATATTTTAGCAGAATCAATGGAAAGCTGACATCTTTAGTGAACGTTAGGGGAGCGAACTACAAAAAAAGTTACTTCTGATGTTTTTGACTTTGACACCTCCTAATTAAAGGAATTGTTCACCCAAAAATGAAAATTACCCCATAACCCCTCGATGTACATTAGACTTTAATCTGTCAGATGAACACAGTTGGGTTAGCTTTAAATTGGATCTTTTTCATGCTGAATAATAGTAGGGGGTAGTGCCCATTTTTTTTTTAAGTTTTTTTTTTTTTTATCTGTTGTAAAACTAACCCAAACACCATCAGGCGGTTAATGCATATTTTATTAAGCGGATTGATGTAGTTTTGTTGCAAAATATTTCAAGATTTTAATAACTTAATTAATAACTTAAATCACACAACTTCTTGGCTGATCTGTTTGAAAAATATTGCTGCTGTTGGACAACATTATGTACTTTTGAGGCTTTTTAAGTCGAGAATGTAGTTGTTTAGATTGCAACTATGCAGTTTATTTATAGGGATAGTGCCTATTTTAAAATATTTATAATTTGTGAGAGACAGCGCATCGGCGGCCTTTAGCCTGCTATACTGAGCATTAACTCTGCATATTGCACCAATCAGATGAACACTGACACACTATAAATTACTAGAGCTTTTTGCTCCAGTCATCTTCCACCACATCAACCCCCTTCCACCTCTACTCCTCCCCTTCTCTGATAGGGCGGCACGGCGGCCCAGTGGGTAGCACTGTTGCCTCATCGGCCCTTTCCGAACCGGTCGGCGTTTCTGTGCGAAGTTTGCATGTCCTCCCCGCGTTTTGCGTGGGTTTTCCCCGGGTTCTCCAGTTTCCTCCCACCGTTCAAAGACAAGCACTATAGGTAAATTGACTGCTTCAAAATAGCATCCTAAGGCAACTCTTAGTCAGATATATCCCAGCAGTTCACAGTCGGGGAGTTCTCGAGACCCACCTGAGCTCAAAATCTCCTCTCGCCCTCCAAACGGGAGGGAGCCCCAGGCTCAAGGGTTTTCTGAGCTCAGGGCTCTCTCGTGGGACAGCATGCCAAACACGCTTTTGTTACCAATCATCAGCTAAGTGAACTCTTGAAAAGGCCATAGAATATTAAAACAGCGTGATTTCTAACTACAGCTGATCAAATCAATAAAATGATAAGTAATATTCTAAGCTGATCTCTCTCTTTTGTATGTTGCAGTGCTGTATTTATACCATATTATTGTAGTGTATTGAGTGTGAGATGGGACTCGCATATCAGGAATGTGTGTTGTGTTGGCAGAAAAAAAAAAATGCCTGCATGTGTTTAGCGTTTTTCCTTATTGCAAACACAACAGTAATCTGGTAGTTATTACGCTGCTTTTTTCAGGGTTAATTATTGTGATATCCCGATTGAAACAGAGAAAACTGTAGACTGTAATAGACTGTTAGGAGATATTTCTGTAGACGGATGGCATTTCATGTCACGTTCAGCCTTATAATCCTAAAATGTCAGCAAAATCATCTGTTTTGTCATCACTTTAGACATTACGCTAGAGAATCATTCAATACTAGCTCTAAAGTGACGTTGGTGAATTAGTAACACTGTTCTGAGGTCAGCTGCCGATGTGAAGGAATGGCAAAAGAAAATAGTTCCTAATACAAAAGGATTTTTAGACTCTCCGTGTTTGATTTTCTTTTTTATATACACATGATTGTGCCATCGAACTGTTGTATAAACGCAATATCACACTCGTAGCCTCCCACCAGTGCTGATATACAGCCATATCGCACTGCTACTCGTGTGATATATATATATTTCTAAAAAGATAAAAGAGAATAAGTGTACAGAATATAATGTTTTCAGTGCAACAATGCTCAACAAGGCATCCCAAATGACGTGACCCTGGACGTGACAGGCAATGCTGCCTTCCCGCCCACCTCCAAACACTACTCCAGTCAGGCACACGCTGCACTAGCTCGCTAAATGGCTAATATTAATGTAATCCTCCTATAACCAACAGCGGGTCTGGCGTTTGGGGGCACTTTGGTTTGCCTGTTTTGAGGGTGATGGCAAGAGAGTGGTGGATAAAAAAACACTATGTTGTTGGATTATCGCATAAAAGACGTGCGAATAAAGCTGCGTTTCCATCCAACGAGTCAAAGTGAACAAAACCGTCACTTCCTGATTAACTGGCGCCAAATATCAACAGTAAAAACTGAATTTAGTAGGAGAAGTTGCGTCAATCTTTTCTTTATCTAATAAATGACTTGCGCCTCGGAAGGCAATCCTGACACACAGTGAATACGCTGTGGCGTTTGAAGGTGTCAGACTCAGAGCACAGACGCTCTTGATTCTGGATGTCATTAATAATATAATAACACTAATACTTAAACGGTAAGGCGTTTTAGAATGACCAAAACAACATTTCAGAGGGTTTATAATGTGCAGCCTGCTGGTTTGTCCATTTACACACATTATCATCATCACATGATCTCTTATAACAAAATCACATGACCTTTTTTTAATGCTGTAAAAGTGTTTCCATCGTAGTTTATGCGCATCTTTTCTTATCAAATAAAAAGTTTGTTCTACTCCGTTATGCGCATATGTTATGCGTATTTTCAAAATTCATGCGCATCATGTCGTTTCCATCAACCGTTTTTTTATGCACATCTCCAAAATGCACATAAAATAGGTGGATGGAAACATAGCTACAGACATCACGAAATCATTAACTGGAATTAGACGAAAACTAGACACGCGCACTACATGCAACTATCCCCGCAGCATTCAGACAGGCAATTTCTCCAGATTCGAACAGGGCAAAACAAATCACCGAGGCGATCGGTACATTTATAGCTGTGGATATGAGACCTTAATCGGTAGTGGAAATTTCGGGTTTTAAGAAAATGTTAAATGTAATAGAGCCCAGTTACATTATTCCTTCATAAGCCCATTTCAGTCAGATAATAACTCCTGCTTTCAGATCCACTGAAATGGCAGGTGACAGTCAAATCAAGCAGATCTGTGCTGTCTGAAGAAAAGGTGGACACTCATCTTTCTGAAAATAAAAAAATTACTTAAAATTGATTGAAACTGAGTTCCATATAAAAACTAAATTGTTCTTTACTTTTTATTTGTTTAACTACTAAAATATTACATTTATTTTTATAAGCAGCTTTTTGGTTTTGAGTATAAAGAAGGATTTGTTTTATTTGCTGCTAAGCAGAAACCCCAGAAGTATAGCTTTATATCACTGTTCAAAGTAAAAAAAAAAAGAAAAGAAAAAAGAAGAGAGATCATGCTTTTATGATGTTAGTTTTAATACATTAAAAAGATTTCAATCAGAGA
Organism: Danio kyathit; assembly: GCA_903798195.1. Taxonomy (NCBI): domain Eukaryota; kingdom Metazoa; phylum Chordata; class Actinopteri; order Cypriniformes; family Danionidae; genus Danio; species Danio kyathit. The sequence goes on along the minus strand of LR812539.1, from coordinate 19,587,896 downwards.
AATCCTTAGGCTTTTTTTGCTGTATCGAAAACATACCGAATCGTGACACCACTGTGTCGTATCGAACCGAACCGTGATTTTTGTGAACTGTTACACCCCTAATATATATATATATATATATATATATATATATATATATATATATATATATATATATATATATATATATATATATATATATATATATATATATACACAGTTGAAGTCAGAATTATAAGCCCCCCTTTGAATTTCTTTCTTTTTTAAATATTTCCCAAATGATGTTTAACAGAGCAAGGAAATTTTCACAGTATGTTTGAAAATATTTTTTTTTCTGGAGAAAGTCTTGTTTGTTTTATTTCGGCTAGAATAAAAGCAGTTTTTAAATTTTTTTAAAAACCGTTTAAGGTCAAAATTATTAGCCCCTTTCAGCTATATATTTTTTCAATAGTCTACAAAACAAACCATCAGTATACAATAACTTGCCTAATTACCCTAACCTGCCTAGTTAACCTAATTAACCTAGTTAAACATTTAAATGTCAGCTTAAGCTGTACAGTAGTGTCTTGAAAAATATCTAGTCAAGCATTATTTACTGTCATCATGGCAAAGATAAAATAAATCAGTTATTAGAAATGAGATATAAAACTATTATGATAAGAAATGTGTTGAAAAAATCTGCTCTCCGTTAAACAGAAATTGGATATATATATATTTATATATATATATATATATATATATATATATATATATATATATATATATATATATATATATATATATATATATATATATATATGTATATATATATATATATGTATATATATATATATTCATTCATTTTCTTTTCTGCTTAGTTCCTTTATTTATCAGGGGTCGCCACAGCAGATTGAACCGCCTACTTATTCAGCATATGTTTTACGCAGCAGATGCCTTTCCAGCCGCAACCCATCACTGTGAAACACCCATTCACACACATACACTACGGACAGTTTAGCCTACCCAATTCACCTATAGCGCATGCCTTTGGACTTGTGGGGGAAACCGGAGCACCCGGAGGAAACCCACGCGAACACGGGGAGAACATGCACACTCCACACAGACATGCCAACTGACCCAGCCGAGGCTTGAACCAGTGACCTTTTTGCTTTGAGGCAACAGCTCTACCCACTGCGCCACACACACACACACACACACACACACACACACACACACACACACACACACACACACACACACACACACACACACACACACACACACACACACACACACACACACACACACACACACACACACACACACACACACACACGTATATAGTTTTTTTTCTGTATATCATTGTGTGAATTCCCATGAACATAAACATTTTATATCTATTGAAATAAATGGAATTGCTCAAAAACCTACAAATTTACAAATAAGAAAGAAAGAAACAAAAAAGCACTTGTCAATAACTGTAATTATTCATGTTTATCAAGAAAATAAATATGTCCCAAAAGTCTTAGTAAATAATGAAAGGTTAAATATATTTTACAAAAAATTACTGATACTGACATGCCTAAAGATTTTAGTAAAAAATATTTTTGATACCTAAAGGTGCTCCATAGTACATCCTCAGTTCAAAATGACCCAACAAAAAACACAATACTTGAATGTATTTCTGCGGGGCCAAAATGCACCCACTATTCTTGTCTTTCACATTAAAAGATTGATTAGACATAGGGCTGAATAAATGACTGAACTGTAATCTATGACACATATATTCCTTTAACTGTAATCTATATTTCCTTGTGATTACTCATGTAGGCAGTAAAGCGAATCTCCACTTCATTTTCTGTTGTCCGGTAGGTCATTAATGTGATCTTATTGATTCCTAATTTCGAGAGTGCTGTCAGGGTCACGTCCTTTCCTGACCAGCAGTACGGGCCCTCGGGGAGGATGGGACCTGCAAACCACTCGCTGGGACAGAGTGATTACAAATAATAAACAAATACGCACAAACAACGCCCACGCTCTCCAGCTCTCTGCATCACCCCTGCAGCGCAGCAGCGGCAGTCGCAAATAAATACGTTCTGCTGTTGCTCAGTCTGACTCATCTGGTTGAGTCAGCGCTTGATTTGCAAGCAAACCAGGTCACAAACGTAGTTGAAGGCCTGGAGGGGTCACAACTGAGATCAGTGTACATGCAGAATGGTGGCTGGCGCTTGATTGCTAAATTGATTGCCATTTAAGGTCATCCATACTGTAGAAGTTCAACTATGCAACAGTTTGAGGTTATTCTATTAATTTTTTAAGTCTGTTATGCTCATCAATTCAACAATTGTTTGACCAAATATGGAAGTATGCAACAACAAAAAAAGTTAAATAATTATTATTACTATTGAGAAATACAGAAATTATTTACAATTATTTTAGAAAGATAGTCATTCATTTGGCTTAGTCCCTTATTTATCAGGGGTTGCCACAGCAAACTATTCCAGCATATGTTTTACACAGCACATGCCCTTCCAGCCGCAACCCAGTACTTGGAAACATCCATACACTTGCATTCATACACACACTCATACACTAAGGCCAATTTAGCTTACCCAATTCACATGTGCCGCATGTGTTTGGACTGTGAACCGGAGCACCCAGAGGAAACCCACGCCAACACTGGGAGAACATGCTAACTCCACATAGAAATGCCAACTGACCCAGCTGGGACTCGAACCAGCGATCTTCTTGCTGTGAGGCGACTGTGCTAACCACTGAGTCGCCATTTGAAACAGTCATTATTTATATTTTACACATAATTCTTTAGAAATCATGTTAACATGCTCAATAAACTGCAGTTACAAGCAAAAATATTAAGCAGCACAACTTGGATCCCTGTTTTTCAGGAACATTCAGGAACATCATTTGTTTTTTTATGACAATGTAAACGTCTTTACTTTCACTTTTAATCAATTTAATCCACCAAATAAACATATTTATTTAGATAAAGAACATTATCTTTAACTAAAACTTCTTGACATCAAGATTTTGAATAGTATTTACACACTTAGGCCCAATCCCAATTCTATTTTTGTACCCCTTCCCCTTGGCCCTTGAAACCGAGTGTAAAGGGGAAAGGCTTCAAAATGTACCCCTAGGAAATGGGACACCACTGCAACACCTGCACATGTCATCATATGTTATTGCAATGTCTTGCTTCATATGTGATTGACGATCGCCATACCTGTTAACATGGGGATGTAAAAATAAGGGATACTTACCCCCCCCCCAAAAAAAATATGTTCATCTGGAGCTGTTTCATTGTAAGTAAACTTCTGAAACAATCAGAAATACGTTTTATTATTATTTACAAAGGATATAATAATTAGTATACATTAGAAAAGTCTGCAAATAAATTAGCAAACAGTTCAGCTCATTAAATGTATTATCTATTATAAAGAAATAGAATCAAGTTATCAAATCTCATCTTTTCTTCACTATAATTTAAACATTCTGATTAAAGAGCAGCGGATTAATCTCTCATTTAGATTGTTTTTGGTTTGATTACATTAAATAACAGAGCTGTCACTTTAAAACTGCACAGATCTATAATGAAAGCATTTGACTGTTTTCCTAACTGTTTATGCTCATTTAAGACAAAATTTGTTGTGTTTAAAAGAAAACCCAACAAGATCGACATGTCTAGACGTTGTTGTTATTATTATTATTATTCATTCATTCATTTATTTTATTTTCGGCTTAATCCCTTTATTAATCTGGGGTCGCCACAGCTGAATGAACCGCCAATATTATTATTATTATCATTATGATGATGTGTATATGTCTGTTCAAACACGCATCCAAAACCCAGTGTCCACTTGAGCTCAGCATCAAATCACGTACAGAATCCGCTTGGGAAACAGCGTCTATTGTCACTATGGAGAGCATCAGCTGACAGTCATGCATCTTTATATGAACTGACTGTTTTGAGGATTGCATAGGGGCAATTGCGCCTGTAATGAAAAGCAAATGAATCGCGCCGTTTTTATGTTTATTTCAAAGTGTTTCAATCAGGTTTTCATGCCTAAATAAAATGAAAGCACAAAACTGGTTCACATTTAAGAGCAAGAGCGGCCCCTGGTGGTTCGGCGGTATGGGTTGCATATAGGGAGGATCGGAAAGATAAAAAATACAGGAGAAATACGGGAAAATACCTTTACGGGATGACAGCGGGATAGAACTGTAAAATACGGGAGAATCCCGGGAAAAACGGGAGGGTTGACAGGTATGACAATCGCGACTGCTGTAGTTATTCCAGTTTTTTGGTATTTACTGTATGTTCAGGAAATCACTGAAGGCATATCGTCACCTTAGAATTATAAGGTTCTATCTGACAATTTTGTCAAAATTGAGTTATTGACATATTCTTATTAATTGACAACTTATTTACATTATGGGAAGTTGTTTACATTTTAAGACTTTTTTATTTAAAAAACAAATGTTACACACTGTTTTCTATGGAATGCAAAAACTTTGAAGCTCAATATCTCAAAATCATTTAGAATGCAGATAGAACCTTATAATTCCAAGGTGACGATATATCATGTTATCATAACAATACAATATGACAATAAGATCGTAACTATACTGTGTATTTAAACCGTGGCCATATTCATGTAAACACACAAAAACAACATTAATATTATACCAGACACTGTGAAAAGGTCATTCTCAGCCACTAGACTTTTCTCACAGGGTATTCGAGTGTCATCTTGCACTAAAAACTGAACTGACACTGTTTCAATTTACTATAATCTTCTATGTGAAGCTGCTTTGACTCAATCAACATTGTAAAAGCGCTATAGAAATAACGGTGAATTGAATTGAATTGAATTGAATCATCGAGTGTCAGAATGTTGTGGGACTACTATACAGGAGTTATTATTAGTGAATATAGATAGCGAAATTCAGCCGTTTTTATTTTAGCATTTTTAAAAAAAAAGCATGATGATAAAACATGAACGCGGTTATGAATGTATTAAAACATTTGCTTGTTTGTTGTAAAAATTCATAATGACAAAAAATACTAATTCGTGCATCTGCTTACTTCTGTGTGCACCCATGCTGCTGTTGTGACTGGTGTATTCTGGGGAATTTTCTTACTCCTTGGTTTTGAGTGTGGTCTTAAAAAAACTCCATTTCAAGGGCTATCTAGCCCTTCCCCTTAACCTTACGCCTTGAAGCTAAAGAGAATTGGGACAGCCCTACCCCTTCACTTGAATGCGCAAAACAAGAGGGGTAAGGGGAAGGGCTAAGGGGTAGAATTGGGATTGGACCTTACACTGTAATTACCCACTTAATAATGTATTTACAAATTTAATGAACCTTTCGTTAATAATTCATTTAAATAATTGTTATTAATACAGAGTACTTGAACTGTACATTTTAACGTGCTTCGGTTGAAATTAAGATTGCAATAATATTATGTCAATTAACAATAGCTTAACATTCTATTAATTATAAGTTTGCAATTTTTTTGTTTGTTTTTAAGAACCATCGCAGCAGGCACAGAATGTAAACATGATGTCAAGTTGACGTTGTACCCCAACATTGTGGAGACGTTGCATTTTGGGTGGAACCAAAAAATTAGGTTGATGTCAGAACCCAACGTCAGACCGACATCATGTCCTACGACAAATTTTATTTTGGTCACTTTCCAACATTACCTAAAACAACCAAATATCAACGTCTAATGACGTTACAGCTTGACGTTGTGTGGACATTACCACTATGACGTCTTTCAGATGTTGGATTTTGGTTGCCATACCTGACGAATAAATGTCAGTATTTGCAGCCTGATCTCACAGGAAACATAAGTATTTTATGTTTCGTCAGTTTAGTGGATAATGATTGGTTATGATTTTAAAAAGGAGGCGTGGCTCCCAACCCCACCCCTAAACCCAACCGTCATTGGGTGAAGAGCAAATTGTACATAGTTGTATGAATTAGATCCTACGAATTCATACGAATTAGCCATTAAATCAAAAAGTTTGAATCGCTGTGAGATTGCGTTGGTATTTGACGTCAATATGAAGTTGGTTTAAGATGTTGGCTCGACGTTGTATTTTGGTCACTTTCCAACACAACCTAAATTAACCAAAATCAACGTCATTTGTTGTCATTATTTGACATCAAAATAACATTATCCTTAGACGCTGGCTAGACATTGAATTTTGGCCACCCGACATCATGATCTAAATCTAACCTAATATTAACCTCTTATGACATTGTTTGCCCGGCTGGGATTAGTCTATATTGATAATAATCATTAAGAACCATCCTACTGTTGCAGCCTTTGGAGATATAAAATAATATATAAAACGTTCAACTTTTTTTGGGTGGGGTTGAGGGGAGAATTAGAAGGAAGCAATTAGTTTGAAGGCAACATTCAAGGTCTAATTAGAAAAATTGGCAAAAGAATGTAGAAATTTCCCAAAAAGTCGGGGAGGGAGGTTTGTAATGATTGCTAGCCTTTCTTCATGTACTTTATTTGGACCTGACAGATGGTTTGTTGTGTCTGTTATGGTATGTTGAAAATCAAACAAGCATTCCATTTTGTAACCATCAAATGTGCTTCCTGACAGATGGAGAGAGAAATCTACTTATAAAAAAGAGCAACTAAGTCATTGATATACACAATGAAATCACCTCTACGAGAAAGGCTGAGGTCTCATAATGATGATCACCTTCATCCCTCCTCTGATTCAGCATCTGCTATTCCCTTTCTGTCTGCTAAGTGGCTCTGCAGCCTCAGATATCACACACAGCTCTCTCTCTCTCTCTTGTTATGTTTCTCCATTTCTTCCTGTGTCTTCTGCTTGTGTCTCTTATTGCTTATAATGGGAATTGAATTGTTCAGAATGGTAAGGATGTGACCAGCATCAAATACAGTCATAAATATTGAGCTCCTGAGGTGATAATGGTGATAAACAATGTTTGTGGGCTTTGATTCCAGTCAGCTTTCAAATTATTCACGCTCTTACCAAAGTGTAGTGAAAATGCAGTCTCTTTCGGGCATCATACATTTAGTCTTCGCATGAAGCCTGTTTCACACTGTATTTTGTATGTTGATTATGAAGTGTCCACTGACATGTAAATCAAGCTATTAGATTTTTAGTTGTTTGAGATTTAGCATAATAATAAAAAATTCTATTCCTTTTGAAATTGATTCAACGTATATTGTTTCTCTGTACATTTATTGTTGTAGTTATGGTTTGGACTGTACTATAGTTTTATATTTACAAACATTTTAGATTATTTTAAACAAATTTTATGACCATTATGGTAGTCATTCTTAATGTGAATGGATATATGTTACGTCCTTTTAGATGTTAATATTAAACTAAGGGTATTTGACATAACATATAATAGTTTCGTGTGTGTCACCAATGGAGGGAGAAAGAAAACCACAGAAAACCAAATATCACTGCAATTATTTATTGCCCATACTTCCAGTGAAATCAGTGAAAATATATATATTGTACCGTGAAAGAAAAATATTTACAATAAATTACCTGTTGGAGAGAAGGTAGATAGAGGTGCTTAAATCAAAGAAATAAATATAACAAAACACATTAACTGTATTAAACAACTAAACTAAATATGAAAAGAAAAGCATGAAAAGAAACATCTTCAACGTACCAAACGTCTTAACTAAACTACTCTAAATAAAAATAAAACATACACAAAACAGCACCCTCTCCTAAACCTAATGGAAATAATACATGAAGGATCCTGAGTGTGTGTATATGTATATCGCGCGACTTACTCACTCCTACACCCTCTCCGAGGTATCACTCAAAAGCATCAGTTAACTGTACAAGTTCACAAGCAAACACATTGCAATTTCAAATCAGCACGAAATGCGGATCCTCCAATGCCGTTCGTACCTGTAACACACGCGTAAACGACACACCCACATACAAACAAACACACACACATAGACCCAAAATACGTTCTGCGAGCAAACGTAACAATATAAATGACACCAACCTGGTGTAACCCCTCCATTTTTACTTGCCTTGATTTAAGCAGGGAGGTGGACATGCTAACATGGATGCTAGAGAGCCTTGAGCATTACTTGTGAGTCTCTTGAGGTCAGGGTTGTGTGGTTTACCAATCCTCTGTTGCACTCACCCTCCGTAAACCTCACTTCCATCCAGGTCACGGCATCAATGCAACCTCTCTGGTTTTACTCATAGTGCTCCAAGTGGGATTTGAACCAGCCTTTTCTTAATGGGAGGGGGATGCATTTTCAAGGATGCTACAATAAAAAAATAAATATATATATGCTGCTTGTTCAAACTACTTATTTAAAATGAGCTGAAGAAACACAAATTTATGAGATTTTTGGGGGACAACTTAATTGTTTATGTTCAATACACTTAAATATTTTAAGTTAACTTAATTGATTTGTGTTGGGACAACATGAATTGTGTGGAACCCTGCATTTTTTTTTACAGTGTGCAGTCTTAAGCCCTATTCACACCCCCAGTGACTTTACCTTGTTGCCACTGGCTGACGGTTTGGTCACTAGTGGGCGTTTCCTGTACTGGTAGGGATGGCTGACTTGAAACTGATGTTTCGAAGATCTAGAAGCACAAGTGTTTCGAAACACTGCACTGAAGCATTATCTGAAACACCCAGGTCACGTGACTAAAGTGATTCGAAATACCCAGATCACGTGACTAAAATGATTTGAAATACCCAGATCACGTGACTAAAGTGATTCGAAATAGCCAGATCACATGACTAAATGATTCAAAATACCCAGATCACATGACAAAAGTGATTCGAAATACCCAGATCACGTGACTAAAATGATTTGAAATACCCAGATCACGTGACTAAAGTGATTCGAAATACCCAGATCACGTGACTAAAGTGATTCGAAATAGCCAGATCACATGACTAAATGATTCGAAATACCCAGATCACATGACAAAAGTGATTCGAAATACCCATATCACATGAATAAAGTGATTCGAAACACCCAGGTCACGTGACTAAAGCGATTCAAAGCATTGGACATTTCAAAAGCCTTTTGAGACCTGGCAAATCTGCGAATCTCATGTAGCCTAGTGGACTATGTGTGTGCAAAGAGTAACTGTGCTGGAAATGTCCCGAATTTGAATCCCGACATGCACAAATACTCAGAAATTGTAACTTGATGTATTTTAATAATGTAAATTTTTTATGACCAAAAGAGGACATATTTATGAAGTCAGACCACTGTTAAAAACATGTTACAAGAACAGAGCATTTAAAATTAATGTCTATAACTGCATCCCCCTAGATTCGAACCCATTAAAATCACTTAAACCCCAATTCTATAACGTGGGGTATAATCCCTCATTTTGCATAACTGTTTATTTGCTGAAGCTGTTCCAGAGCAATACATTAAAAAAATATCACTAGGTGTCACTGTAGAGACAGGTTTTGAAATGTTTCGAAGCTTCGACACATTTGCTTCAACTGTTTCAGTGTTTCACGAAGCCTCGCTCTGCCCACCACTAAGTACTGGTCACCAAGTTATGTTTGTGAATGATGTTAAATCCCTCTATAAAGAATGAATCTGTTTTCTTGCCACTAAAATCAAACATTTAAGGGGAATTGGTACATAAAACGTTTAAAGTCTGCGTGTAGGGGAAGTTGCTGAGACTTTTATTTCAGTATGTTGATGTACTTTCAACTGAAACGGAATATTGAGTAGGGGGCGGGGATTTCTGTTTGCACATCATTCCCTTTTAGCAAACTAACGTTAAGATGTGCGTGATTAAGAATATTGTGGCTGAAGTCGTCAACAGAGAAGGACCGCCACTCCAGATGTGGAAGCAAATGATCAGATTTTGATTGAAACTTTTTATTTCCAGTGTGATTAACTTGCACAAATATTTTTTTATCTAAAGAATAACAATGTGCACTAGCTAAATAAACATTGTAAATATTGATTTCACATGTCAACATCGAATGAGGAACTAATGCAACAATTCTGCTCTATATATAGCACAAATGCCTTTCTGGGTTCATAAAACAATTCAGGCTGGAGTCAGCACAGCGAGTACTACCGGCTGATCCAGGAGCAACGGCTGAATAAAGTCACCATCACCCCATTGCAGCAATTGAATCACATGCACTTTCCTACTTCACTCCTATTGCTTCTCATTTGCATGACATACAGAATTTCTGAACTTTTGTCCCACTTCCTGTACGGTTACTGTCACTTTAGCCGCTGGAAGTCGGCAACTCTCCATTGAAATGAATGAGATTGTGCCGCTTTGACGCTGCATATTGTTGTCGGGTGTGAATGTGGCTTTAGGCATCAGTTGTTAGTGCACCTCTTGAGGCCTATAGGGACTTTTTACCTGCACAACTAACTGCTTACTGTAACACAGAGGCCCCCAGAATTCACTCTCATTCATGTCACAACATAAATGTATCCCCTCTGGTTCTACTCATAATTCTCCTATAGCGGGATTTGAATCAGCATTTCCAACATAGGAGGGGGAGGGGGGTTTGCTAGCAAAGATGCTAAAGACTGTAGCATTGGGTGCTGCTGGTGACTGATGTTTACCTGCACAACTAGCTGGTCTCTGCTACATTCAACCCCCTATACCTCCCATCCGGGTCACCACACAAATGCAAACCTTCTACTCATACTGTTTCATGCTGGATTTGATCTGCAGTTTCTGGTGCCAGTTGTGAACAGGGGATCAAGGTTTGCTTACACAGCTTGTAATAACTGGCATCCGTTACACTGGTAAGCTTTATTAAATGTAACTAATCTGGCAAATGGTTTCCTACAGACACAATTTGGTTAGCGAACAGCAGAGATGGGGGACTTGAGTCACATGACTTGACTTGAGTCAGACTTAAGTTGCAAAATTTAGGACTTGAGCCAGATATCCAAAAAAGACTTGACTTGACTGTCATGACTTGAGACTTGACTTGGACTTGAGTTAAATGACTCGAAATAACTTGTTTTTATTAAATACATAACCGTTGGATATATATATTATGCATTCTTAAAAAAAAAATAAAGTTCTAAGTCACATATGCGCAGTATTATCAGCTCATCGGTTCTCAGATCAGTCCGAAACATAGGTTCTCTGTACTGTTCCGAATAAAACAATGCAACCGATTCCTGACTCGAGTTTTTAAGTAACTGGATAACTCTGGATGTAGTTTTTAAAAGTTAAAAGGTAAGTAACTTAAAGTAATTTGTGGATTAGTGTTTACTAGAAATGCAAACCATTTTAAAAGAATTAGTTGGATTTGCTGAACTGGATCAATCGGTTTATTAAGAAGAACCACTTTAAACGATTCATTCGAAAGATTCATTTGCTATTCGGCCATCAGATGAAGAGCAAGTGGTGATGAAAAATGGAAGGCGCTCCGCCAAAGATAATTAAATTCGGGTTTAAAGATTACAAGCAATGCAACGTCATGAAGAAAAGATCAGCAACATGCAAAGCAAACTCAAAAATCAGCGATTCAATTACAACCACTTCTAATTTCATTCGACACTTCAAATCACACCAAAAATTATAAGATACAAAATTAGTTCTGCTGTTTTCAGCTTACGTCTTGCCTAATTAAAGTCAGTGCTTCCCACACAGACTTTTATATTATATTATATTATATTATATTATATTATATTATATTATATTATATTATATTATATTATATTATATTATATTATATTATATTATATTATAGTAACTGCCGCCTAAGTATATTTAGTAATAATATTAATAGTAATTAATAGTAATAATAATAATAATTCCTTACATTTATATAGCGCTTTACACATAGGGGGGAATCTTCTCATCCACCACCAGAGTGCAGCATCCACCTGGACGGCAGCCATTTTGCGCCAGACTGCACACCACACACCAGCTGATTGGTGGAGAGGAGACAGAGTGATGAAGCCAATTATGATATGGGGATGGTTAGGAGGCCATGATGGACAGAGGCCAGTAGGCAGATTTGGCCAGAATGCCAGGGTTAATCCCCTACTCTTTCTCCTGGGTTTTTTTTTGACCACAGAGAGTCAGGACCTCGGTTTAACGTCTCATCCGAAAGACGGCGCTATACTGGGGCATTAGGACCCACACAGGCCGCAGGTTGGCCGCCCCTGCTGGTCTCACTAACACCACTTCCGGCAGCAACCTTGCTTTCCCATGTGGTCTCCCATCCAGGTACTGACCGGGCGCAGCCCTGCTTAGCTTCAGTGGGCGACCATATGAGAGTTGCAGAGAGCTAGCTGCCGGCTAGATTGGTTTTGTGATTTAGGGTCTCTTTTATTTAATAGTTTGAGATTTTAATAGCTTTGATGTAAGCACACACATTCCCCTAAGCAGAAAGCCATCTGATTAACTAGTGATGAACGTGTCATTTCAAATTACAGTTTATATATATACGTTTGAAAATCTTCAAAAATTTGATTGACTTGAAAGTGACTTGCTAGATCCAAGCTACAACTTGACTTGAATTGAGTCTGAAAAAAGTTGACTTGACTTGATTGAGACTTGAAGGTTATGACTCGAGACTTGCTTGCGACTTGTACATTTGTGACTTACTCCCATCTCTGGTGAACAGACTGATAAAACCTGTCAAATCAGATAGGAGCTTGTTATTTGAATTGTTTTCCAGTGTTGTACTCAGACACATGGACAGTCAGGTCATGGATTGAGAGATCTGTATGTTTGTCGTCTGATGTTTAGATTAGCTGAAATGTTATGTTTTTGTTTTCTCTAAAAGATCCAGTTTTTTTCTTTTTTTTTTATCTCTTGACCCAACAACCCTTCACGAATACCCTGAGTTTTTTTTATCAGTTTAAAGGTCCACTCAGGCATATTTTTAAATATTTTGTACACTCATAAGCAGTACTTGAAATTTGTCAAAAGAAATAGATAAAAAATATAAAATGACGTGGCAGAAGTTACTAAACAATTTCCACAGCAAGGTTATTATAGTTAACAAAAAAAATGAAAAATAGAATTGAAAAAACATTTTCGTTAACTGAAATTAAAATAAAAACGATAGTTTAAAAAAAACTAGAACTGAAACTGTATTGTGTGCATACAAAACTAACTGAAACTAACTAAAATTATAGCAAAAACTTCCTTTGTTTTAGTCTTTGTAAATGTATTTAATACATAAGCCTTTTAGAAGTACATCTGTTTACTTTGCAATGCCAGTTTTACGCCAGGTGTTTGACCTGTACGGCACCTCGGAATCTGTAATCCTGCTGCCATTGGCCAGATCAAGCCGGTCCTCCTCCAGTCAGTCCTCGCTGTTGCTTCACAACAAAAACAACAACTGGACATGACAGTAGCACAGTGACACATTAAATATGACCTGAGCCGACACTTAAAAGTATTAATTTAACACATTTGTGTCCAATATTGAGTTTTTTTTCCGTATTAGTGATCCTGATCGCGAACGAATCATTCTTTTACTTGATCTTCTAAGTGAACTGGTTGCACTAATTCACCAAATCAAACTGAATCATTTGAAACGATTTGCCTCTCAAGTAAGCACTTATCCACAAAGACTTACTTTTTATCATGCCTGATACCTCCTCTGACTCAAAATAAACCAAGTTATTCTGTTATTAGAACAGTACACAGAGATCGGATTTGAGAACGGGTGAACTCATAAAACTGCGCATGAGGGATTTAGTGAACTGAACACAAACAGTACATGACAGCATGCTGTGACTGAACTAAACTTGAACAACTGCAGCGCAGGTAAACCGAGGGATCAAATGAGAGGATCTGGCGAAATGTAAGTTTATTTTTACAACAGAAAATCGTAATGGAATTTAAATAAGTGAATCATGCTTCAGTTGGGTTGCAAAAATTAATTTTAAGAAATTTGTCAGATCATGGTGATGTTTAACTGACTGAAATTATGATTGCTGACTACATATTTTTAATATGTCCCAAACATGGGAGGATTGTCATGAAAGATCCGGTTCACAAAAAACATCTGAACTTTCCATCACTACTGTGTATCTAACCCCAGAAGCAGCCTTGCACACATATTGAACGCTGCAATTAGAAATTATTGGACCAAACATAAAACATGTACACAAATCACCAAAAATTTTAAATACATAAATCTGTCAAGTAAGTGGCGGTTCATTCTGCTGTGGTAACCCCTGATAAACCAGGGACTATAAGGAAAATGAATGAATGAAATCTGTCAAGTAAGTGCATTAATCAATAACATTAAAATTAACATTAATTAAATCTTAACAATCTGTTGTCATTTTTGATGTTTAGGATTTAGATTTAATGTAAGTAGAGCAATGTTAACAATGCAAACTAAGCTTGTTAGATTCAAATAATGTAGTGTAAAAACACTGTGAAACATCAATATCTGTGCATTGTCCATTAATAAAAAGTAATATAAATTACTGAAGTAATATAAATATAGTTCTATACATAAAATGTATCTTTTTAAAAATAGCTTACATTAGCAAATAAAACAAAAGGTAGGCATACTGTGCAATAAAGGGATGTCTCTCAGACATTTTTAGAAGCTGTCATTCATTCATTCTCACCATACTTAAGGTCTTGGTTTCCTTTTCATCTCTTTTTTATCATCATAGCATCCATGTTGGAAATACAACAGCATCTTAACCGGACCTTTCGTGAAATGGAGTTGCCATTTAATGTATAGTAAATCGAACTCATTTAAAGTAGCGTCGCTGTGCAAAAATTTTTATGAATGCATGCTACACTTCCGACTGTACAGTGTGTTTTCTTTTTCAGTTTTGACGTAAGGGACGTTTTCATTTGCCATTCACTGACAATCGGACAGGCTCATGCAGTTCATCAAATTCCAATTTTAAAACCTAAATCGCAAGCGGAATAAAAAAGTCTCTTCATAAATGCCGGCATATCAGCACGCCGTTACATTGAAAACATAAGATTCGATTTGTGACTTCGGATTGGTTCTCAGGACATAGCGAGTTTTGCTGTCTAAGGCAAGTGACGTTTAGAGGCTTTTGCCAACAAACTGTTCTTTCTGAATGAGCTGATGCTGCGATTTGGAGGATTTGAAGCAAAAATATTTGTTGAACATGTACTACGTGCCTAAAGCATTCGCTCAGTGTCATTAACTCATTTTTGGCGGAAGTGGCGTTTAGCGGCTTTTGCATCTGAACTCTTCAATTTATAAAAAAACTAAAACTAATACTGAAACTAATAAAAACTAAACTAAAACTCAGCAATTTCAAAATATAGAAACCAATAAAAACTAGTAAATCTGCCTCTAAAAATTAATCAAAACTGACTGAATTGGAAAGCAAAAAGTCAAAACTAAATAAAAACTAAAACTAATGAAAAATCCCAAACTATTATAACCTTGATCCACAGTGATGTAAGCAAGTCTAATACCATTAGGACAAAGAATAGACAGTCAATGCAAATGAAAACTCACTGACTTACTTTAAATAGTCATACCTGCAGTTATATATATATATTATACTGCAAACAAATAAGAAAGATTATTGCTATATTATGATTTCCATCTCAGTCCTCTTATGAAGAAGCGTATATTTGGCCAAGCCTCCTGCCACTGCACCGAGAAGTATTGAAATCAAAGTTGGTGGGCAATGAACTCAGCTAAAGTTAGCACTGCATGGATGGATTCAAGGCTCCCTGTCAAGATGTCACAAGCACTTGCAGAGCATGTCGTCACGCTCCACTTCTCCTTCTCCACATCGACAAACGCGTTGAAGCCGTGCAAAGGAAATATTTTAATTAGGCTCAAGTCGGCCAGCATAAATGAGGACTGGTCTACGTCAATGGTGGACGCATCAATCAGTGAGGTGGAGAAAGGACTTGCCCATGCCCTGCTCTGCTACTCTGAGCATATGGTTGATTGAAACCCATTTTAAAAAGAACAGTTCACGTAAAAAATTGAACAACCTGTCATCAATTACTCTTCCTAATGTCCTTCTGAACCTGTCTGTCTTTTTTCTTTTGTCAAACACAAAAGGTTATTTTTTTAATCTCGACGGTTTTCCGCATAATGGAAAAACGAGGTGACTGGGGTTGTTGAGCTCAAAAATCAAAGTCAAAATTAAAAAGGAAAGAAATAATAATGACAAAAGGTACATTTTTTAGGTGAACTATCATTTTAAAACACTTGTAACACAGTGTGACTCATTTGATTGCATCAGTGCTTGATTTGAACATTTGCCAGAGAATCCACAATAATGGTTTTGTATAAATCAGTTAAAAGATTCGTTCATTCAATCATTGACCTCCTGAAGTGATTCATCAAGGGCCTTGAAGGGCATAAAGTCCTTGTGGTCAACTTCCAAATTTACTTGATGACGCAATGAATAGTTTTGGTTTTGACATGGTTCTTTAAACTCCATGATGTGATTTCATAAACAACAATGGACACAGAAATGAATCATTTTATCTTGTATGTATTGTGGGTTCAGTAGGGTTGGGTCAATAGACGATGTCATCGTCCATCACCAATGGCCAATAGACATCATGAAGCTAAGCAGGCATCGCGATCCTCTGCCCCGCCCCCATCACAGCAGCAACTCGCTCACGAAAAATACACACGACCCCGTTTATGCTAATACGTCTTAGTTTTAAAATGGCATTTCATCTAGCATTTATGAAAAGATCTCTCCATCCACATTATACCACTGAAAACGCACATCATGTGACCACACACACACACACAAACTCTGTCATGCGCTGCAGCGTCTGAGCTCCAGCAGTCAGCACAGAGAGCAGTGCACATCGGACAGTTTATCAAGGATGTACCGCTGGATCGCGTCTCACTATAGTTGTTAAACGTGATATTTAATTAATCTTGTCTCTATCAAACGAGTCTCCTGTCTTTTGAATCTATCAGGTAACGTGTGACAGCGTCAGTGCACTGCTTTAATCTTTCACTTTCACGCTTGTACTTAGTAATTTTAGTGAAATCCTCAGATACTGTTGGTTGTGCACCTTTGTTTGTCGATGCCATTATAACGACACAGATCACTCTGCCTATTCATGCCAGAGTCCCGCGGAAAAAGTGATTGACAGGTGGTAATTTGTGTGTAACTTATCTTTATTTATTTATGATTTGGTTATGGGTAAAACAAAGATCATGCGGGTCAGGTAGTTAAAATGGTAGGCTACAAATAATTAATTCGTTATGAACACAACAATGCCATCGTCCATCTCAATGTTTCACATTAGACATCGTAAGATGCCAAATTGGTCGACATCGCCCAACCCTAGTGTTCAGTGGACAATTTTCAACACTGAATCTGAGGTACTTCTCAATATTTCAACAGAAGCAAATATATTTTTTATCCTCCATGGCAATTTCTGTCATACCTGTGGTATTGGTGAATAGGAACTTGGAAGTTCTTTCATATAAAGCTTTCAAACATGGCAAAATGAATGAAATGGAACATGGAACTATGTAATGGAGGAAAAATTCTTCCAGATATGGCAACAATACTCCAACAGTCATTGTTTTTTAAGCTATTGATCTCTGACTCTTTTCCTGAAGAACTACTATGCAGTAGACTTCAGTTC
This sequence comes from Danio kyathit, assembly GCA_903798195.1. Classification (NCBI taxonomy): domain Eukaryota; kingdom Metazoa; phylum Chordata; class Actinopteri; order Cypriniformes; family Danionidae; genus Danio; species Danio kyathit. The sequence goes on along the minus strand of LR812539.1, from coordinate 19,570,302 downwards.
CATCCTTGCTCCAACACCCCTGCCAGTCATTTTCAAGAATGCTTTTAATTAGCTAATTCCAGTTTGTTTAATTAGGATTGGAGCTTAAAGCTGCGGTCACACTGGTCTTTTCTAACCATAGACTTACATTCATACGCACATGAATGCGTCAGACCGGAAATGCAAGCTTGTGCGATAGGTTTCACTGTTCGTGTTAAAAAAGTTAAAGCTTGGTGAACTCTAACCTGCGAAATCGCATCACTTTACTGCGTAAGACCAATGGAGGATCAAAACATGACCTCTCTGGACAGAAATTTAAAACATGAAGCAATCACTAGCTTTTTTAAATGTCTTATCATCTTGTTTAATCCTGTCCCTCTTCAGTGCCGTATGACAGAATTTCACATGCTCAAACTCTACTGTGACTGCAGCTTAAATCTGCAGGATGTTAGCTCTCCATTAATAAAAGTTCACAAAAAATAAATAAAATTAAATTAATCTTTCAATTCAATTCATCTTGATTTGTATAGCGCTTATACAATGTAGATTGTGTCAAAGCAGCTTCACATGGAAGATTATAGTGAATTGAAACAGTGTCAGTTCAGTTTCAGAGATTAAGTTCAGTTCAGTTTAGCTCAGTTTAGTGTGGGTTAATAATCACTACTGAGAGTCCAACACTGAATAGCAAATCCATCGATGCGCAGCTCTACAGATCCCAAACCATGCAAGCCAGTGGCTTAAATTTACTCCCACTCAAGTGGCTCTAAACTTTTATGAATGTCTTCTATTGAACACAAAACAAGATATTGTGAAGAATGTTTAAAAAATAGCCATTGGTTTCCATAGAAACAATCATATCATGGAAGTCAGTGGAAGGATGTTTTTTTTTCTAGCATTCTTCAGTATATCTTCCTTTGTGTTCAACAAAAGACAAAAACTCAAACAGGAGACCTTGGAGCAAGTGGAGAATGAGTAAATGACAGCAGAAATGTAATTTTTTTTTGGTAAACTATCTCTTTAAGTTGTTGTTTCTTGAACTCAGCTAGTCTTGCTTTTTGTACACTGTAAAACCCAACAGTCAACTTCATCAAATGAAATGAGTGCAGTTAACCCAAAATTTACTGAAAGTTAATTCTACTCATTTGAAAAGAGTTTTAAGCTCAGTGTTGAAGGTAATGAGTTAATTAAATACCTTATTACTTCAACTTAAATGGAGTAAGTCCACAGTACTCATATAGATTTGTTTTTATTTTAACTGAAATGGTTTGTAGCAATCGGTTTTCTCAAACAGTTTGAGTTGACTTAACTTATTGGGTTTTACAGTACTCAGTTGGATTGAGTTCTCTTCATTTATTGGGTTTTACTGTGCTCAAATTGCTTTGTTTACTCAAATGGATTAAGTTCACAGTACTCATTAGGATTAGTTTTTGAACTTTCCTCAAATGTTTTGTTAACTTAACTTTTTGGGTTTTACAGTGTATGACATCACATACATCATTAAAGACGCTAGAAAATGATTAGTTGGGAAGCAAATCTGACATATTTTTTTTGTCATATGGCAAAAATTTAATTGCATAACCTGACACTGTGTCTATCGTAACAAACATACACTGTAAACAAAAAGTTGACTCAACTCAAAATTGTAAGACCATATGCGGCACAGCTTATTTAAGTTGACTCAACTTTCAACCTGAGTACTGCACTTGACTCGACTTAAGTTGAGTAAACTCAAATGTCCTGAAGCTGGTTGCCTTAAAATTTTAAGTTGAGTCAACCTTTTTTTTTTACAGTGTAAAATCAGTGGGTGTGATTTTGCCAAGTAGGATGCTATCTGTTTTGATCCTAGAACATTTTTCCTGTTCGAACTTGTAACATAACCCCTACCCCTAAACTTAACCCTAATTGTAAATTACTCCCAAAATCAGAGGGGTTTAGGTGTCACGGTGGCGCAGTGAGTAGCACAATCACCCCACAGCAAGAAGATTGCTGTTTCGAGCCTCGGCTGGGTCAGTTGACATTTCTGTGTGGAGTTTGAATGTTCTCCCCATGTTCGCGTTGGTTTCCTCCGGGTGCTCCAAAGACATGTGGGTAAGTTTAATTGTCCGTAGTGTATGTGTGTGAATGAGTGTGTATGGATGTTTCCCAGTGATGGGTTGCAGCTGGAAGGGCATCCGTGGCGTAAAACATATCCTGGATAATTTGGTGGTTCATTCTGCTGTGGCAACCCCAGGTTAATAAAGGGACTAAGCCGGAAATAAAATTAATGAATGAATCAGAGGGGATTAATAGCTGGATAACAAGAAGCAAGAAGCACATAATCATAACTGTAAGTCTAAACTTAACATAAACTGAAAACTTACACCATAAATCTGATTGGCTGATTGGAATGTTGTTTCAGGATAAACATAGACGTTGATACAGGAACATGTGCTACTTGGTGAAATCACACTAACCATCAGTACAACAGACAGTGGTGTAAAGTACTTGAGTAAATGGACTTCGTTACTTTACTTAAGTATTTTTTTGGCTACTTTGTACTTGTACTGAGTATCAAAAATATAAGCAACTTTTACTCTCTACTTGACTACATTTTTGATTGAATATATGTACTCTTTACTCCACTACATTTGAACGGACGATTACCGTTACTCATTACATTGTGATTGTGCGCGACAAGTCGGCATCTTTATCAACCACCGCTAATTTGTTGGGCGGATGAGGCGATATCGCCATCTGCAGGGTGCTGAAGGTACTGTATGCTATTTATGGGCTAAATCACGTAAATGTGAATTAGCAGCTTGCCTAATACCAGGTGTTTAATTAGCGACATGGCTGCAGCCAGTGATGAAGCTGAAGCCGGGACATCAAGCAGTGCCAGCACTGATGATCATCCATGGCCTTATCTGAAAGAAATGTTTTCATTTGCCGATATACAGAATGGCTCTTACAGGATGCAGTGTCTACTTTGTTTGCCACGAACCACGAAAATAAGTGCTTTTAAGAATTTATCTTCAAATTTAAAAAAACACATTGAGGTAAGAGTCTATTTAATGTGAATTTAGTCAAATTATGTCTGACTTTACAATGGTATTGTAAGTATAATGTTACCAAAAATGAATACAGTTACTGATATGGCAAAAACCACTGCGAAATGACTATATTTTAGCTTATTTTATTTTTTTTGTGCAATGTGAATAAATGTATTACTAATATTATACATTTTGCATCAAGTGCATTTAGCTGTGAGTTTGTGTTTTATTACATTCAGTATGAGTAAAATACTTAAGTTCTTTTAAAATCGGATACTTTAATACTTTTACTCAAGTCTTATTGGAATTGGTGACTTGTAACTTGTAATGGAGTAATTTCTACAGTAAGGTATCTGTACTTTTACTCAAGTATGGTTTTCAGGTACTCTTTACACCTCTGACAACAGAATGCCACAAACATTCTGACTGAACAGCAATTCACTTTGGTGTATTAATTGTTGCATTTCTGATGGACTGCACAGGATGAAAGCACGGGGCAGGATGTGGTTTGTTGTTAATGAAATCACCAAATTAATTGATTAGTAAAACAGATGGTAGTCCACTCTAGTGCAAGCACACAAACCCTTTTAAGTCATAACGTCAAAATGAATTGACAAATGTGCCAGCGGCACCGCAGAAGTGCACAATTCTGGGCCTCCTCCAGAACCACATGAGCGTAGATAGAAAAAAGACAACAAAAGCTGTTAGCGGCACGTCTTGAAATAAACCACCCAGCAGGAAATGCAGTCTGTACGGTACAGGGCCGTGTAACGCAGCCGAACGTGTGATTCCAAGTTTTGAAGAGCGCAAGGAAAGCAAAGACAACAAGGCTAAAATAGAAGCTCATCAGAAAAATCGCATTGGTTTCGTTTCATCTCGTGCTGCCAGAGAGTTGGCTCGGAAAGATTGATTGCAGAAGTATCCTCTGCCAGCCATGGAAAGTTCTGGAAGGAAGGAGTGGAGTGGGGGGGGGTGTTGATCTCCACCTGTCTGAGTGCAGATAAAATGCGGATTGAGGCTAGCACGCTGCTTTCTTTAACATATTTTCGCTCCCTCTGTAGGGCACTTTGATCAGCGCGTTATCTGCGCGGCTGAGGCCTAATCCTGTGTTTGCTTCACGTTTAAGCCGGATCACCGTGCCCGAATCAAAGGGAATGGTCACAGATCAGAGGAAAAGGAAGACATACACATGCGAGTATGCACAGACTCGCTCATGCAGGCAGGGAAAGATCACCCACTCGTGCGTGTGCGTTTACCGCGGTACAAACCTTTAGCTTGTTCTACACACACAAACACTTCCTCATGCACTGACTAATGAATCCTCATTTGCATAGGTTGTGCCTTCTATGTCTTTCCTCGGGGCGTACATGTAGAAAGTGCCAGCTTCACGGCAGAACTTGCTCTTGGCAGTCGGTATCTGATGGGTCTGTTCTCACTTATCTGTAAAGCCAACTGCAGCGCGGAGCCAGCCTCCACGCTCCGTAGTGCAAAACATGCTGTTTTCTCTTCTACCAGGAGGATTGTCTTTTAGCTCCACGTTTGGCTCATTCCTTCTGGAGAGATTTAGCTATGACTAAACGCTTCAGAATTGGTATTTTGATCTCCGTTGCATGTTGCAGTGCTGTTAGCAAATTATTGCTAGCGATGAGTTTAGATGGCTGCATACAGTATATGACTTGAAAAGTGTAGTGTAGCTTTTGGTGTTTTGGTTTTAGCTTCGATTTATTTGGGATGTGGTGATTTTTAAGAGCTGAAATTTAGTTGAATCTTGTAGTACACTATGAAAAATGGTCCACACAATTCCTTCATGTTTTCCCAATACAAATTAAGTTTATATAATTGTTTAAACAAATTTAAGTAGATTGAACATAAAACCTTTAAGTTGTCCCAAAAAAAGCAAGAATTGTGTTGATTCAGCTCATTTTAAATAAGCAGTTTGAATCTTTATTTTGAGTGTAACTAGTTTTTAAATAGTCAAAACTTGATTTTAACTTTGAAATTAACCAACACAGACTTATTGTAAAAAAAACATACCCCCATATACATTTCTGGAGAGCGCGAATTATGTAGCCACAGTTACGTATGGCTGCATTTCATCTTTGAAACGAATGCTACAGAATGGTATGACACCGCCAACAGCTTCTGTTTCTTTTCAGGCTTCCAGCTGACTGCTTACCTCCATGTGGACTGTTTTTCCGCTGTTACCGGTTTGCCCAGTAGCTCACTGTGGATGTTGGTGGACTTGAGACGCAGAAAGGAGTTTACCACGACGACAGGGTTCAAGTCTGGCGAAGAACGGTTCCAGAAAGCAGGTAAAAATTTTTTTATAAAAAAATAAACTAGTAAATAACAGGGTGAGAACGTGGTAAGATCTGAAAATGTAGTAAAAAATCAGGCAGCCACGAGGGCTTTTCTTTTTCTGGATTGGTACTGAAAACACTGTCGGTTGGGTTTAGGAAAGGTGGTGGGCAGGTCAATAGGTGCTTTTGAAAACACTGTCGGTTGGTTTTAGGGAAGGGGGTGATCAGGTCAGTCAGTGCTTTTGAAAACACTATCGGTTGGGTTTAGGGATGGGGTGGGTGGGGTTGTCGGTCAGTCGGTCAGTCTGGCAAATGGAACTCGCGAGAGAAATTTGAGATCTGAATAAGCGTACACAGCAGCCTCCAGCTGGTGGATTTGCAAAAACAAAAACTGCAAAAAAAAAACATACCTCCAGGGATGTATTTTGTGCTGTCCAAAAACCTATACAGGGGTACTTATCAATAATGAGCCTGGGTTAAAATTAACCTGTTATTTAACATTTATAAGATTAAATTTTCCAGTCCTAATAGGTGTTTTTAACTAAACCTAAGCATAGATAATAATTAGATAAATATTTTTCTCTTTAAATTTTTTTATTAATTGGTGTTTTTGCAGTGCAGTGTTGACAGCGTGCTGTTAGACTACTTGGTAAACTTTTCAGACTTGTCTCTTCTCCACTTTAAAGCTATTAATTTATTAGTTTAAAACATTTATTTATTGATTTGTTTATTTATAAAATAGATAAATGAATTAAAATGAACAATAAATACTTTCATAATGTTGGAAAATGTTTAAATACGTGCTGCTCTTTCAAACTTTTTATTCATCAAATAATTCAGAAAATCCAAAGTATCACAGTCTCTTCTTTATAGTTTTTAAGTTAGTATTTTCTCTCTCTATGTAACCATTTCTAAAACAAGACAACAAAGACTATTATTACATTTACCATGTGCCCCATTTTGTGCATTATTAATTAATTTTATTACTCAGGTGAATCTGTTGATGTCTGTGATTGAATCTCAAATAAACAGTATGTAACCAACCAGTTCTATTGTACCCAATCTGTTCTGAGCTGGGATCGAACCTGTGATTCTTTGCATGGGAGTCGGTTGCTCTAACAAGGCCATGGCCTCTAGTGTCTGTCACTAGAGCAACTTTAGAGATCAAAGGAGTGAGGTTTACCTGCATAGCACTTTACCCAGTCTTAACTGGGAACAAACCAGTGATATTTTTGTATAGAGTGGGTTGCTCTAACAAGGAGGCTAAAGACTATGGTCTCTAGTGTCTGACGCTAGAGCACTTTTAGAGGTCACAGGAGTGAGGTTTACCTGCATAGCACATCGCTAGCCAGCCTTAGTTACAAGTATAAACTTTAGAAAATCTATTATGCCAATTTATAATACAGAAAAAAGTGACTTTCGTTAGTTCAAGCGAAACTTAAACAACTTTTCATTTCTCAGTTTTACATTTCCTTTACTTCAGTTTTTCTTCTTTATTCCCTACGAAATGACAGTACAAAAAACACAGCCTATTATTATATTTGCCATGTGTCCCATTTTGTACATTATTAATTTATTTTATTACACAACAGGCGACTCAGGCTGTTGATTTCCAGTCTATTGTTATGGTCGAGTCTCGTGAGAAAGGCAATGAAGAGATTGCCTTATTTTCTTGCTGGCAGTATGATGTGCAAAACAAACACACACACACAAACACACACACACCAATTTCTTAGCTCCTGGCACGATGAAGACAAACTCACTTGAGCTCTATCAGCTGAAATGGAGGAGCCGAATGGAAGTTTAGGTGATCATTTTAAATATTTGGACTGGGACGCCATTAAAGAATGCCTGCCCTTATTTTGCTGATAATTCCAGCGGCTTTCCAATGACCTCCCCATGGTGCAATCCACACCGAGAGATATACGCCGCTGCCTCTTTCACAGCCCAGGGAGATAATGAAATAACTTATGTAGATGTGCCTTTTTCCTGAAGACAGCCAAGTAATGGCCCTGGGTCCCAATTCCACCAGTGAGAGGGATTCTGGGTATAGCAGCATTTCATTAAGGCTGGGTCTGATCGACTCTGCATAAGAGCAGGGCAGACTAAATGGAAGCTGTTATTTCCAGGAAAAAATGAAGGGGACAAGATGAAAGAAAGGAAGAGAGAAAAAAAATAGATATAATAAAAAGCAGTAAAAGCTTCAGCCGCGAAGAGATAGGACTCGTAGTATTGTAGTGCATTTCTTCTGAAGATAATTCCCAGGTTAGCGCAATGCATTTACGCTAAAAGTTCAAGGGGAAGATGCCCAGGGAAGGTGACTTGATAACAATGGCTTCTCTGGGAAACGAGTCTAGTTCCATTCATTGATATGGTCTCTGCTTTTATGGCTCAGGCAGTGTGGTAAATGTTTGTAGAGCATGAAATACACAGTCGCATGATTAGAAAGGACATGCGAGACTTGAGTGCATGCGGAGGCTCTTCTGTAGGGACTGTTGCATAAAATGTTGGATGTGTTTATGCAAAAAGAAACAATGAGGAAAGGGTAACCGGCGTTCATTTGTGCATCACACAATTGTAGAAAGTGACAACTTCTATTTGCTTATGTGGCTTAGATGAAATCCAGTGCAAGGCTTGCATCATTGTGAAAAAGCTTATTATTTAAAGCAGATTAAGAAGGGGTTGTTTACATAACGGAGTTTGAAAGCTGAACACTTTTTATGCATTTTAGATGTTCATTCACATGACAATGGCATCTGAGGGCTTATGAAGATGCATTGAAAGGCATTTTTTTTTTAAACATACAGTATAAGAAATGTACATTGTTAATGACTGTAATATGAATATTTTATATGCATTATAATATGTATTTTACCGTAGGACAGTTATGCAGTACTGTATTTTAAATTTGCATTGTGAAAATTATTGTATATTTTACAGTAAAGATATACAAGATATGTAATTTTGTAAATATATATACAGCAATATAAATGGTGCTGTAAATGTAAATACAGTATTTTTGCTGTAATTGATTTACAGTATGTTACTGTAGATTTTACAGAAAATTGTTAACAGTGTATATAATGGATGCATAATTTTCTTTAATTATATAAACATGGAATTTTACATGGAATGTTACTCTGATATACAGTTTTAAATAAAAGAAAGATTTATTAATAATATTAGAAAACATACACACGTTAATTATGTATGTATGTTTAGCAGAAAAAACACTAAATATCTAAATTACTTCACCATATCATGACAAAAAAATATTATAGGCAACTTATTCTTTATCATGTTTCTTCCATTTTCATACAGCTTGTCTTACTGTTTATCATCATATTAAGAAATCATAATTTCACTTAATATTCAAGACATTAAATATTTATTTGGAATGTTATATGATTAAAAATGCTTAAATAAGTATAGTTAACAGTAAATATCCATACCCTATGCATTTAAATACTATTTTAATAACATGAATATTATCAAATTTGAGCCCATATGTAACTCACTGGTCCTACTGCATCAGTCAGTCTGAGCTTGGATTGAACTGGCGATTGTTTTTTTTTTTTCGGTTGCTCTAACAAGGAGGCTAAAGACCATGACCTCTAGCGTCTGTCGCTATAGAGCAACTTTTGAGGTCAGAGGAGAGAGGTTTACTTGCATATCACTTCGCTTGCTGGCCTCTGTTACACTCACCCCCTAAACCTCACTCTTATCCCAGACGAGCCCCCACGTGTAACTCACAGGTCATACTGCACCCAACCCGGTCTGAGCTGGGATCAAACTGGCGATTCTTTGCATGGGAGTTGGTTGCTCTAACAAGGAGGCTAAAGACCATGGCCTCTAGCATCTGTCGCTAGAGCACTTTTTGAGGTCAGAGGAGTAAGGTTTACCTGCATAGCACTTTGCTAGCTGGCCTCCGTTACACTCACCCCCTAAATCTCACTCCCATCCCGGACGAGCCCCCATGTGTAACCCACCAGTCATACTGCACCCAATCTGAGCTGGGAACAAACTGGTGATTTTTTTTGTATGGGAGTCGGTTGCTCTAACAAGGAGGCTAAAGACCATGGCCTCTAGCGTCTGTCGCTAGAGCACCGTTAGAGGTCAGAGGAGTGAGGTTTACCTGCATAGCACTTCACTAGCTGGCCTCCATTACACTCACCCCCCTAAACCTCACTTCCATCCCGGACGAGCCCCCACGTGTAACCTACAGGTCATACTTCACCCAACCCAGTCTGAGCTGGGATCAAATTATTTGCAATAAAGTCGGTTGGTCTAACAAGGAGGCTAAAGACCACGGCCTCTAGTGTCTGTCACTTAGCACTTCGCTAACTGTCCTTCATTGCATATACAGTTTTCATTTTACACATTTATTAATATATTTAAAATGTTCTACTATTTAAAATGAGTTTTTGCAAACTTTGCTTACAGCAAACACTTCTGTTTGTATCCATTAATGTGATAATATTTCCTATTGTGCATCATATATATCTTATATTTACAAAAAAATAAAAAATTCTGACAAAAACAGGCATGTACCAATTTGAATGTATCTAACTGAAATGTACTAAAAGCCACAAATCTCTTTTGAATTGATACAGTCTTAATAGTGCTACCAAGGTAGGGACAAGTTTGAAAGACTTGCGGCTATTTATTAAGAGAGCGAAGAGCAAGAGAGGCCTACGAGTAGACTGTATGGCTATGAATGGGGTCATAAACTGAAAGAGAGTCACAGAAAGAGATGGAGGAGAGCGAGAGAGCCGAGCGTGAGAAAAAGCCAGAGCGGAGGAGCATAGAAACTGACTCAAATGATGTGGGATCAGTCTCAGTAAATAAGCACCTCTCTGAGCACAGATTTCAATAAGAGAGAGCCTGGGTAGGGCAACGCTTTAAACCCATCCATTATTCATGAGTCCAAAAGAGAGACGTGATCCAGCACAGAGAATGAAGAAGAAATCATTTCACCATGTATAAAGGCAGAATCCAATCTAGCGTCCATTAGTCCACACCTAGTCCTCCGCAAAGAGGCTCGCGCTCTGAAAACAATTATGGAAATGAAAAGAGGCAAATGGATGGTCCACATCACCGAAATGACCACGGAATGAAACTACACGCATAGACAAGGCTCATCGGAGAGATAATCCCAACCGTATAGAGGCCATTGCGGTGACCAAGCAGATGTCCTAAGTGCTATTTTCCTTCTAAGCGAATGGCTAAAGTGCTATTTAATAATTGCCTGCGCGACGAACGCTAAAGAAGCGCTAGCAATTATTGTTTACTTCTTTCTTTTCACTGCAGGATATTGGGGTTGGACAATCAATATAAATTCACCTGTTAAGCAAGCCGGGCACTTTGGGCGACTATTATTTTAACCAATCATGCTCTAATGGGCGCTTTTGTTTTGCACTAAACACTGCTAAGATTATCTTCTATAGTGGTGCTTTTTACCAATTAGCCACTCCCTTGTGAGAGTGGGGCGTAAGGAAGAAAAAGTCTGCTTTCATGCCACAGGAATGGAGGTGGGCTTCTGGTTAATATGAGGCAAATGGCACATTTGGAAATGAAGTAAAATGAGAGGCAATAAACACGTGACGATGCAGTTGCTAACTGCCAAGTTGTTAGCGCTAATAGGAGCGTCCGTGGATCAAGATTGCTGGCTGCATGGAAATCAGGGCTGTTTTTTTTAGTGCTGGTTAGAATCCCATTGTATGATTTAAACAATGCAAACATACTTTGTGTATATGCTTTCCTTTATTAAAGAAAATACTATAGTAATTTATTGTAAATACTATAGTGTTTCTGAACCATACTGTAGTAAAGTACTTGCATTAATCTGTTATGCTAATTCTATAGTTGCTGTGGTAATACAGCTATAGCAATATAAACAAATTACAATTATTCTAAAACTATAGGGTAAATTACAAGGCAATACGACAGTTTACTATAGTACAAACTAAAGTATACCAAAGGATTTAGTTAGATCAGTTCACTTTAGTTATGTATTGTAGCATTCATATTGCATAAATAATGTAATATATACAACATAATACAATTTGCTATGGTTCAAAACACTATAGTATTTACTATAAATTACTATAGTATTTTTTCCATATGGGTTTTGTCTGTTTGTTAAAATGAGATGATGGTGTCAAGGTTTTGGAAGTTTCTGATTGGCTAATTGACAACATTTGAGTTAATTGGAGGCACAACTGTAGAATAGTATTTAACGAAAACCTCAAACACACTGCTTCCTTGTGTGACAACATGGGAAAATCAACAAGCCAGAATCAACAAAAAAGCCAGATTACAATTTGCTAAATTACACTGGGAAAAAGAATAAGTTTTGGAGACATGTCCTGTGGTCTGATGGACCTAAGATTGAACTGTTTGGCCATAATGACCAGTGTTACATTTGAAGGACAAAGGGGAAAGCTTACAAGCTTAGGAACACCATCCCAACTTTGAAGTATGGGGGTGGCAGCATCATGTTGTGGGGCTCTTTTGCTGCAGGAGGGACTGGTCCACTTCACAGCATAGATGGCATCATGAAGAAAGAACATTATGTAGAAATACTGAAGCAACATCTCAAGACATCAGCCAGGAAATTAAAACTTGGCCACAAATGGGTCTTCCAAACAGACCATGACCCTAAGCATACTGCCAAATTAGTTAAAATGTGCTTTAAGGACAACGGAGTGAATGTTTTGTAGTGGCCACCGCAAAGCCCTGAGCTCAATCCTATAGAAAATATGTGGGCAGAGTTGAAAAAGCTTGTGCGAGCAAGACAGCCTACAAATCTGACTCAGTTACACCAATTCTGGCAGGAGGAATGGGTTAAAATTTCTGCAAACTATTGTGAGAAGCTTGTGGAAGGATACTCAAAACATTTGACCAAAGTTATACAGTTTAAAAGCAAAGCTAAACAAATACCAAGGAAATGTGTGTAAACTTTTGACTGTCTAGAAATTAATAAAAAACTCTTCAAAAATTCTCTGATTATTTTGGCATTTAGCAAATGTAAATGATTTGTGTAATCCTAATGGACCTAAAATAGTAAATGTTTAGTATAATTTACCATCAGACATTTTTAAAAAAAATGGTTATGTTCCTTTTTTTAGTGTATGTAAACTTCTGATTTTAACTGTACATACATACAAAATTTGTTCAGAGCATTGTAGCCAATGATGTTTGGGGCAGGACTACATTTTTAACCAGTAAAGGAGTTTTTAGCAAGCTTGTTCTTTTGAAAGACTGCTAGGGTCAAACATTTTGAATTGGTTAATACATTTATTATTAATTGACATTTATTATTTATTAAATATTTAGTATTTTTCTCAAGGATTTTTTTCTTTCACTTTCGTCAATTGGTGAAGTTTGATCCTCGCCACTGTCACCACTTGCTTGCTTGGTTTGGGACTTGTGGAGCTGCGCATCGATGGATTTGATCATCAGTGTTTGGACTTCCATCAGTGAAAATGAAACCACACTGAACAGAACTAGCCTACATTTCAATTCAATTCAATTATTTTGTAATAATTTTTATATAGTAAACCACTGAGTTAAAGATCATCAGTTGATATAATGTTTTGTGGCCATATATTATTTCCGTTTTTTTGTATCCATGAGGCATTTTAATTTATTTTGATGCCATTTTTTGCCCCCCCCCCCCCCCCCCCCCCCCCCCCATTAATTTAATATCCAGTGAAGCACTAATTATGATTTGACCCAAAACCAGAGGTGTTTTCTATGCTAAAACCAATTGCAACCACATAGCAGAATCATTTATTGTGATTCCAACAGCATCGGCATGTAAAACAACATGGCAGACATTCTATTTGTTTGGATAATCCCAGTCTTCATTAGTTAAGGCCGGACTGTGGGCTCGGTAATGCTTCCAAAATACTAATCGCCATAATTAGACGGCTTGTTTCCAAAGTCCTGTGACACGGGAACAGGTACAGATGCGGTGCATTACTCATGTATCGCCAGCACCTTAATGACCAGACTCTCAATCTGCATTGTAAATGAATTAACAGTGTGAAGTAAAAAAAAAACCCACACACACACACACACCAAACAATCCTGACAGGTCGATAATGGAGCTCCCATTCGCCGGTGCTCTCCTCACCCTCATGCTTCAGAAAGATCTGCCTTTTCCTGCTTTATTTACAATTCAATAACACACGGCGGGTATTCAGGGTGCTATTCCTCCTGGTTGTTTGGCTTTTTGTCCTCTCATAAAAATCAAGAGAGTGAAAGTTATGAATAAACCAACGCGAGTAAATGAGACTTATAAAGAAATAAAAACCCCAGCATGCACTAGTGCGCTCAAAGCTGGAGATGGCTGCTCTGTTAGATCATTGTGGCTGTGAACAGATATTTACAGTCTGCCAGACTCCTGCTAGAGTAACGGCGAATGTGAAAAGACCTGCAAGGCCGTCGCAGACACCGAATACCTCATATCTATTGCTGTTTATTTTTTAATATGGGAGGCTATACGTCTCCCCCTTTGATTAGATATCACACTGCTGGATTTGACGGTGGCATTTGGGTGACTTATGTTTTGGATTATGATTCGACGACGACTTGCAAACTCAACAACGTTATCACTTGGCGATCATGTTGCTCGGCAACAGCGAAACATTTAGTCGTCTTGGTTTGATTAAACGGCAGTGTCTTTTGAACCGTGTTAGGTGAATATTGTCTCATTGTTTGTTTCAAAGTGACACTTTTATTTATTTATTTATTTATTTATTTATTTATTAATCTTTTGGGTTGTGTACTCATTTTTATTTTTATTTTTTCTCTTTCTTTTATTTTTTACATCCGTTAATATCCCCCTACCTAAATGTCAGGGTATGAGGGGTTCGGAGGGGTTACGTGATTACGAGTGTTGGCTGTATTTGTGTCTGTGCATGATTAGATTAATACTCATTAGAGACTATCTGTATCAGCCTCATTCCTGTCCCCGCAGGTGCTAAGCAACAGCATCCATGGCAATTAAAAACAGGAAGCTGTCACCCTCCATCAGGGTGGCATTGTGTGTCCCCTGGAGACGTTCACTGATATCATTTTTAGTCTTCTATCTTTACTCGTGCCCCATCCGCGCTGTTTCTCCATCTCTTCTGTAGCAAACAGGCGCCCATGCATACGCACACACAGGCTAAATGCTTTGTTGATAACTTGAAGGAGGTTTATCTTTCAGCAAACACATCATTATAACTCATCGGACTTATCATCATTACCCACAAGATTCACTGCCCCAGTTTTGTTTCATCCACTGTAGAGTTGATGTGCTTCCCTGCGTAATAAAAAACAACTTAAACCAGCCTAAGCTGGTTTCCCATCCTGGTGAGGCTGATGTGGTTTGATGGTTTTAGAGAGGTTTTGTGGCAATATTTAGCCAATTGGCCCAGGCTGTTTTTTTATAGCAATTCTTTATACAGTATGTAGTTGAATCTTGTGAATTTAATTATTTAAATAATTATGTATTAATTACAACTTAAGCTGGTTTGTTGGTGTCCCACGTTATTTTTGCTCTGAGCTTTTGGTTATTCATTCATTCATTCATTCATTCATTCATTCATTCATTTTCAGCTTAGTCCCTTTATTCATCAGGGGTCGCCACTGCGGAATGAAACGCCAACTTATTTAGCATATGTTTTACATAGCAGATGCCCTTCCAGCTGCAACCCAGTACTAGGAAAAGCTTTTGGTTGTCTTATTATTATTAATTTTAATTAATATAATAATTATTTTATATAATTAATTTAGGTGGTGCGGTGGGTAGCACTGTCGCCTCACAGCAAGAAGGTTGCTGGTTCGAGCCTCGGCTGGGTCAGTTGGCATTTCTGTGTGGAGTTTGCATGTTCTCCCCGCATTGGAATGGGTGCTCCGGGTTCCCCCACAAGTCCAATGACATGCGGTATAGGTAAATTGGGTAAGCTAAATTGTCCTTAGTGTATGTGTGTGAATGAGAATGTATGGGTGTTTTCCAGTGTTGGGTTGCAGCTGGAAAGACATCCGCTGCGTAAAACATATGCTGAATAAGTTGTCGGTTCATTCCGCTGTAGCGACCCCTGATTAATAAAGGGACTAAGCCGAAAAGAAAATAAATGAATAAATGAATAATAAATATAATTTGTGAATTTTTTTTTTTTGGAGCTTTTGATTTAATATTTTAGGTTTGAATTCAATTTCAATTTAATTTGTCTGCCATATGTTTTACACAGTGGATGCCCTTTTACGTCTAGCCACAGCCCAGCACTGGAGTACAACTATAATGCCTTTGTACTGTGGGGGAAACTAGAGCACCTGAAGGAAACCCACACATCGTGCCACTTTAGTTTTTATTCAGTTTTAAATTATTTTTATTTTAGTTTTTGCTGAATAGAAATATAGGAGGGCTAAAGCGACACCCATGCTGTTTCATAAATTTACCTGAACGTTTCAGCGAGACATCATTCAGCTGACCACAAAATTTTCTCACATGCAGCTGCTGCGGTCATCAGGGGCGGGGAATAGCACAAGTTAAAGAAAAATGCACCAGTTGCAACAAAAATGCAACAAATTAAGATGCGAGTTAAAAAACCTTTGGTATACAGTTAAAGGGGACATGAATACACATAAATTAGGGAATTTTATTTAGAAAACAAGTGAGTATACAGAGGGTATACGCAATTATTGATCCTCAGAAGTGGTAATACCCAAACAGCTCATGGAAAAAAGTAAGCATACTGAGTATACAGTACGTGCGTATAGCAAGGACTACACCATTAGTATACACCTACCCCAACCCTAACTCACAGTAACCTGGTGTGTTTTATTAATGTCTACACCTACCCCAACCCTAAACACAATCTCACAGTTACCTGTTGTGCTTTATTAACATCTATACATACCCCAACCCTAAACCCACAGTAACCTGGTGTGTTTTATTAATGTCTACACCTACCCCAACCCTAAACCCAACCTCACAGTTACCTGTTGTGCTTTATTAACGTCTATACCTACCCCTACCCTAAACCATACCTCACAGTAACCTGTTGTGTTTTATTAATGTCTACACCTACCCCAACCCTAAACCCACAGTAACCTGGTGTGTTTTATTAAGGTCTACACCTACCCCAACCCTGACTCACAGTAACCTGGTGTGTTTTATTAATGTCTACACCTACCCCAACCCTAAACCCAACCTCACAGTTACCTGTTGTGCTTTATTAACGTCTATACCTACCCCTACCCTAAACCATACCTCACAGTAACCTGTTGTGTTTTATTAATGTCTACACCTACCCCAACCCTAAACCCAACCTCAAAGTAACCTGTTGTGCTTTATTAACGTCTACACATACCCCAACCCTAAACTCAACCTAATAGTAACCACTGTTGCATTTTATTGTCAACTGCACCTACACCAACCCTAAACCCTGTCTACACATGGCATAAGTCCTTCTTACTTTGCAATAGTGTAGCAATACCGACTTGTAAAATCCAGCTTGGTCAGGTTGGAAGTCTACTT
Organism: Danio kyathit; assembly: GCA_903798195.1. NCBI lineage: Eukaryota > Metazoa > Chordata > Actinopteri > Cypriniformes > Danionidae > Danio > Danio kyathit. The sequence goes on along the minus strand of LR812539.1, from coordinate 19,553,461 downwards.
AACAAGCCAAAGGTTATACTAGGACTAAGAACCCAGCTGTACTATCTAGAATAAACAACCACCCAGCCACGCCATACTGTGCCAACCACAAAGCAACATGCTAAAAAACTAAAATCCCAACTCCCAACACTGATTCAAAGAATTTTGTGTCTACAAGGAGTATATTCTTCAGGAAATGTACAAGTTACACATTCACAGTCAAAATGAATTAAAAGAAACATGTTGAGAGAGAAAGAGAGAAAGAGAGAGAGAGATAGAAGGGAAAAAAAATCAATAATTAGGCCCAGCTACATGTGCACCACACAACCTTCCATCATTATAATTGAGCCTTATCAAGATGCATTTTGAAACATTTTGGTGCTCTTTTGGTCGCCCATTAGCCATTGCGAGATACACAGATGAAAGGCAAGTAAAATAAAAAGAGCCCCTTTCTACAAACTTAAGAGAGAGCCTCTCACAAAGCAGACAAAAGTTTCTCCGTCTTCTGAGGAAACTTTAATTGCGAGTGTCGTGGGCCCTCGTTCGGCTCGGCTCGCAGGGAACACCACTCTGATCCATCCTGAAAATAGCTCCTCAGATGTTTGTCACCCAATGGCTGGCACAATGTTGTTGTCTTGGATCTTCTCATCGGCTGAGTCTCTCTGTTTCTTAATTAACAGAGGTGTGAGCCTGTTTTTTTTTTTTCCTCCCTTCCCAGAGTTCCTTGTGTTTATGCTCTCTTCCCTCTGCCTTTATCTACCTCCACCTCATTTGAAAGCGCTGGAGAAACGCAGACTACACACACACACCCACAAAAACACACACACATAAACACACACACACACACACACACACACACACACACACACACACACACACACACACACACACACACACACACACACACACACACACACACACACACACACACACACACACACACACACACACACACACACACACACACACACACCAGGGATGGGCGATATCTTATCATTTGCGATACACTGGTAAAAAAATTCTCCCCATGTTAGAAATAGACTTCCCCAGTAATAACGATAAAACCTAGATGCAGAATCTGCCTCTACAATCTATAAATGTACTACAGTAGCATGTGTGTGCTACTGTTTTACAAACAAAGGGATTTACTGACATACTTTTACTCCAAATTCACTTCATAACATCAGTCGAGAGTCTAAAATAATTTTTTTGTGACTAGATTTGTATTGTCAAAGATTAAGGCAGAAATCATACTATTTTAAAGTACTCTATGCAGTGATATAGCATTGGCATAGCCTATATTGTTACAGTTGTCTGTGCTCTGTATACCTGTTTGATCTAACACAATGACAAGCCAGTTTGTAAATTTTTGATTTAGTGGTTTAATATGTATTAATTAGATTATAAACCTTACCATTTCATGGAGTGAGTGCATGTTTCTGTGCTTCTGAATGGCTGTATTTAAATTTCTGTCATGTTTCGTCTGGTGCAAACAGCCAAATTGCTTATCATTGGAAATCTCATCACATAGTGTGTTGTTAGGACACAGGGTTAAAATGTAACCTGTGTTGGAATATTTAGCCAATTCCTTGCGTGTTCAATAAAAAGGTCACGAGAGAGTTTTTTCAATGTCAAAAATATTCGTAATTTATTAGATGCAAATAAATAATTTGAGGACAGAGATCTGGGTTACGTCACCCCAATACAATACAAGAATTACATTCAGGAGGTTCGCGACTATCTTACGTTTCCCTGACTCCAGCATATATACACAACTGATATTAACAGGTGGAGTTTTGGTGTAACGTCACTTATCAGTCATTCTGCAGTCCTTTGGCTGTTGTACCCAAACATACTTCCTCTTTCTGCAAATCTTCTCTACATACCAGAACGGAACAGTTAAGTGCATTTTGCATATTGCACTGTTTATTTGCACTGTCTGTATTTTGCACTGTCTGTATTCTGCACTGTCTGGAGCCAGCACCTAAGCTTTTCACTCATCATAGCACACATGCTGCTGATGATGTGACAATAAAAGTGATTTGATTTGATTTTCAATATATTTCACAACCTCTACAAGCATCCAGCTCCTTGTAACATGTCTAGACTTCTTATTAGACAGAAGTTTGGAACAAGGCCCCCCCGCACTATATTTATTCTTATTCTGCTATTTCTCTCTTGTCAGCAGTTCCTTCTAAGAATTATGCAACACAGTAAGAAAGAAGAAGCATGCTTAGTTAATATATGGTATCATACAAAAGAAAAAGATTGATTAATCTGTTGTTAGTCTAAACATTTTTTCTAATAAAAAAAGAAAGACACAAAAATAATAAAAATGAATTCCCTTTTCCCTGCACCTGCTCACCTAATGTTTACACTCATAATATTTATATTATTTGCTAATTAATAACTTCATGCTACTGTCCACCAAAGGTCGCATTTCGGTCACGAGCGCATGCTTTCTGAATGAATGAATGAAATACTCGGTTTTCCATTAAGGCAACTCGGGGTGCTGAAATATAATTGGCTAAACTGGCATTAGGTGGGTTAAAAGAACTAAAACAAAGACAGCGTTCCAGCACAGAAAACACATTTTCAAAGCAGAATAACTGACTTCAGCATTGTTCTTTAGATAAACAAGAATGTTTACTTGGCATGTTTCTTAAATATCTGCAAACATATTATGGTATTTGTGTGCTTTAGAAGAGTCAAAAACTTACATATAGCACTTTTAATATAATTTGCTCACCCCAATAAAGATTAGATTTAGAGGTGGAGATTGGGGCATGGCTTCCTTTAAAAATTGTATGTTTTCAGTGATAGTTAATGTTTTTACTTCTGTGTTGCGCATGTGGAGTTTATTAGCGATGGTGCCCTCTAATGCCCAGTATGAATGAAACAAATATTTCATTACATGTGTAATCTCATCTCAACACCTGATTTTTGGTTAATTCTAAAAATAAAAAATAGAAAAGGATATGATAATAATTATTATTTTTTGGCTCTCAGTGTGTACATATGGATTATTGTCATTTATCGCATTTAAATACCAGAAAATATTGTGAAATAGTTTATAGTTAGTACATACTAACACATACACACATCACACACACCCTCAGATCTTGGCTGTGGTGAGGAACAGTCTGCTCCTCCTGCCATGGCTTGCACAAAACAAACAAAGTGCGTCACGATTAGGCCGGGCTCCATGGTCACTGTCAAAGGTGTCATGTTGACTTTTTTCATTCCTTTTCTTTTTTTTTAGCGCCTCGCTCCCTGTCGCCCCATCCCTCCCCGCTGCTATGTGTCACTTCTCTGCGCCTTCTGTCACATGGCTGGAGCTGAGGACGCCACCCGGGCCGTACCTTCACACGGCTCACATTAAGTTTCCATTAACAGGACCTGTCCACCCACATCCCCCCGTCCACAAGCTACGCCCGAAAACACATCCCGCAGGTTTATACGTAAATGAGTAGGTTGTGTCAGCATAGAGTGCGTTTTCAAACCCATGGTGCACCATTGGACTGTCAATGTAAAAGTTTAAAATGTGGTTAGAAGATTTTATTGCTTGCTTTATTTTGGAAGATTGCTTAAATTGATAAAATGTTACAACAAGTGTTATAAACTGTATTTCACATACTGTACTTATGAACTTTCTGTTCAACCACAAAATTAGTTAGCACAGCTGTATCTGACATTAATAATACCACAAAGTAGAATCATATTTTGAATGATTTCAGAAGGAATCGGTAAAATAAGACCAACTAACCAACCAACCAACCATATAAACTAAAGATTTATATATATATATATATATATATATATATATATATATATATATATATATATATATATATATATATATATATATATATATAATCATCTTTAGTTGATATGTTATTGAATGTTTGATATTAATTTTAGTTAACATTCAAAGCAATGCTTTGATAACCTGTTTCATCTTCACTCATTTTTTGGATCTGGAAGCAATGTGTCATAAACAATGGGAAATCTTGCCAATAGTGGTAAAATATTGGGTCATAAATGCTGAAAAACTTGTCAATGGCAGTAAAATATTTAGTTAATATAATGCCTGAATACAAGGGAGATGACATTTTAAAGGTGCAGTATGTAAGTTTGACACCCAGTGGTTGAACTAGGTATTGCAGTCCTGAATCATAATAAAGGTACGCCGGGTTGCCAGTTTGAGTGATTTTAAACTGTGTTCTAAATAAAAGCAACGACACGCGATTGAGGGAATATTCTCCATATTAAAAGGAGTTTTGGTTCTAACCAACACCTCGAATTGATTTATTAGAAGCGGCTTCTATTTCTCACAGCTGAACAACAGAAACCTATGACAGATCACCTCGGTAAGCCTCGTGTGCTTTATTCAGTGCTAAATGCTAACAATGCGAGTTTGAATGCATTTTACCTGATGTGTATTACCATATACTGAAAGCAGAAAGTTCACCTCAGATCTGGAAAATACAATAAACCGTTTGAAATTGAACTTTAGAACTAAACACATATGAGTGATTCAGCATGTACATTTAATGATGTTAAAGTGGGTTAACATGTATTAAATGGATTCTAAACCTTACTGTTTTGTGAGTGAGTGCATATTCTGTGCGTCTGAAAAGCTGTATTTAAATTTCTGCCATGTTTTGTGGTGCAAATAGCCAAATGGCTCATCACTCATAACAATCTCGTCACAGCGTGTTGTTAGGACACGCGATGTAACCTGCTCACGTTCCTAATATTTATGTCATTTGCTAATTAACGTCATGTGGAACTGAATCTGTCTCATTTTGACATCCGATACTTTCCACTACACTGTAGCATTTCGCTCATGGACGCATGCTTTTAGAGTCTTTCTGAATGAATGAATGAATGAATGAATGAATGAATGAATGAATGAAATATGCTGTTTTCCAACAAGGCAACCCGGGGTGCTGAATTATAATTGGCTAAACTGGCATGTGCATGTGAAAATTACCTAAACAAAGACAGCGTTCCGGCACGGAAAAAAACATTTTCAAAGCAGAATATCTGACTTCAGCAATGTTTGTCAGTTAAACAAGTATGTTCACTTGGGATGTTTCTTAAATATCTGCACACATATTATTGTATTTTTATGCTTTAGAAGAGTCAAAAACTTACATACAGCACCTTTAAATGAAACAACATTAATGTATTTGATGTCAATGATAAAAAACAGGGTGAAACTTAATTTAGACTTTTTATTGCATGTAGGGTTGGAAAGCCAACCAACCAACCAACCAACCAACCACCCATCCACCCATCCATCCACCCATCCATCCATCCATCCATCCATCCATCCATCCATCCATCCATCCATCCATCCATCCATCCATCCATCCATCCATCCATCCATCCATCCCCAGTGAAATTGTAAATAGGATCAACTTCATATTAACTTTAAGAAACATAATTATATTTAAAACTGCAAAAAAAAAAAAAAAAACAATTATTGCAGACATAAATTTTTCTAAAAGCAAATATGCACATTTAAAATTGATCTTGGCGATGTTCATGTCCTATCAGTTTCTTTTTCATTAGCATCTTTAGAGTAGTTGTGAGGGCTGTGAGCCCAGGAATTGCAATATAATCATGTACATGCATTTTAAAATACAGTCTCATTTTTCAGCTCTGATGTTTCTCTTGAAAATGAGTTCGCTCCTGTTCGCCGTCCTGGCAGGCAAACTTTATTAGAAGAGGCTGTGTCTTTCATTCCTCTCTTAGCTGCTGGCTTTGTAGGGAAGCCTACTTTCAAATCCATCTTTTTCCCTTCCTCTGCCAGACTCTAGAATATAGTAGTTTGTCCTCCGGGTTTCTCCTCTGGGCTCTTTCACTCCCTCTGTTTGTGAGAATCACTCATTTTTTTCTCTGACTTCGATGCTGTTTTTTTTTTTGTTGTTGTGTGGAACTAACTGGAGAGAAGACTAGTGGAAAATGGAGCCATTAGCTGTAGTATTTTTATTTTGCGGCTTTTAAAAGACAAATTATTATTTGCTATTTTTTGAAGGATCCCACAATCCACCACTAGAGACTGCTGGAGAGCCCTATTCAACTGCAGAGGCCTTGTGAGACAAACAGACACTAGTGTGGAGACTATTGATATTTTTGACTGTAATCAAGCCTGAAAAACGTGAGTTTAACATTTAATATTATCAATTCATTCATTTATTTTGTGTATGTGTGCATGTGTTTTGTAATTTGCTTATATTTCAGTCTGGCTTGCTTGCTTTTATGTTTGTGTGGCTTATCTGCTTAGTTTTCTGCAGTTTTTGTTTTATGTCGCCTGTTAATGTTGTTTTGTTTTGTTAACTTTGTCTTGCTTAGCTTTGATTTCTTCTGATTTTTGTTTGGCTTTACTTTGTTACTGTTTTGTGAGGCATAGATAGTTGTTTGGCTTTTTTGGTTGGTGTATTTGTTGTGGTTGGCTTTGAATCTTCGTTAGCTTTGTTTTGCTTAGTTTGCATGTTTTGCTTATTTTTTGTATTTGTCTTTAAGTTTTGTTTGGCTTGTTTTATTTTGTGTTTGCTTAAATTGTTATTTGGCTTTGCTTTGCTTAGCTTTTTCTTTGGTCTTTCTTTGAAATTGCTTTGCTTGGTTTTCTTTAGTTTTTGTTTTGTGTTTTGCTTTGGTTTTTCCATGGCTTGCTTTGTTTATTGAATTTTGCTGTGCATGCTTGTATTTTATTTTTGTTTTGTGATTGATTCGGCATTGCTTTGCTTAGATTTTCATTTAGTGTTTTTCTTTGATTGTTTTTACTTCACTTTTTTCTGTGTTATGTTTTGTCTTGCTTTTGTTTTGCTTTTATTTTCTTCTGTTTTATGTTTTTGATCATTTCATACATATAAATTAGTTCCAATAATTAAAATCTAAATATTTTTAAATCTAAAAAAATCTATATTTACAAATCCATTAGCATTAAAGCTAACTTATATGAGCTAAAGTCACTAATAATCCCATTTTTTTTTTCAAAAAGTGTTTATCATCTCAAATTGAGTCATAGTGGAAATAAAAGTCCTGTTATATCTTAAAAAGATAGTTAATGTCATAATTTATTCACTTTTTCAAAACCTATTTGAGATTTTTTCCTCAGTTGAACACAAAAGAGGATATTTTGTAAAATGCTTGAAGCTGGCGTCCATTGACTTACATAGTAAGTTTTTACCTACTATGGAAATTAATGGTGCCAGAAACCAGCATTTTACAAAATGTCTTCTTTTGTGTTCAACTGAAGAAAGAAACTCAAATAGGTTTTTGAAAAAGGGAAGAATGAGTAAATGATGACTTAAACTATCCCTTTAAGATGCAACAGGACTTTTATTTGTCTTGCTTTGTGTCCAACAAAAGAAAGAAATGTATAAATATTTAAAACCATGCGTGAATGATGAGATTATGAGAGATTTATTTTTGGTGATCTATCCCTTTGTGATTTTAAAGAGAAAAAAGTACTAATATGCTTTTCAATAAGGCTGTAAATTTTTTTTCTATCATACTTTCAAACTAGAATGACCTATTTCAGGTTTCCTTGAACTGGTGGCTTGATCTTCATTTTGTTTGGTAAACAGGATCCAGTGCGTTCCTGCACTGAGCCAGAAATGTGCCTCCACTAATGTTTGTACATCATCTCTGAATGAAGGGTAAATAAGGTCGAGTCATCAGGTGAGAGCTAAACACAAAGTAACATGTTCTGACACCAAGAACCCCCCCCAGGTTTAAGCGTGAATGTATCTTCAAAGGTAAACACGCTCCGATGGTCTTTAACGGCATTTGCAGCTCGCAGCACTAAGCTGAAGTGATGCCAACGCTTCCTTTGAGAGTGAATTAGTTGAAAGACACAAGATCAAGCATGTCAGGAGGATCCAGATCTGGACTAAGGCTCTGATTTATGGTATTAAAAGGTCCAGTCTTTTTTTCTAGCATAATGCTGTGTACCTTCCATGCTACATTTTAAAGTTAAAACCATATTTTGCTACAATTTCATGATGCGCAAGGAAAAATGTAGGGTATTAACAGCTTTGCTTTATTGTTGCAAAAATTATCATAAGACAAATGGGAAATGGTGTCTATTTTTAGCACCTTTGATGCTAGTCCACATACATCAGACATGCAATCATATCTCTGTGGATCATATGACGTATATATATATACGTATATAGTATATGTAGATATAATCGTATAATATTTTCCTATTATTTTCTGAAGCTTGTTTCTACATTAAAAGTGATGATAATGTCACTTTTGTGTATCTTATGAGGCTCATGCTCAAATGTGCTACATGCACATATTTTCATTTAAAAATGTTTTATATTGCTTCTTCCACATATTCTGCCAGTTTTTAAAGCCAAGTGCTAATTGGTTTATCATGATTCCAAATATAGTAAACCTTTTCTAAAACAAACCAAGTAATAAAAATGCATTTGCTGAAGAAAAACAGCTGAATTACCTTGTTTATTTAAGACTTAATGCTCTCTTTTCAAAGCGTTTCACCTGAGCACCTGAACACTTTACTAATTCAACATTATACCAGAGGCATGTTGAGGACAGGTAATTTTGTGTTTAGTTTGAGCAAACTCTTGAAATAAGAAGGTGGGTTGGTTTTGATCATGTTTCGTCAACTTTGAATTGTTACAACTTTGAATTGTTTAATATATTTATATTATATGAATTATAATTTCATTTATTTTATATCTGAATATTAAACATGCATATTATTAGTTGTAGCTTTAAATTAAAATGTACATTTAAATATTTTGACATAAATTTGCTTTAATATATAAAGCTTTTAAAATGGCTGTCGTCTGAGCTGTTTGAGAACCTACATTATTAAAATATTTTCTTTAAGTTGCCTTGTTTATTTCTGTCATGTAAATGCGTTTGAATTCATTTCTTATAATGATATCTCTTAATCTCTCTTCAGAGAAATAACTCAATTTGACTCTTTTTAGGTTTTGTATGTTTGTCTATTTTCTGCATGTCACACCGTGTCCTAACTACATGTGACATGACATCAAATCAAATCACTTTTATTGTCACATCATCAGCAGCACGTGTGCTATGATGAGTGAAAAGTTTAGCATCTTTATCCTGTTAAAATTTGTTTTGTCCTAACCATTTGCAACTGGAATTTCTATTTTAGAAATGGTCTCTACTGTATTTACGCAATGTTGTGGCGATACAACAGCATAAACTAATATGACAATTATCACCTGAGGTACCAATTATGGGCTTTAATCAGTGTTAAATGCTACCAATGTGAGTTTGAACACCATTTTACATGACCTCTATTGCCATACTGCTGAAAGCAGCAGCAGATAGTTCACCTCAGATCTTAAAAATGAAATAACAAGCATAAAGTTTAATTTGCACCCATTCTGGGTTTTAGGTATTATGAAGGTAGCTCAGCTCAGCTGCTCCACAATACCATGGCAATTAAGTGTGATTAAAGTCGAGGAGCCTTCATTTTACCTAAAACCCAAGATTTCTGCAAACTACACTGAAACTTTACTGGCTAGTCAGCTAATCCAGTTTTGTGGTACTATACAGGCCCTTATCATAACCAGGTTGCATTTGTTTGGATTTGTTAATGCAAAACTTACTCTGCAACATGGAGTTTGTTAAACTTGTTTTATGGAACAGGCCCTAGGTGAGTTACGTAAAAATATTAAGTTTTTAAAGTAACAAGTAAAGTAATGTATTCATTTTAAACATAAGTAATGTTATTTGAGTTACTTTAAAAAAAAAAATTAACACCAGTTACTTTTTACCTTGCTTAATTGGCCTTTGTCTGCACAGTGGTGCAGTGGGTAGCACGTTCGCCTCGCAGCAAGAAGGTTGCTGGTTCAAGCTTCGGCTGGGTCAGTTGGCGTTCCTGTGTGGAGTTTGCATGTTCTGCATGCATGCTTCCGTGTTCATGTGGGTTTCCTCCGTGTCCAAAGACATGCGGTACAGGTGAATTGGGTAGGCTAAATTGTCCGTAGTGTATGTTAGTAAATGAGTGTGTATGGATGTTTCCCAGTAATGGGTTGCAGCTGGAAGGGCATCCGCTGCTAAAACATGTACTGGATAAGTTGGCGGTTCATTCCACTGTGGTGACCCCAGATTAATAAAGGGACTAAGCTGAAAAGAAAAAGAATGAATGGAATTGGCTTTTAAATATATACTGTATATATATATTGTGGAATAAAATTGACCTTAGGTTGAACCACACACCATTACTGCATATAGGTATAGATATGTGATGCAACATTAAATAAAAAGATTAGTTAAAGAGTAATACATTGTGTTGTCCTGCCTCTAGTCTTTATTTCAGTAAATAACCACAGCAAATTGTATGTATAGGTGCATTTTTGTTTGTTTTTTTCCCTCTAAATTTCTTTAAAATGCAAAAAATCTCCTTGGGTGTTTGCCAAACAAAGAATCCTCTTGTGTTATTAATGAAGGGCCAGTAATAAAAAGCCTTTTTTTTATAATTCGAGTCTGTTTCACTCCCTCTATTCTCTCTTTATCCCCCACCCTCCCAGTAACCTTCTCTTTTTCTCCCCTCCATTTGAAAGACTGCCAAGCTCTGTTTGCCTTGATAATTAGGACCCAAAGCGTGCAATCGCAAGTCCATTATAAAAACAGCCAACGCCTGGGTGGTTTATTGATAAGGCATTACGTGTGTGGAGGTGTGGAAATGTACACAGGGCTGGTGGCACATCAGATAGATTCTCCTGCGCTTAAAAAAAAGGCCCTTATCCAGATTAAATGCCATTATGGTCCAACATTGTAATTCGCCAGCTTAGATGACAAGGAAGCAAAAACATATTAATGTAAAACGGGACAATGGAACAGCTGTTCAGCAGAGAGTGCAGCAGCTTGTGACTGCAGTCAAATGTCAGTTTAAAAATGCTTCTGTGCACCATTTGGTCATTTATTATTATTTTTATTATTGTTATTTTTATTACATAATTAGTTTTTGTCATTATTTTTTTTATTAAATGGAAAATGCCAACATTAGGATTTTTTGTGCCTGCACTTTAAAAAGTGATAATGTGTGTTTGTTACCCTTAAAGACTTAATTCTACACTTAAAAAAATACTCATACATTGCATCTAAATTGCTAAAGTAATAATGCATTTTTTAAATATTTGTTTTAATATTATTATTTAATCAGCAATTTTTAATCAGTTATGCATTTTTGACTATTTTCTAATAAAGCATTTTGGCTAATTTTGTCTTTCACCCTAACTTCGGTTAATTTAAATGCAGAAAATGTTATATTATTTATATTTGTTATTAGTATATTTAGTTTCAATAATTATGCACCTTTTTGTTACAATATGTTAAACTTATTTAATTATTTCGTATGTATTTTAGTAAAGTTAACTTAATTAGATGCCAAGAAAACATTTGTAGATTTTGTTTAATATAATGCATTTTATAAATATTTATAAATTTAGGATTTTTAATCACTTACGCACTTTTGCCTTTTTGATTTCTAATTTCCTTTAACCTTTCTTTTACCTCTTATAAATATTTGTTTTCATTTAATTATATTTTTTTTATTCATCAAAATCTTACATTTTATTTTATACTTTTCCCTATTTAGGCCTAAGTAATTGTATGCAAGTTTTAATTACAATTTGTGGGCGACACGGGAGCTCAGTGATTAGTACTCACAGCAAGAAGGTTGCTGCTTCGAGCCCCGGCTGGGTCAGTTGGCATTTTTGTGTGGACTTTGCATGTTCTCCCGTTTTGGCGTGGGTTTCCTCCAGATGCTCCGGTTTCCCCCACAAGTCCAAAGATATGCGCTATAGGTGATTTGAATAAACCAAATTGGCCGTAGTGTATGTGTGTGAATGAGAGCGTATGGATGTTTCCCAGTACTGGGTGGCAGCTTGAAGGGCTTCTGCTGTGTAAAACATGCTGGATAAGTTAATGGTTCATTCTAGTTTCGACCCCTGATAAATAAAGGGACTAAGCTGAAGGAAAATGAATGAATGAATGTCATAGGATATTTCCAGCATTCTGGCTAATTTAGTTTTTCACCTTAACTTCTGTTATGTATGAACTTTCATATTAATTATATTTGTTATTAGTATATTTAGTTTCAATAATTATGCACCTTTTTGTTACATTTTTATTAAATTACTTTTTTTATGTATTTTAGTAAAGGAACTTATTTTATTTCAATTGGAGTCCAAGAAAACATTTGTACATTTTGTTTAATTTAATGCATTTTCAACATTTATAAATGTAAGATTTTTAATCAGTTATGCACTTGTGTCTTTTTGACTTCTAATTTCCAATAAAGCATTCTGGCTAATTTTGCCTTCCACCTTTTTATTTAATAAAACAATAATGCAATTATAATTATCTTGTTTTTTCATCCACATCTTAAATTTTAAATTTATATTTTTCCGTTTTGGGCTTATTAAATTGTATCACTTTTGCCATTTTTTCCATTATATTTGGCTTATAATTTATGTTTTGGTAATTTTACTGCTTAACCTAATATTTGTTTGACTATTTTTGCACTTTTCTGTTTTTTGTACATTTGGCTTTTCATTTTTATATAGTCAGTTTTAACGTTTTGTAAGTATTTGCTTTTGCATGCTTTAAATTTTTTTACTTCAGTTATACGCTGTCAGAAAAAAAAGGTACAGTTAGGGTACGATTTTGTTCCTATAGGGGAACAAAATATATAGTCCCAAATTGGTTCTTTAGGGTAAAATTTTGTACCCAAATGGGCTAAAAAGGTACAAACATTCAGATTTAGATTTGAAAGGTACATTTTTGTACCTTCATAGCCCAATTTATAGCAGCAATTTATAGAGAAACTTTTTGTCTTCGTTCTGAAATACAGAGAAAATGTTGATGACAGATTATTTATTATGACTGAGTATTCTGGCTAAGGACAAATACTTTTGACTTTAAAAAGTGCAGTATTGATGTAGCCTGTGTAATGTTTATACAGTAATCTTGCGGACTATATTAATGTAGATTATTTATTATTATAGGTTATCTAAATTGTTCTTTTTACTGTTTTAAACTACTGCTTTATACTTGCTGTGCAATTTTATTTCTTGACACGTTCAGTTGTGAGATGTAATGAAATATTTCTACATTTCTAAATAAAAATAGGCATCTGAAAGCCAAAATATTTAATTTATTTATGCATGCAGACACCAAAGGATCAAAAATGGCTGGGTCAGTACCCTGAAAATGCTGTATAATAAGGTAAATTTTTGTACCTTCAGTGTCTACAATATTGTTTCTTGGGGGTACAAAATTGTCCCTTAAATGGTACGAATGTAGAAGGTACAAAATTTTGGGCCCCAGTGACGAGCCACTTGTACCCTAAAAGGTACAATTTTTTACCTTTTTTTTCTGAACGTATATGTATATACAGTAAACATGTTATATTAATTATATTTGTTATACAGTTATTGAAACTAAATACACCAATATTCAAAATGTTTTTGTCACATTTTTATTTAATTATATTTTTTACAGATCTGAACTATAAGTGAACTTATTTTATTTCAATTAGATGTCAAGAAAACATTTGTAGATTTTTGTTTTTCATTTAACATTTACATTTTATTTAATTTAGCCAAAAAACGATTTTACTAGTTTAGTTAAAAATAACACTACCATATAAAAATGATTTAAAAAAGAAAATGAAAGGCTGCTAGTAACTTTGAGATAAATAAAAGACACCAAAACATCAGCGGTGAAGAGAGAGAATGGAAAAGAAAGATAGGTTGTGGGAATGATATAAAGACAGCAAGTGAGCTAGAGAGAGAGAGAGAGAGAGAGAGAGAGAGAGAGAGAGAGAGAGAGAGAGAGAGAGAGAGTAATTGTTTGGAGACAGGAGGCTGTAGCAGGATTTTAATATGTTTGCTGTCTCCCGGTTCCAATTGGGCCCCTCAGGACGTTGTGATATTTAAAAGTGACATGGCTGACCCTGCACATTTGCGAAGTGTCATCATGCATCAAGCGCAGAGGTGTGGATTAAAGCTCTCCCTAATGTTGTGTGCATTGGGATTTATATTTCCAATTAAGTCGGCAAATTATATGATCATCCAGAGCTATGTGCATGGGCCATTTTGGAAATGGGTGGATGTGGTCTGTTTTTTATTTATTTATATATTTATGTTTTGTTTTTTCCCCCCACTAATGGTAATGTTGGAAACGCGATCCGCTTTGTGGCTGGAATATTAATCCGCTTCACAACTGTCCAATTATACTGTGCATTGTCACATTGGGATTCTAAGGGAGTTGTCCTGCAAAATACATACAAGATACGGTGTGCAGTTCATTATGTTCAGTGTAAAGTGCGACACTGGGTGACTGAGTTAGCGTGAATTGTTCAGGACAGAATATAAAAGTTCTAGAAGGATTTGGTGTGTAAAGAGCGCACAAGGCCATTGCTCTGTGGATTTCATGCAGCCTCTGACTCTGCTCTTATCCTGCTAAACAGACCTTGGACTGCATGCAAAACTGAAACTTGCAGTAATCCAGAGATGGTTTAATTGAATTTGCAATTCAGATGAAAGAAAAACAAAAATACTAAGCGAATTGGCAAGTAATACTTGGAATAATATTCACATTGAAGCTAAGAAATAATGTTCGGAGGTTTTTTAATGCACATAAAAGGTTTGATGAAAAAAAAAAAATACATAGATTTATAAATAATATACAGTTGAAGACAAAATGATTAGCCATGCCATTTTTTATTTAACAGAGATTATTTTTCAACACATTTTCCAACATAATAGTTATAAAGACTAATTTCTTGTGCCATTGGCATGATGACAGTTAGATCTGAGCGATATGGCTACAATGCAATCTCCATAATTATTTTCCATATTGAACGATGATGACATATATTTCAATATAAGTTGTTAATGCTTCCAGATTTAAAAGAGCACACCGACAATTACTAAAGCCACAAAAATTAGAGGGTCCATTAAATGGCATATTAATATATTTAATATTTTCGGCTGATAAATTTTTGATGACCGAATATTTGGTACATCTCTAATATCAACACACTTTTAGATTCCCATTGTTGCACATTTTCTGCTATGTGATTGGCTTTTAGATCAATATACAGTAGAGTAAAACAGTCCAGTGCTTATCATTGTTATTGACAAATTTTATTACAATTTGATATGATATCGTTTATCAGCCCAGCCCTAATGACAGTACATAATATTTCAATAATAATTTTGCAAGATACTCTCAGTATTCAGCTTAACGTGTAATTTAAAGTTTAGTCTAATGTAGCAGATTTTTAATTTTCTTTTTCTTCCAGCCTGAGGAATCTAAGTAAGGATCTGAGAATCCTTGTAGCAAACGTATTGCTTTATTTTCAGTTGTTTATATTCATTTATTCTTCATTTAATTATTTTATTTAATCATATGATCATTAGTCATTTATATAATTATTATATCATTTTATAAATCATTAGTTAATGATTTGATTATTATTATTGATTATTATTTGTCTTTTTAAAAAATATTTTATCATTATTAGTTTCCTATAATTATTGCTTTATTATTATTATTATTATTTCATTTTTCCATATTGTTATAATCTTATGACTGTGTGGATTCAAGCGACACTTGTTTTCATGAGTAAGAGATAAGAGAATGTCTCCATTTCAAGGTCTGTATTGTCTCTGGACAATGTTGTGAAGCAGATATTTTCCATTGCCAATGCTTGTGGTATAATAACACTTGTTGGATTTATCCTGCATTGAATCATACGCAACTAAGATTATTCAATAAACTCTGCTCTTCCTTTATTATCATTACTTTGTCTCCTGCTTCTGCTCTCTTTCTCAGTCAACTCTTATATTAATAGGAGACTGTTAATTCAGTTGAATACTGGTTAGCAGGTTTGATTATTGGGTGGCTCCGCTGTCTTGTTGTCTGGATACTCAGAGAAACAGATATTTTCTGGCAGGATCTGGTGTCCGGGGCTGGATCTTATTTGTCTGGCGTGAAGAGTGTGATCTAACAAGCCAATGTACGTTAAATAAGATAAAATAAACATAAATATCTAATAGGACATACTAGGGTTGGGCGTTTGTTGACCAATTTGGCATCGTACGATGTCTAATGTGAAACATCGAGATGGACGATGGCATCGTTGTCGTAGGCGGCAGTGAGTTAATTATTGATGAATAATGAATTATTTATAAATTGATTCATAATTGATTATTGGTAGCCTACCGTTTCAACTACCCTCATGGTCATTGTTTTATCCATATTCAAATCATAGATGAATAAAGATAAGTTACACACAAATTACCACCTGTCAATCACTTTTTCCGCGGGACTCGGCATGAATAGGTAGAGTGATCTATGTTGTTATAATGGCGTCGACAAACAAAGGTGCACAACCAACAGCAACCAGCCAACAGTATCTGAGGTTTGCGCTGAAATTACTAAGTACAAGTGTGAAAGCGAAAGATTGAAGCAGTGTACTGATGTTGTGACACGTTATTTCATAGATTCAAAAGACCGAAGAGTTGTTAGAAAGAGACAAGATTAATTAAATATCACGTTTAACAACTGTAGTGAGACGCAATCCAGCGGTGCATCCTTGATAAACTCTCTGACGTGCACTGCTCTCTGGGGTTTTGTGCTCAAAGCGTTCGCTGACTGCCTGGAGCTCAGACGAGCACATATGCTAGAGCACATGACAGAGTGTGTTCATTTGTTGAACATCACTTGGAAAATAATTGAAAAATAATTACAATTTCACAGAAGGGCTAATAATTTATTTTTATTATTCCTGTATATTTATGTACCAGATTTTGCAATGTATTTTTTTGTCTAAATCTGTTATTTATATTTTATATTAATTTAAAAGTTTTGGATAGAATATAATTAAATAATATTAAGACAAACACATTGATTCAACATTTAACAATATTGCTTTAGACATATTTTTAATTGTTTATGCAACTGATGTAGTTGACCAATGTCAACAAATACAATCTTATTGTAATGTTAATTTTTACATTTTTTTTTAAACAAATATATCTTAGTGTAAGTCAGTATTAGTCTTCATATAAGTATATTATTTTACTTTAATCTCGCAGCTAATATTTGTATGAACATTAACAATAGGCTATTACTTATGCTTTAATCAAAGACATAAAATTCAGTATTACTTTAACATTAACATTATAGCTAGAATAACGTTTTCGTTTGAAGTATGGTTTTGTGGTAATTTGTAAAAAACAATGGATGTAGAATCGATTGGATATTGTGTCTATTACGAAGTAAGAGACAATTATATTTTAGCTGATAAGTGATAAAACAATTGAGAAAAAGTTTGAAAGGTTTTAAGATGTCACAGTCACCAGCGATCTAGCCAATGCAGATTGCTGGAGAACCACAAATCTGCCAGCAAAAGAACTACAAGATCCAGTAATGCACCACTCACACACCTGCCCTAAATCCTGTCCGATTGCAAACACTCAGCTGAAGCTGCTCATGAACTGATTACATGGACTATAAAGGCAGCACACAAACACACATAAGTTGCTGAGTCTTGTTATACTGTTTGTGAACATTACAACGTGTTTTCCTTGCCTTCTGTGTTTTTGAGCTTTGCTTTGTTTGTTTGTTTGTTTACGTTGCCTGCTTCCTGCCTTTTGACCATCTGCCTGTTTATTGACCACGACTCTGGATTGCCCGTATACATCTGTTTACTGTTGCTTGCCTGACCATCCTGCTAATAAACCTGCGTTTGGATCCACACTCCCTGTTGTCAGCGTCACTTCACATTACATAAGATATGGCGACAAAACTTAAGTAACCAGTGTTTGTTTACATTCTTCTTTCTATATTTCATTTGCTTGTTCCCCTTTTTGATGACAACATGGATGTGGTTAAAAATGCAACACATTGATCGGTCAGCAGACATGTTTCTCGTATTATAATTTTTTTGGTCAGTGACTCAAATTTAGAAGTATAAACTGTTTAATCTGACTCAATGACTAGACAAAAATATTGTATATTCCGAACCCACCATAACATCAATATTAGGAGCAATAATAATAACGTGAGTACTGTCCAAATCATTCCTGAGCAAACTTTACCTGTCGTTTTCAATCAAGCATGCAAATAAGAGCGAGCCAAGACAGGGCCGGTGTTTTGACAATCTTCTGTTTAATGAGACAGGCCTGGGATCAGTCCTTATCAGTGCAGATCCAGCATGCCAAGCTCTCGCTTCAGCCGTTAATTGCTAAAGGAATTGATAACGGTGAGGCCGGTTCTCCTGATAAACCCGTGTGTCCATCTGTCAAATCGCACACCTCTGACAGGAACACCATTCTCACCAGATCCTCTATGGTATAAATTATTGATTTTTACATGACAGCTGCTGGAGAACGTGTCTGAATGCAGGGCTGAAGGAAAGATGCCAAATATTTTGCTATTGCTGACCTCTGACTGGAAAATACCCCTTTTCTTGGAGGATGTTTGGACGAGTAGTTGGAGAAAATGAAAGAGAAAGAAATAGGGAGTGGGAGAGAGAGGCTAAGATGGATATGTTCCTGTCTTGAGTTTGAAACAATCCAACTCGATCTCACAAGGGAATATAACTATTTTAGGTATTGTTGGAAGTGACTAATTCGTATTTATTCATATGATTTCATTTGGATGAAAACGTAAAGTTTTTAAAAGGAGATGTGGCCCCAAACTTCATCCCTAAACACACCCCTTATTTAGGGATGAGCAAATCAAGCTAAAATGTACGATTGTGATCATATAAATGAACAGAATATGTCATTAAATAAAACAAGTTACAAATTGCATTGGAAAAATCATGTTCAGGTGTTTTTGGTTAGTTTTGAGAGAGATTAAGAGATTAACAGACAAAAGAAAATGTCTTTGATTTTATGTTGACTTTATTTGTGAGCAGGGCTTGACATTAACACCTGCCAACCCGCCAAATGCGGGTAGATTTAACCTGTGGCGGGTTAGACAGACAGCTCCACTAGCCACTTTGGCTGGTTAAAAATAAATTTTAAATTGCCAGTGCTGCCTTGCCACTAAAGATTAGAATTTTGGTTTAAGAAGTTTTTTGTCAATATGTGCGCAAATGTGATTTTAAAATTGAGAAGCAGCATGACTGATAAGTGTTCGTGCGAGCAGAAGAAAGCAGGTGAATTCCGAATGAGAGGATGATCACGCACACGGTGAGACACAAGCGATACTTGCTCACTGACGACAGTGCTTGAAAGCTCGATCCGTGTCCCGTTTTCTTGCGCGAAGAAAGAACATTATGTAGAAATACTGAAGCAACATCTCAAGACATCAGACAGGAAATTAAAACTTGGCCACAAATGGGTCTTCCAAACAGACCATGACCCTAAGCATACTGCCAAATTAGTTAAAATGTGCTAGCCTTCACTCAATTTTGGGGATTTACACCTACCTAACTTTAAACAGTAACAGTTCCTGACTCCAGTAAGCTACAAACACAAACTGAGTATCATTGGAAAGAAGACACTTTGAGCCTTACTGTGGTAAAATGGGAAGTTATATGTTAAAAAATATACAAAGTTATACATTATGAAGTTATGAGAAAAAAATTTGTATTGTGTTCAATATTTGTTTTTCCATATACAAATATTAATGTAATGTCCTAGAAAAATATTACTTGAAAGCCAAGTGTCTCATGAGTTTATATTTCAAATTTGATGAAGATGGCATGCAAAATGAGATTTCTGTAAAAAGTTTTCTGAGACTATATCGGACAACAGAGTGAATGTTTTGTAGTGGCCATCACAAAGCCCTGAGCTCAATCCTACAGAAAATTTGTGGGCAGAGTTGAAAAAGCTTATGTGAGCAAGACAGCCAACAAATCTGACTCCGTTACACCAATTCTGTCAGGAGGAATGGGCCAAAATTCCTTCAAACTATTGTGAGAAGCTTGTGGAAGGACACCCAAAACTTTTGACCGAAGTTATACAGTTTAAAAGCAAAGCTAAAAAATACCAAGGAAATGTATGTAAACTTTTGACTGTCTAGAACAGAGGTGGGCAAACTCGGTCCTGGAGGGCCGTTGTGTCCTGCAAAGTTTAGCTCCAACTCTAACCAAACTCACCTGCTTATAGATTTCTAGTGATCTTGAAGACACTGATTAGCATGTTCAGGTGTGTTTGATTAGTGTTGGAGCTAAACTATGCAGGACACCGGCCCTCCAGGACCGAGTTTGCCCACCCCTGGTCTAGAAGTTAATAAAAAAATTCTCTAAAAAGAAATTCTCTCATTATTCTGGCATTTAGCAAATGTAAATGATTTAGGTAATCCTAATGGACCTAAAATAGTAAACGTTTAGTATGATTTACCATCAGACATTTAAAAAAAAAAATGGTTATGTTCCTTTTTTTAGAGTGTATGTAAACTTCTGGTTTCAACTGTGTGTTTATATATAAAAGATGTATTGTTTTTATTAATATTTTGATATGGATTTTTTTTTAAACATTTTGTATTTTATTTAAGTTCATTTCAAGTTTATTTTTAATTATTTTAGTGCACTGATTTAAATAAGGATTATTAAAGCAATTGTACACTATATGCATTCATATTATATATTCAGATATACTGTTATATATTTTGGTTTTATCTGTATACTAACACATACAGTAAAATGCAACATTATTAGCCCTTATGTGAATTTATTTAAATTCTTTTTCAAATATTTTCCAAGTAATGTTTACCAGAGCAAGGACATTTTCACAGTATTTGCTATAGTATGTTTTTTTTTTCTGGAGAAAGTCTTATGTCTTTTAGCTGGAATAAAAGCATACTTTTTGTTGTTGTTAATTCTTAAGATCAATGTTAATAACCCCCCTAAGAATTATTAATATGTTGGCTATTTATTTTTTTGGCAAACCACTGTTGTCCAATGTCTTGACTAATTAACCCAACTTGCCTAGTTAATTAACATTGTTAAGCTTTTAAATTGCACTTTAAGCTGAATACTAGTATCTTGCAAAATAGCTTTTAAAATATTTTGTATTGTCATCATGGCGAAGACAAAATAAATTAGTTATTAGAAATTAAGTATTAAAACTATTAAGTTTAAAAAGTGTTAAAATCTCTAAATTAAAAACACTTTGGAAATAGACAAACAGGCTTATAATTTTGTCTTCAACTGTATATCTTCAATAATAATAAAACTCAAACTTAATCTCACAAGATTTAGTCTACTTAGATTACCTGTCAACCAGCCAACTTTTCTTGATTTGTATCACTCAAAGCTTTTTATTAAAGAATGAGGGAAGAATGAATCCACGAAAAGATTTTGAAAGGGTGTAAGTGTAAATGAATGAGGGAATGTGGAGACAGAGATGAAAGGAAAAAAAGATTGGAAGTGGGAAGGGAGAAACGGAGTGATGGAGGAAGACAGCTCGAGGAGAGCGACCGAGGCAAAGTGAGAATTGAAACTTCTTCAATCTGACGGCGCGTGTCTCCCTCGGGTCCATTTTGATCTAAGCATATTTGAATGTAAATATACGACGGGCTGCTTTTATTGAGTGGTGTCGGCACGGCACAGCTGATGACCACTGGCGCCGTCTGACACTTCAGCGAAGAAATGCGTTCATCTATATGATGTGCCTCTCTCTACAATTAGAGATAATTCATACACCTCCTGTTTACACCCGTCTGTTTAAAATGTATAGCTTTTGTTCTCTTCTTATTCTGGAAATCTCTGGGGACTGTAATCCTGGACTTCAGTTTATAGAGTCGGATCTGTATTAAAAAACATAAAATGAAAAACACCACTGCTCTTCTGCTTATGGTCAGCGATGGCTATAATTTATAAGTGTAAATGGATCGGCTGTGAAATGGGCTTAAAGAAAGGAAGAGAGAGATCACACAAAATGAAAAGTTTGTCATTATTAACTTACCTTCAGGTTGTTATAAAGTATGTTGGAGTTTTAAAGTGCTCCTGTTATGCTATTTTAGGATAAGACACTGCAGGCAAAAACACTGTTCTCATGCACCAATTTTGGGCTTTTTTAGTATATTTTTCAGTTTGATGTCAAGAACTACAGTTTTAAGTGTTTCTTTTGTTGCACTTAATCCATTTGTGTCTTTAAAAGTTTCAATTACAGTACATGTTTTAAAGGCTCTTTTCTTAAAGGTGCAGTATGTAAGTTTGACACCCAGTGGTTGAACTGGGTATTGCACTCCTAGATCAAAATAAACACACGCGTGGGATGCCAGAGATTGAGTACAGGAGCGAGTGATTTAAACACAGGAGCGAGTGATTTAAACCGTGTTCTAATTAAAATCAACGACACGCGATAGAAGGAATTATGTTCCATATTAAAAGGAGTTTTAGTTCTAACCAACACCTCGAATTGAGATATTAGAAACGGTTTCTATTTCTCACAGCTCAACATGTGAAACCTATGACAGTGCACCTCAGGTAAGCCTCGTGTGTTTTATTCAGTGCTAAATGCTAACAATGTGAGTTTGAATGGATTCTAAACCTTACCGTTTCGTGAGTGAGTGCTTATTCTGTGCTTCTGAAAGGCTGTATTTACATTTCTGTCATGTTTCGTCTGGTGCAAAGAGTCAAACTGCTGTTTGCGTGTTGTTAGGACACGAGATTACAATGTAACCTGCTCACCTAATGTTTACGTTCGTAATATTTATATCATTTGCTAATTAATAACCTCATGTGGAACTGAATCTGTTTCATTTCGACGTCTGATACTGTCCATTTTGGTCACGGGCGCATGCTTTCAGAGCCTTTCTGAATGAATGAATGAAATACGCTTCCAACGTATACAATTCCAACAAGGCAACCCGGAGTGCTGAATTATAATTGGCTAAACTGGCATTCTGCAGGTTAACTTTACCTAAACAAAGACAGCGTTCCGGCACGGAAAAACCATTTTCAAAGCAGAATATCTGACTTCAGCATTGTTTTTCAGTTAAACAAGTATGTTCACTTGGGATGTTTCTTAAATATCTGCAAACATATTATGGTATTTTTATGCTTTAGAAGAATCAAAAACTTACATACAGCACCTTTAAAATGAGTTTTTTCTTCAGCACTGAGCTATAAACCTCCAGTTCAGCAGTACGTGCATACACTGAACTTCATAGTTTTATTCACATTTATTCACGTTTCTAAACATAATAGTTTGAATAACTAATTTCTAATAACGGATTTCTTTTATCTTTGCCATGATGACAGGACATACTATTTTACTAGAGATTTTTAAGATACTAGTATTCAAACAAATTCAAATGACAGTGCAATTTAAAGGCTTTACTAGCTTGTTCATTGTATAATGATGGTGGAGAGACTTTAAATGAAATATTTTTAAATGTGAATCTTTCTAAAATTGTTAAATTTTTATTAAAAGGAAACCTTAAAAAACTGTTTTAGATTTTTATATTATCATTATTATTATTATTATTTATGTGTTTTACTTTGTGTATTATTTATTGCTGTTGATGACTTTTAATTGTTAGAATATTTTTTATAATTATAGAAAAGTTGTATTTATAAAATGTGGTAAACTTGACCTTAAAATGGTTTCATAAAATAAAATGCCTTTTTTTTGTCTAAATAAAACAAATAAGACTTTCTCCAGAAGAAAAAAATATTATAGGAAGTACTGTGAAAAATCCTTGCTTTGTTAAACATAATTTGGGAAATATTTAAAAAGGGAGGGTTAATAATTTTGACTTCAACTGTACAGTCGAAGTCAGAATTCATAGCCCCCCTGCATTATTAGCACCCCTGTTTATTTTTCCCCAATTTCTGTTTAAGGGAGAAAAGATTTTTTCAACACATTTCTAAAGATAATAGTTTTAATAACTCATTTCTAATAACTGATTTATTTTATCTTTGCCATGATGACAGTAAATAATATTTTACTAGATATTTTTTCAAGAGACTTCTATACAGCTTAAAGTGACATTTAAAGGCTTAACTAGGTTAATTAGGTGAAATAGGCAGGTTCGGGTAATTAGGCAAGTTATTGTATAACGATGGTTTGTTCTGTAGACTATTGAGAAAAAAAAATTAGCTTAAAGGGGCTAATAATTTAACAATTCAAAACTGCTTATATTCTAGCCAAAGTAAAACAAATAAGACTTTCTCCAGAAGAAAAAATATAATCAGAAATACTGTAAAAATTTCCTTGCTCTGCTAAACATCATTTGGCAAATATTTTAAAAAGAAAAAAAATTCAAAGGGGGGCTAACAATTCTGACTTCAACTGTATATTCAGAAGATTTTTCATTTACCATTTGCCTATATTTTATTATCCAACAAATATTGAAAATAGTTTCCACCTATTTATCATATTTTCCCGAATTATAGATTGATTAAAAAATAAGCATATAAAGACAAAACCAAGAGGTAAAACAGGAAACTTTCTTCCATGCGAATCCCTCTTTTTGTTTCGGAAGTTTTATAAGTTTAAGTTCCTTCAGGGCCAAAAACACTTCAGGTTTTCTCATGATATACACAGCAGCTTCAGCTCTTTTCTCACAGTGTTTGAAACTGTTGCTTCAAGGATCTGTTCTCTCTAAGCTCCACCTTTCTGAGAGCTTACTATGCTGTGACTGGTCACTTAGCCCACACTGTAAAAAATGATATGCCGAAAAGTCATGACAACGAATGTTTTTATGCAACTTTAACTTATTTTAATAAATAAATCAGGTTTCGTATTTTTTTAAAATTATACAAAGTTTATATTTTCATCAGTTTGACTGATATGAGTTGAGATGACTAGAAAAGTTAATTTCATTCATTTATTTTCCTTCAGCTTAGTCTCTATTGCGGCATATGTTTTATAAAGCAGATGCGCTTCCAGCCACAACCCAGCACTGGGAAACACCCATACACACTCGTTCACAAACACACTCCTACACTACGGTCAATTTAGTGCACTGCGTTCACCTATAGTGTATGTCCTTGGACTGTGGGAGAAACAGCAACACCCGAAGAAAACCAATCCGAACACATGGTAGAACATGCAAATTCCACACAGAAATGCCGACTAGACAGCCGGGACTCGAACCAGTGACCTTCTTGTTGTGAGGTGACAGTGCTACCCACTGAGCCACTGTGCCACCCTGGAAAGCTAATTTGATTAAACTTCAAAGCTTATTGCACTTATCAGAAATCCAAACCCCATTAAAATATCAGATTTTCACTTGTAAAAACATTGATAAAAATACAAAAACGCCATCTGCTTTACCATATCATAGACCTAATATTTTGGAATCAAATGCAAATTACTGGCAACCTATTTCAGGCAGTTCACAATTGATTGTTTCATTTGAGATGATGATGATTGTCATTTATCTTACACTTTGATCTTTGAAACTTTGTGGGGATTTTGCATTCACAAACAGATGGATTGTGCACTGTATGAAATGTTACACCAAAAGATGCATGATTGGGACACTCTAAGCTCTACATTGGCAATTGTATGCTAAATTTCATGACTCATTTAAGTCATAGGCCTTATTTATTTTGTTTAAGTGACCCCAATGTACTATTTATAAAACGGGTTTGGTTTGTAACTCACTTTAAAGAGGCTAACACTGTCACTAAAGTAGATCATTTTCATTATTTTTATTTTCAGTACACTTTTTAGAAATAACGGTACAAAATTTGTGACTAGGGTGGTACCTTTTCAAATACATTTTGTTCCTAACAGGTCCTTACAGGTACATATTAATACCTAAAAAAGTTCAAATGTGTTCCTTATAGTACCATAAAGGTACAAAGGTGCATCTTAAAGGTACTAATGTCCACCTGTACGGTAAAGTCTAGCTTTTGAAAAGGTACCAACACAGTGAAAAATTTTGTACCTCTATTTCTTAGTGTGTATTGAAAAATGTATCCCTTTGTATTGCACAGAAATAGAAATACATACAGGTTTGGAACAGCCACAGCCATATCACCCTGCAGCCCAAGACCGGTTACTCACTGAAGCTAAGCAGGGCTGAGCCTGGTCAGTACCTGGATGGGAGAGCACATGGGAAAACTAGGTTGCTGTTGGAAGTGGTGTTAGAGAGGCCAGCAGGGGGCGTTCAACCTGTGGTCTCTGAGTCCTAATGCCCCAGTGAAAAGTGAAGGGGACACTACACTGTCAGTGGGCGCCGTCTTTCGGATGAGACGTTAAACCGAGGTCCTGACTCTCTGTGGTCATTAAAAATCCCATGGCACTTCTCGTAAAGAGTAGGGGTGTAACCCCGGTGTCCTGCCCAAAGTCCCTCAATCGGCACTTACACATCATGGCCTCCTAATCATCCCCATCCACCGAATTGGCTCTATCACTGTCTCCTCACTCCACCAATAGCTGGTGTGTGGTGAGCGCACTGGCGCCGTTGTCCTGTGGCTGCCGTCGCATCATCCAAGTGGATGCTACACACTGGTGGTGGAGTGGAGAGACCCCCCTCATGATTGTGAAGCGCTTTGGGTGTATGGCCATACACAATAAATGCGCTATATAAATACACATTACATTACATTACATTACATTACATTACAACATGACGGCAAGTAAATGATTTCTCAATTTCTCTGTAGATTAATCCTTTTAAAGTGTGAAAAAGGTATTTCCAATCATTTTGTTGAATGATTAAAAGACAATTACTCAAAAGAGAAAGGCGATTTAAGTGACATCTCATTAAATGTACATAGCAATTGCAGATGATGTTAATCTTTTAAGCAGGGCGAATATTTCATTAATGTTTAAATAATGGAAGATTAAAGCATGCAAAATTTAAGGACCAAAACTCAAAGGAATATTTCAAACTTCTAAATCCAAAACCGCGCCAAGTCTTCAAAGATTGCAGCGCGGACAACGACGGGCACACGATCAAACGTGTCAGGTGGACATCTTCACACATGTTGTCCCAGTAATTTAAAAGCTTTTCTATTTTCATTTAAACTCGAGCTCTATTTAGGGGTTTCTGTTTTCATGCCTTTTAAATGGTAATGGATCTCTTCAAAGTCTCTCTATCGCTCATTAGCAGCAGTTCAACATAAAACGGAACATAAATGAGAGAGAAAAAGCCTGAGAATTTCTTATTATTATTCCCACCTTAAGATATGATTTTCTGCTGCTAATACAAAGGATGAAATAATTTCCAGTATTTTTATAGCTGGAGTGTATTGGACCCAGCGTTAGGTTAATATTATTTCACTGACATTAAACTGCTAAAGTAAATATAACTGATTACAATCACTGATGCTTTCTAAAGTGGAAAAATGAAAAAGTTGCCATGAATGCCAAAGGTTCTTTAAAAGCATGTTCTTTAAAAACGTAAGGTGAACTATCCCTTTAACAGTTTAATTCTTGGAGAAAAACTACTCTACCAGGATGCTATACAGAGAGTTTAATCATTCAGAGAGTTGCAAAAGAGCTTTTTGGCTCTTTCTCTTCCCTAAAGAACCATTAAATATATAATCGAGCTTGTCTTTCTGCACTTTTAAAATGTATATAGAATAATTTTTTGCTATAAACTTAAAATATTTAGTGGTCATAGATGTAATCAACAATTTTCATTTTAATAGTTGTATATTGGTTTTATATATCAATAACACTTTAGTTTAAGTACTTCTCACTATTAACTAGTGGCTTATTATCTGCTAATTATTAAGATATACAGTAGGCTGTTTATTTGTACTTATAATGTACATATTCTACCACATCATATTCTACATCCCCAAATCCTTCTCAAGTACTTAACCCAACTACTATGTTAATGTAACAGAGGGCAGCTAGTGAAGTGTTATGCAGATAATCCTCACTTACCCACCAGTTCTACTGGGTGCAGTAGAACCGGTAGGTTACATGTGGGGGCTCGTCCGGGATGGGAGTGAGGTTTAGGGGGGTGAGTGTAACCGAAACTAGCTAGCTAAGTGCTATGCAGTAAAACCTCTCTCCTTTGACCTCAAAAGGTGGTCAGACGTTAGAGGCCATGGTCTTTAGCCTTCTTGTTAGAGCAACCGACTGCCATACAAAGAATCGCTGGTTGGATCCCAGCTCAGAACGGGATGGGTGCAGTAGGACTGGTGAGTTACATGTGGGGGTTCGTCCGGGATGGGAGTGAGGTTTGTATATTGTTGCTAGTTTTCATACTCAAGCTGCGAAGGAACATGTTTAAGGGTTAAATGCAAACTTTTATGATGCTGCAGTAACTTTAGTTTTTACTTTCTGTTTCTGAATATATTATTCAGCTGGTTTATTACCTTGTGATGTTTTCATTTTTGTGCTGATGGTCTGACTTCAATAAATTAGTGTTTAAAAATTAGTTTTCATTTAAGTCTGTCTTGTGTTTTAGTTGTGAGAATGCAAATTAATTAAAACTGTGAAGTTGATCAATAGTGTATTCTCCATGCAGTACTGAAGTGACGTTATCTGGCATTAATAAGAGCATTAAAAATGTTCTTTGGAAAAGTAACTCAAAAATTACTTTTAACAGTAATGCATTAGTAATCGATAAAGTAATTGAGTTACTTTTTGAATGAAGTAACTGTAACTAGTTACTATTTTTCAGTAACTAGCACAACACTGACTAACTGCTATTTTCTAGGTCGATATGGTTAGGAACTATACTCTCATTTTGGTGAAACAATCAAAAAACTTTGCTTTCGTATCAACTTTTTTTTTTTTACTGAGATGCTGATGGGCTAATCTGATTCAATGATTTTTGCTAAGCTAAGTAAAAACTGCGAAGATCAGGGGCCTCATGTACAAAGACTTGCGTTGAATTCATACTAAAACATTGCGTACGCACAAAGCTGTAAATGTGCGTACGCAGTAACAAATTGAGATGTATGAAACACTGCGTACGTGGAATCCCCGCATATTCTCTTTGTACATCCGAATTAACGTGAAACTGAGCGCACGTGCACGAGCGCAAAACCCCTCCCTGCCTCCTCCCCCTAATAAATATGGTAATGACTCTACTTTGGCAAAACCAAACGAAAAAGCAATGGCAAAAGCAAGCAAAAGAGAAACTTCACAGAATGTGAATTGGAGGTGCTCCTATCGAAGGTAGACCGGAAAAAAAAAACGGTGTTATTTGCCCCTGCGAGGAGGGGAAAAACGTAGATTTTGTAGTATCTATTTAGGCTAAGTGCAAATAGCACACCTCGTTGGAATGAGCTAGTTGAGGGATTCTCGCCCCATCACCGTTTGACTGACAACATAACTAGTGAGTGGCGTAGCTCGTAAAGCGCATGGCAACATGTTTTGACATGATTCAATCATGAACATGGTTCGAATCCAGTGTCTGATGAACTCATTCTTCTTTTTTCCCACCACTACATATCAGATTTTGCCTACTCTTCATCACGAGGAAGACAAGTAGGAATCATTAATAAGTGTGTGTATTATGGAAGACTCAGATTCATACTGAACTGGATTGGAGAGGTGTTATATCCAAATCATATGCATTATAAGTTTGTAGAAGTTATACATCAAAAATACCTTTAAATATACATTTTAGTACTGCTTCAGTGAACCTGAACAAGTATATTAAAATCTATTAATTTTCACTAGTTGTATTAGTATATATTTTTTCAAAGTGTGCTTTAAATGCTATAAAAGTAAGTTAAATATTTGTAAGCTAGAAATATATGTACTGTATATCATTTATTGGAGCCTCATCCCAACCATGCTGTTTGTGAAGATGAATTAATCATGGGTTGACCAAGGCCACCTTGCTACAATATTTGTTAAGCGCATTTGAGCATCACATATTATTTGCAGATTTATTGAATGGAAATGTTTCCGATTAACGTATGCAAATTCATCTTCAGATGGCGCCTTTATAGCAATGTGCTTGCAGTCGATCGCTCCGATTACATTGGGAAAACCGGCGATCGCTGCAAATTGCGCTTTAATATTTGGCTGGTCAATTGCATAGTATGGAAACCTTATATACCTGCTAGACAAGTGGATGATCCTGTCCCATAAAGCTGCCATTGCAAGGCTCAAAGATACTTTGTAGTGTGCAATTTTACACAATTGCCACTAGGAGTCACCAATGGAAATAAAACAAACACACATAAGAAATGCACGTTCGCCAGACATGAAGTTGGCGTTGACCAACGCACATTCCCATGTTAATTTCATCGTTAGTAAATCCAAACATGAGCGTGAAATCTGGCGTACGCAAAGTTTTTGTGCGTACGCAGCGTTGATACACGAGGCCCCAGCTGAATGGATTCAAACCTCTAGGTGACTTGTAAAATGAGTCTTTTCCAAAAAAGTTAAGTAAATAAAATTCTAGAGACTAGCAATGGCCTTGGTAACCACCACCAACAACACTGACCAATTGCTGTTTTCTAGGTCGATATGGTTAGGAACTATACTCTCATTTTGGTGAAACAATCAAGAAACTTGCTTCCGTATCAACTTTTTTAATTTATTTTTTTGACTGAGATGCTGATGGTCTAATCCAGTGGTGGGCAAACCTTTTAGACCCGAGGGCCACATCAAGTTTTGCAAACCAAGTGAAGGGCCACATGTCAAATCCTTCAATAAATAACTTTTATTTAAAGTGGCAGTATGCATGGAACATGTAATATCAGACAGAAACGTGTCACATTAACACACATTTTTTAATAGTTATTATTGAGTCATATTTACAAGTCAAATTAATTTGCACTGCTATTTATATTTACTTATCAATCATCATAAAACAACAAAATAATCCTTTATAAAATATAATAATAATAATAATAATGTAATAGTTTTTACAGTGGAGAATAGAAAAGATATTGTCTGATAGAAAAAATCTCATGTTAACACATTAAAAATAATTTGAATGTTTGCGTAAAAAATGCCGACTTAGGTTGTAGTCTTTAAAAACAGCAATACTTTCTTGGCATATTAGACATATCGCTTTCTGTCTGATATTTGTTTTGTTGTCTATTCTTTCTTAAACACACGACATTCAGAGTCAATTTTTCTTTTTTTTGTCTGACTCATTTTCAGTAATTAACGGTCGAGTGTATTTTAATATCCGAGAGTGTGTTCTAATTTTACTGGTTGCGCTAACTGTACCGCGTGAAATACTGCCATCAAATGGCGTTCACTTGTATTGCATCATTAATTTACTAATTCTGAAACCAAACCGTTACTCAGAAGCAGCTTTTTAAAAACTCCCTTGCGGGCTGGATGAAAGAGTTTAGCGGGCCGCATATGGCCCACGGGCCTTAGTTTGCCCACCTCTGGTCTAATCTGATTCAATGATTGTTGCTAAGCTAAGTAAAAACTGCGAAGATCAGCTGAATGGATTCAAACCTCTAGGTGACTTGTAAAATGAGTCTATTTCCAAAAAAAAAAAAAAATTAAGTAAATAAAATGCTAGAGACTAGCAATGGCCTTGGTAACCACCACCAACACTGTGGTTGTGACATTTGGGAAGCACCTTTCATATTTACTTCAGAAAATGTAAAAATGTAGCTTTCATGGCTGTGATTAAATGCACTCCTTGTAAATGACATCCAGAACTGAGGGCTATATGAATCTGTGAAGGACTGCGGTTGTGACACAGTTCCTCTAGGAGATGAAAGTTATTTTTTTTTGAGTGACAGTGTTCTAACCAGCATCCCTCTCTCGTTGACCTTCTCAAACGAGCGCCTGTAACCAAAAATATGCAAAACAGGCAGAACTGGAGAGAAGAGCAGGATGGGGGGAGGGGGGGGGGGGGGTAAAGAGAGGGAGGAACAGATTGCCATCCGTCACAAGATAAACCCCCAGGTTTACCGTACGATCCGCGATTCTTAGCAACAGAAGTCAAAATGTAGTTTCTGATGAGTATAGATTACATAACAACATCTGGCTAATCCTCGACCTACAGGCGCACGAGCATATTTTTCTCTAATTAGATTTATTTGCAGCCTTTGTTGGATTCGTCTTTACCCCTGGCATTTTGCTCCAGAAGCAGATGTCATTAAAAATTCCCGGTCCTCAGGAATGGATGCGTGATTATGTTTTATGAGAAGAACGGGGGAGTGAGAGGATGAAACATCAAGGGGGGCTCTCCTTGATCCTGGTATGTTTGAGGGTTAAAGTAAGCTGTCAGTCAGTGTGTCCTCTGTGCCGCTGTGATGCCAGAGAGGACAAACTTGTCACTTTGCTCTCAGTCATCTGACAATACGTAAAGTCTTCATTCATTTTCAAATGTTACATTTATTTTCAAAATTTACTGCACAAAACATACAGGAAAATGAAGAGAATAAGAGAAATATCTATCTGTCTGTCTGTCTGTCTTTGTTTTTCTATCTATCGGTCGGTCTGTCTGTCTGTCTGTCTGTCTATCTACCTATCTATCTGTCTGTCTGTCTATGTTTTTCTATCTGTCGGTCGGTCGGTCAGTGTTTTTATCTGTCTGTCTGTCTGTCTGTCTGTCTGTCTGTCTGTGTTTTTTATCTATCTATCTATCTATCTATCTATCTATCTATCTATCTATCTATCTATCTGTCTGTCTGTCTGTCTGTCTGTCTGTCTGTCTGTCTGTCTGTCTGTCTGTCTGTCTGTCTGTCTGTCTGTCTTTTTTATCTATCTATCTATCTATCTATCTATCTATCTATCTATCTATCTATCTATCTATCTATCTATCTATCTATCTATCTATCTATCTATCTATCTGTCTATCTATCTGTCTGTCTGTCTGTCTGTCTGTCTGTCTAT
Source organism: Danio kyathit (assembly GCA_903798195.1). NCBI lineage: Eukaryota > Metazoa > Chordata > Actinopteri > Cypriniformes > Danionidae > Danio > Danio kyathit. Next base: position 19,520,732 of record LR812539.1, on the reverse strand, counting down.
CTGTCTATCTGCCTGTCTATCTGTCTATCTATCTATCTATCTATCTATCTATCTATCTATCTATCTATCTATCTATCTATCTATCTATCTATCTATCTATCTATCTATCTATCTATCTATCTATCTATCTATCTATCTGTCTGTCTGTCTGTCTGTCTGTCTGTCTGTCTTTTTTATCTATCATCTATCTATCTATCTATCTATCTATCTATCTATCTATCTATCTATCTATCTATCTATCTATCTATCTATCTGTCTGTCTGTCTGTCTGTCTGTCTGTCTGTCTGTCTGTCTGTCTGTCTGTCTGTCTGTCTGTCTGTCTGTCTGTCTGTCTGTCTGTCTGCCTGTCTATCTATCTGCCTATCTATCTATCTATCTATCTATCTATCTATCTATCTATCTATCTATCTATCTATCTATCTATCTATCTATCTATCTATCTATCTATCTATCTATCTATCTATCTATCTATCTATCTATCTATCTATCTATCTATCTATCTATCTATCTGTCTATTTGTCTGTCTGTCTGTCTGTCTGTGTGTCTGTGTTTTTTATCTATCTATCTATCTATCTGTCTGCCTGCCTGCCTGCCTGCCTGTCTGTCTGTCTGTCTGTCTGTCTGTCTATCTATCTATCGTCTGTCTCTCTGGCTGTCGATCCGTTTGTCCGTCTTTCTGTCATTTGTCATTCTTTCTTTCTTTCTTTCTTTCTTTCTTTCTTTCTTTCTTTCTTTCTTTCTTTCTTTCTTTCTTTCTTTCTTTCCATCTGTCTGTCTGTCTGTCTGTCTGTCTGTCTGTCTGTCTGTCTGTCTGTCTGTCTGTCTGTCTGTCTGTCTGTCTGTCTGTCTGTCAAGTTCATTGGCAAAAACTAAACTTAGCAAGTTATCTAGGTAAATAAAGATGTTTTAAACGACGTCTAATGGAGAATCATGAGGTTTATGCATTCTTCGAGAATATCCTCAGATTTAGCTTTTGAAATAATAGTCCAGAGATCTTTTAAATTTCACCACAGGCCAGAAATCTGCTCCGGATAAGTCCTCAATCTGAAGTTTATGTGAATGACATGATTGAGTCATATTTATTAAGACTTATCGAGTTTTCCCCTATCATTTCGGGCTTATCAGGGCTTAGAGAGATTCACAGTTGACAGATTTATTTTGAGTTCAAATATTTGAATTCTTGATTTGAGCCAAACTATTTGGGATCCTGTCAAAAGATAAGATCCCATCCAGTTAAAACCAAGACATATGCAGATGTGAGGAGAGAGAAGAGGAGGAGAGGTGAAGACAGTGATGGGAAGTAGCGATGCTGACAAACGATAAAACTCCTGCAGGTTGAAGTGTAATGGGAGGCCAATGAAGCCTTGATAGCTTCAATTTTATGGTTAAGAGGAATGTGAAAATTTATCCCAGTGGCCGACAGATCGGAGCAAACAGCTGTCTCCCCATCTCTGATTCCAATCGTCCATGAAAAAAAAGAAGGAAAAAATACTGACTTGCTGAGACCACCGTTGCGCTCAAAGGTAGATAACGTTTGTGGAAAATAATAGCTTTCACGGCGGCGAATTTCACACATTAGCTCCGCGATGGAGGATTATCATCAGGAGCACAAGTGAAAGAATTCGAACCACTTGTCAAAGGAGAACTTGCTTTCTCTTTTGTCTTTGTTTTAATCTGTCAGACAGTAAGATAAACAGAAAACTTTTATATTCCGTCAGGGCACCCTGCCATGCGGCTTTGATGAGCAGACGATGACAAACGTGACCTATCCTGATTAAAACACAAACTCTGGAGACGTGGGCCTGGCTAAACATCTCACCGTCTGCTCTGCCATCTTCTAATAAAGTCAGGCATGCAGGGGGCATCAATCTGAGCATCAGCATGATCCTATTTGTGCCTGTCTGTCAATAATAAAACAGCATCAATCGTAGGTAAAAACATCTAACTTGAGCTGTTTTAATGTACAGTAGTTGTATTTTTATATATTTAGCTGTAACATTTAATAACTCTTCATTTTTTCTGGGAAAAAAATTCTAAAGAACCTGGAATTAAATCAGATTTAAGTAAAAACTCAAACAATACAAATATAAAAACAAAACAAAAAAATCTGAAAAATTGTTATGTGTAATAACAATGGAATGACACAAGGAGAAAGTACTGAACTACGTATTTAAAACTTTATATAAAAGACTTTTTTGGTGATGGCAGCTTAAAGACCCCTCTCATATGTAGAATGAAGTCACATGAATTGCTCAGGTGTTTTTCACAGATTTCAGCAGAGTGTAAAAATCTTGATGGTTCTGTGGGTCTCGTCTATCAAATCCGATCTTTATTTTGTATTTTCTATTCTATTTTCTTTCTCTGAAACTATTTGAGAGTTTTCTTGGCTGTGTTTTGGATCATTGACATGCTAAAATGTCCACTCTGGTTTTTCATCTTGGTAAAGTCAGTGTTGGACTGAAACAGCTAATATTAATGTACAATGAGGAAGGGCAGAGGGTTGCTGAATAACTACTGAGAGATTTCAGCTGCTGTCTGGGCTTTCACTGCCTTTCTACACCTCCCTTTCTTCATTTTTTCAAGGCTTTTTTCCTGTGTCATTTAATTTTATTACACATAACTTTAATTTGTAAACTAATTAATATTATTTTCTTTGCATTTATGGATTTATTTGGTTGTTACCAACATCAGGGCACCTTTAGAAATATGTTTTCTGAGAAAAATGGTGACGTTCGATATTTATTTCACCCACAGTATTTACATCAGAAATCCCAAAATATTTTCTTGTTGAATATACCCAAACAATCTAGAATATATATGTATATGTGCACAGTTTTATTCTGCTATTTTTTTTATTTTTATTTACCATGTGATATTTAACAGTGCATTTATACAATATTTCCTGTGATATCTTGCTTCTGGAAAAAGTTGTCGTCTTAAAAAAAAAAAAAAAAAACTATATATATTATATTATATTATATAATTTCTTTTAGTTTGGCTGCAATAAAAGTAAATAGATAATTTAAAAACTGCCCCCATTAATTAGCCCCAATAATATAAGAAATTATTATTATTTTGGTTACAGAACAAAGCATTGTTGTCCAAATGGCTTGCTTAATTAGCCTTACTTGCATAGTTAACCTTATTAACTCAGTTTAGCCTTTAAATTGTACTTTAAACTGGATACTAGTGCAGTATCTTGCTAAACAAAGAGAAAATTATTGTGTACTGTCATCATGGCAAAGACAAAATAAATTAGTTATAAAAAATTAGTTATTAAATCTATTGTTTAAAAATGTGTTGAAAAAAATCTCTCCATTAAACAGCACTTAATATTTGAAAAGAATGAAAATTTCACAGCAGGGATAATAATTTAGACTTAAACGGTATATAATTTTTATTTCAGTTAGCATAAAATATTTTTCATTAGCAATTGATATTCTAATTTAAGCTTCACATACCACTCACAGGTTTGAAATATGTAGAACACAAGAAAAAAATAAAATATAGTTTGGGTGTGAACCTACAATGGTCTCACGGTTCGATTACGATTATAATGCCATCGATTCGGTTTCAATTCGATATCTCGGTGCATCATGATGCATTGACGATACATTGACAATGCTTTCCATAAACAATTTGATATTTTACTTAGCAACACGATAATTCTTGTATTAAAATTTATAATTTATAAATATATTATTTGTATTATAATTTTGTCCTTTAAAACAAGCAGTCAGAAATATGTACTGTACCTTTAATTTGACCTGCTCAAAGAAAATACAGAACAACCTGAGCATTTAAAGCAAATAAACAAATGCAAATATTATCCTGCTTGATTTTTGAGCATTGTTGAGTGAGTTCTTAAACGCCTATGATTGGATTTTTAAGTAGTTGGAGCATTTTAATTATTCGCGGTCCCTCACCATAGTAAGCTACCGCAATATAACGCATATGTGATAAATGACATCAGTACATAATAACCGGTTATGATTATTACTGAACCGATACCGAATTGCTCTGCATCATGGTGCATTGAAGAAACAATTAATTTTGACACCTCTAAAATGTTGTATGTTGCTACCCTTCACGTTTCCACTCCTGTCCACATTTCATTAACATGAAAATGTTCATGTTTCACACTTTCCACATACTCCACATGTGTTTGCACTTTAATGTCAAGCTCATGTGGTTTTTCTGTCAGTGCCTGCAATCCATCAGCATATTAAAGGGCACCCTATCATGCAAAATCAACTTTTGGAAGCTGTTTGGACAGAACTGCGTGTAGTCATATTGAAAGGATATAAACACAAGTCTCTCTCTCTTTTTTTTTTTTTTTAATGTCTTGACGTTAAAATAGGATCCAAATCCCAGTGTGGTTTTGAGGCCCACTGCACCATGACGTAAGCAGTGCGTTGTTCCCCGCCACCAATATTGATTGACTGGCGCGTATTACTTTGTGTCAGTATTCATTCATTCATTTTCTTTTCGGCTTAGTGCCTTTATTAATCAGGGGTCACCACAGGGATGTCTTTCCAGCCGCACCCGATCACTGGGAAACATCCATACGCACTCTTACACACACAGACACTACGGCCAATTTAGTCCTGTACCCCACGCCTTTGTACTGTGGGAAACCGGAGCACTCCGAGGAAACCCACGCCAACACTGGAAAAACATACAAACTCCACACAGAAATGCCAACTGACCCAGCCAAGTCTCGAACCAGCAACCTTCTTGCTGTGAGGCGATCGTCCTACCCACTGTGCCACCGTTCGCCCCTCATGTGTCAGTATTAGTGCATATAAGCATGTCCACAAGACAGGATTTGCAAAGAAAGTGGGATTAAAAGATCTGTTCCAACTCTCTGTGATCGAACTCAAGAAGCAGAAAGTGGTGCACTTTGTATTTGTTATAACATTTCGAACACCCATTCGAAACACCCATACATTCCCATTCACACACATACACTATGGACAATTTAGCTTACCCAATTCAACTATAGCACATGTCTTTGGACTTGTAGAGGAAACCCACGCGAACACGGGGAGAACATGCAAACTCCGCACAGAAATGCCAACTGAACCAGCCCGGGCTCGAATCAACGACCTTCTTGCTGATCGTGCTACCCACTGTGCCACCATGACACCCTACATAATTCATAACCAATGAAATCAGCATAATGTACACAACTATAAACGAGGACGCTTCAATCACACAACAACTGCCGACTTGTGGATGTTAAATCAGGTTTATTTTGTACAATAACTTCGCTATAATGGATCTCTATACAGCAGCATATTTACCCTGTCACATATGCAGCGAGTAGATAAGTAAAATACAGCACCACGTGTTAAATGTGTGTGTGCATGCATGTGCACAGCAATCATTGTAACGGCATTTGTGTGTGGCTCATTCATCTTACTGTAGAATTTTGAGTGTGGTTTTGTTGTGTTTATCCTGACATCCGACCCTGGTTATCCTTCTTTGAAACGAAATTCTGAGAGGTCATGCACTAGACCAGCAGTCGCCCCTGAAATGAATGGAAATGCAATAGACAGGTATTCTAGCCCTCGCCGGAGCACAAGAGCACGAACAACCAGACGTGGTCCTCAATCATGAAGGGCCAGAGTGTTGAATGAGAGTCCCGTCAACAGAGTGCAGACATAATTGTGTACATGAGAGTGAACAGCCTGTGTCTGGTCACGGAGTGAGACGCGAGCGACGTTTAAGTGTCCCTCTGCATCCTCGTTTTACTGTCTCTGTCTGCCTCCATGTCTCCCCTGGCATCCACTGTCTAATTAAACGTGTCCTCCGGCAAGAAGCTGTCCACTTAACACCTTCAATTAGGAAGCACAGCTCCATCTGTACACACTGATGTGAGCGAGGATGTGGATTTTTCGGATGTGGCATTGTCAGAGAAAGTGGGGAACTATTTTTAGTTTGTGTATCCGTGCTTGGGATAGCAGAAAAGATAAAGAACGAGAGACGATGTAAGAGTGTGTGCATTCATGTCTACATGTAAGTGAGAGGCAGAACAAAGTGTGTGTGTTTGTGTGCGTCTCTGCAGGACACAGAGTCTTGGTAATGCACCGCAGATCCCTCTGAAAGTCTTGTGAATAATTGACAGGTCATTATTTATTATCAGAGGACCGGCGCTGTGCTGCTGTACACGGCCCTGCTTCGTTAAGTCAAAGTAAATGAGCGAATTCATGCTCCAATTACTCTCTGGTGAATTTCCTCTCTCTCTCGAGCCGCTCTACAGGAGGAACCGATCGCCACAGCTGCTGCCGTAACTTTCAGCACACTTATTTACCATTATCGGCATTTAGGGAATCTGTAATACCTGCTTGGGAATGAATTCACGTGGGGAGATCTTGACATGTTTCTTCAGGTTGAACTCAATTGGTAAGACTTTTAAGGTTAAAGACAGCATTTCAGTTTCGCAATAATACAACCAGTTGAAAAATGAAAGCATCAACATGTCAATAAAGGAAATTAAGGTAACCTCAAGGATAATGCTAAGCCAAGGTAAACATTGCACCTTCAAGATGTAGGATTAATTAGTATATCAGTGTAAAATGTTACACTGAAATTAATATGTTGAGTGTGAGATAAATTTAAAAGGAGCCACTGCTTTGACATTCAAAAGCAGTGGTGTAAATTAACAAATTACAAATACTCAAATTACTGTAACTGAGTAGTTTTTCTCAGGAATTGTAATTTACTAAGTAGTTTTAAAAATGTGTACTTTTACTTTCCCTTGAGTACATTTTAATGCAGTATCGGTACTTTTACTCCACTACTTTTCTTCAACCTGCAGTCAGTACTTCATTTTTTCTTGTCTATGGGGATTAGAAAAATCAGTCCTGTGATTCCTATCAAATTGCACATAGAAGGTAAATCGCATCATAATGAACAACCTCAAGACATGGGTGCTTTATAATTGCAGCAAACTGTTTGGAAGCATTTAAAGTGTCCAAGAAGATGTCCAAAATCTTTACACGCATTGACCCAGAGACTGTTTAGATGCATGTCACTGATGAGAAGATGACAGATGTTTACTCAATGATGACCGAAATGGCCTTAAACACCCAGCAGGCACAAGAAATTAGCATGGCGTCAGATTGATGTTGTACCCCAATGTCGTGGGGACGTTGCATTTTGTTTGGAAATGAAAATCGGGTTGACATCAGAACTCAACATCAGGCCAACATCAATGTTCACCGTCCAACCCAAAATCAACCAAATATCTACCCTTAATGATGTAACAGCTTGACGTTGTGTGGACTTTACCAATATGACGTCTATCAGACGTTGGATTTTGGTTGCTATACCTGACAAATTAGTGTCAGTATTTGACGTCAATATGACGTTGGTTTAAGTTGTTGACTTCATGTTGGATTTTGTTCACTTTCCAACACAACCTAAAATCAACCAAATATCACCGTCATTTCACGTTGTTATTGGACATCAAAATAACATTGTGCTTAGACGCTGGCTAGACATTAAATTTTGGTCACCTGATGTCATGACCTAAATCTAACCTAATATTAACGTCTAATTATGTTGTTGTGTGCCTGCTGGGCAATCACTAAATGCACTACAGAATGTTACGTTTACACACATTCACAAATTACATGTAAACGCATCAGCTTTTTACAGCATATTACTCACTACTCTTGAGTACTTTTGAAAGGTCTACTTTTTACACCTACTTTGAGTAATATTTACAACAGATACTTTTACTCTGCTTGCACTACATTTTTAGACAAGTAATGATACTTTTACTTAAGTATGATTTTTCAGTATTCTTTGCACCACTGTTCAAAAGACAAGTGTTGGAAGGACATTTTTTTCATTGTTGCCAGATAAAGAACAAAGCAGGATGTATTTAAGCTTAGAACATAAAGTCCTAGCAATGGCTTGGAAACATCAGAGAAAGAAAAAAAAATGGACTTGTTGTACGTGGGTGTACTAAACTTTACTGTCTCAGCATGAGTTTGGTAGATGTAAATTAGTTCTGTAAATAATAGCAGAGACACCATGACGACAGTTGTTTCACGCATTTTCATGTTTGACGACCTTTGCTGCTTGTTTTCTTGTTACTTTGTAGAAAGACATCATTAGGGAACTAAAGTCAAGTGCGAAAAGGACCAGTCATACATTATCTTGCAGTCATTTGGCTTGTTTTAGAAGGATTTTGACCACTTTTCAGAAGATGGAGTTGGGAGGACTGCTGGCAGCAGTTTGGTTAAATTGGTTAAGACTACTTAAATCAAAATGGCTGGGTAGTTAAATTCTGGGTTTCCTAAAAAGCTTAACCTTAACAACTTTATCCAATCAAAGCTGACTTGTTGGCCTCCAAGCCATGTCAGACTAGCCCCAGGTTTAAGCTAAGACTAGCAAATCAGGAAAGAACAACTAAAAAAAACAATGAAAGAACTCAACCTATCATCAATACTTGTCATGACAATTCAAAATAAAAGTTAGCTTAGCATTTTTTTGAAATACATGCACTTATACATAATCACATTCATACACACACACACACACACACACACACACACACACACACACACACACACACACACACACACACACACACACACACACACACACACACACACACACACACACACACACACACACACACACACACTCTTGATAGTATGTAATGTGGTTTACCAAGACTCTCCATAGGCATAATGTATTGCGTACTGTAAAAAATGCTTATCGTATAGCCTTACCCAACTCCTAAACCCAATGCTTACTGAAAACCTATGGCAAAATTTGATTGTCATTATTATACTTATTTTGGTCATTGTAAACCAAAAGTGTGTCTCCTACAGGTGGTTTGTCAAGCCCATCTAACTCATCTACGTTAAGCACACTCAGATTTGCACAATGTATTCCCAGAAACATTAAGCGTTTAGAAGGTGTCTGGTGCATATGGAGAGGAAAAGAGTGTGTCTCCTACAGGTGGTTTGTCAGGCCCACTCAACTGCATGAAGTTTTGCACAATGTTTTCCAGAATTATGTAGCATTTATAAGAAAGAATCTGGCTTGCTGGCTCTTCCTGCCTGGTCAGAATTATCTTTTGGCAGGTTTGACTAGTTAAACCTTGTTTGGCTATGTTGGGAGACCATCGTAGATGAGCTTAAGCTAGCAAATTAGAGTTGGATGGTGTAATCTAAATCAGGGGCGATTTTAGGATTTTCATTTTAGGGGGGCTCAGCTCCTTATAAGGTAAAAAAAATCTATCTATCTATCTATCGATCGATCGATCGATCGATCGATCGATAGATATAAATATAATGCCTAATATTACATTTATAAGTAGTAATTTAATAGTAATACACTTAAAAATGTTTGTTTAATATGGGTTGTATACTAGTATTCCACTGTATTACATAGACAGGCATAGCCATTTGAATTGTGAATAAGCCAAATAGGCTCAGCCCCCCTATTTACTGTAGTAAAAACCACTTTCTATATTCAAGTGCATTTTTTGTTTCCATGTATTAAATACTAAATAAACTGCCACTTTTCTAATTAAATGACATACAAATGTATAATAAATATATAAAAATGTAAATTATATAAATATATATTTTAAACGTACAGGCTAATTCACATATTTCATGATCTGAATGATAATAATAAATAAAAAGTTTTTTTTTTTAATACTAGACAACACTTGATGTTTTTATCTCACTGACTCAGTGACAGTTAAAACGAGTACATTCTCTAAGTGGCTCTGTCACTGTGTTTAATCCTTTCTGTGCAAGACTGTATGGTATAGTTAATGCCACACGAACTGTGAAGTGTTTAATATTGGTATTTTCATTTTGAAATAAAAATAGCGAAATGTTCGTTAAGAGTTACATTTTCGCTGGAGGAAACTAACATACATACAAATAAGTAGGCATAAATAAATAAATAAAGCAGTGTTTTAGCCTAAATATAGAGAAATGTACAGTGTTATTTTAAAGTGATAAGACAGTCAATAAATAAGCTTTTTCATTTATGTTTTCATTTACAGTTGTAATTTACATTCGTTGTTGATTATATTTTACCATCTCATTTTATTTTTCAATTACTGTATATAAATAATAAATTAATGATTAAAAAGGCCTAAATAATTATTTATTTAAAGACATTACCAGCAAAACACTGAGAAATGGTCCGGTGCTATTTTTATATAGGCCTACTATAATTTAAATGAAAGCTGCAAAGTGGACTATATTATTTTAATTCTAGCCTATATTATTTTAATTCATTTCTTCTGTCTCTGTTACTTGCAGTTCAATGCGCGCACATTGAGGCTTTCAGGCAACAAAGCAATATTGACCTTTTTTATAAGCTATAGGCTACTAGAGTATATAATAATTTTGTTTTTTCATTATAGTCCTTGTAATCAGTCCATAATGATCCTCTGGGGTGCGTTTCCCAAACAACGACGTAACTCGCGGCTGAACTATCATAGTGCGATGCATTGTTTGGCAAAAGAACTATGTAGTGACGAGTGTTTCCCAAAACCGGTAGTTTCTCTGTCGCAGATCCATCGCTTGAACCACGTTAGTTATAACGTAAAACGCCCATAATGATACTCTAAACGGGTGGAGTAACTTCTTAGAGAACAACCCCATCATTTCTTTGTGCAAATTATATTGTTTTTAACACGCACACGCATTTAACATAAAATCCAATATTAGTTTTGGTAAAACATGCACTCGTTTTCCATATTATTTAAAATATAAGTAAATGGCACATATAGGGCCAATGTTTGCTTTACTAATATTATTGAGAAATTGAACTTACATATTCTATCTAAAAACATAAAATCACTTACAAAAGCTAACACTATTCTAATATATATATAAATAAATAAATAATTAGGCGATTTATTATAAATATATTTACTTTAATAATAATATTAATAATGATGATGATGATGATGATGATTATTATTATTATCATTATTATTATTTAGAATATTGTTTATTTATTTAAAAAAAAATTACAATTTGACACATGCAACCCACAGCAGAAAGTTCCAACCAACAGACCCATGTCATATACAGCAAGAGAAACTTAATAAATAACCCACTATAAAATAAAATAATTAACGTATGCTATGTTTTTTATTTTCACAAGCTTTGGAGACGTAACATAATTTCCGTTTTTAAATATACCTATAGCTTTCGTCATAAGGCTGTGTTCAAAATTATATTAATGTTTTCAAAGTGCACTGCGAAGGGAGCACAATTGTAAGCATGGAGATCGCTAAAACTGAACTGTAAAAATACTTTGAAAGCAAATTACACCTAAGAGAGATTACCTTAATGCTTTTTTATTTTTAATAATTCCAACTTTGAATGTTAGAATGTTCTAAATGAATAGGGCATAGGGGGGATAAGTGGGAATAGAACACAGCCAGGAACTATGCTTTTAACTACAGCTCCAGAGGTGTCGTTTCAAGTCCTCAAGTTTCCGACGCAGTTTGCGAATGTTCGTTGGAGCGATGGATTTGGGAAACGGCAAATCAACGAACTATGTTTGTAACGACAGAACTTGCGAACTTAGTTGGGTAACAATGGTTTTGGGAAACGCACCCCTGGTTGTGAGTGTGTGCAATCAGCGGACTCTGGAACAGGTGTTTGTGAGTGGTGCATGACTGAAACTTGTAGTCCATGTAATGGTGGATTTGTAGTCCTTATAGTGATCTGCCAGGATTAGATTTCTGGTGATTGTGACAATATCGTTCCAATACTTAAGTTAACTTAATTGGTTTGGTGGCTTGAGTAAGCCAACATACTCTTATACTACATAAGCTTAATATTCTTCTTCTTCTGAGACTAACTTCTATATGCATCTCCTCCTAGACCTTTCATACTACAACCACCAAACTAACTCCAAACCTCCAAACTGGTCTGACTCTGGTTGCTATATATTTTCCAACTGATCTGACCTACGGTTTTCAGAAAACTGTACTGGAAAATTTGGAAAAATCCCATTGACTTAACATTGCACCAAACTTTGTGACCTCATAACTTTGCGCCAGACTGTCATACAGACTTAAGTTTGGGCTCATTTAACTCAGACTAACAATCTGACAATCACTGATGACCTTTCAACTTACTAGCCACACCATACCAACCACTTACGACACCCTAGCAATTGTCCCATAGGCTACCATTACAAAAAAACTGCCATTGACTTTACATTGGACATACTAAAAACATACCAATTCATACTAACAAATATAGTGATCCATACTAGAAACATACTAACGACATACCAATCCATACTAGAAATGTACTAACATACTAATCATACTAGAAAGGTACAAAAAAACGTAGTAAAAAATATACTAACATTCTGGAAATAACATACTAATATACCAATCCATACTAAAAACATCCTAACAAACATACTAATTATACTAGCAACATGCTAGTTCATACTAAATTCATGCTAACAACAGGATAGTTTATACTAGAAACATGCTAGCAACATGCTAATTCATACTAAATTCATATGCTAGTTTATACTAGAAACATGCTAGCAACATGCTAACTCATACTAGAACCATGCTAATTTATGTTAGCAACTGCCTAGCAACTACTCAGAACACCTTAGCAACACCCTAGCAACCGCCTAGCAACACCCTAGCAATGCCTTAGGAACCCCCTAGTAACACCTTAGCAACGCCTTAAAAAACACCTAGCAATGCCTTTGCAACCACCTAGCAACCACTCAGAACACCCTTAGCAACCACCTAGCAACACCTTAGCAATGACCAAGAACACCTTAACAGCGTAGCAAACACCATATCCACCGCCAAGCAAGAATCATGACAAACCATTCTAGAAACATGCTAACCTATATGCATACTTGTCAACATTGGGATGTGAAAATAAGGGATATACCCACCATAATAATGGATTCCCCCGACCCCCGATATTACTAAATATGTTGATTTGAAGCAGTTTCATTGTAAATAAACAATTAAATGGTCAGTAAAAGGTTTTATTGTACAAAAGAAAAAAATAAATAGTATATATTAGCAGCAAATACATTACCAACAGTTCCGCTTATTAAAATGAATAGCTATTATAATGAAATAGAATCGAGCTATCAAATCACATTATTTTTATACTATTTTTTGGAATCTTCGATGATGAAATATATGAATGGAAAATAGTCTTTTATTCAACTGACAAAAACGAAATCCCAAAATGCAAAACTATCTAGGTTTTTTTAAACCAACTTGTAATGAATGTTATTTTTTTCTGCTTTAATGAATTATAAGCTGTAAAGTACATGGATACACTGCTAAATATTTTGCATATATGTGAATGGAAAATAGATTTTTAAATCAACTAAAGAAGACGAAAAAATCACAAAATGCAAAACAATTTAGGTGTTTTTTTTTTGTAAAGATTGCAATGAATGTTTTTTATTTCTATTTTAATCTTCTATTTAATCTTATCTTCTACTTCTATTTTAACGAAATATATGCCATAAAGAACATGCAAACACTGCAAAATATTTAGCTATAAACTCTACTGACTGACCTCACATGAGAAATAAAACTCCTTTCCACAAATTGAGCTTAAAAAATATCATGTAATTTTTGGTACTTGATTTTTCATTTTTTCATTAAAATTTCATTTTTTAATTTGACTCACTCTACTGAGGTACTAGATGCGACACTGAAGTAAGGACTGATAGGAGGGAGTTGTTGTTTTAATGTCATTTAATATCGCATCTCCCGAACATCCCGATCATCTCGAAGTCTTGAGGAGTTGTGTGTGTGTGTGTGTGTGTGTAAGCTTAGAGATTTGTGTATCTGTGGTACTTTACTGACTCGGTAGGTGCAAAGAATAGTGTCAAACAGCCGTGTGTGTATGTCCTGTTACAAAATGCAGCTAAAAGTCCTTCACAAAATTAAGTTTGATTACGGTGAGACACGGCAGCTGATGAACTCCGGTGAAAAAAAAAGCGGTTACGTCACACTCACCCGCCCAACTGAGTGGCACGTGCAACTCTGAGGCCAGCCTGGGTTGGGTTGCTAGGTGTGTGCAAAGCACCTGATTTGCAGTTCAAATCCAATCCTGCCTCCAATCTTCAGTGTTGATTTCACCTTCACGCTCCATCATCACAACTCACGAGACAACTTTTCACCTCGACGAGAAATCTCGTCATGATTTAATCTCGCGAGATCTAATCATACGAGATCTTGTCACATCCTTAGTAGTTATCTATCTATGCCAACTGCTTCAAATGTCTTAAAAATGACTTCAATTATTTAAACTTTAAAACTATTTCAAACATTCAGACTAGGCTTTCTCAAGCCACCATAAAGTTTGTCTACGAACTTTACTTTTCTAGTTTTATGTTGAATCCACCTAAATTTGTAAAAACATTTAAGTTGTTAGCCCCCCACCCCCCCACCCAAAAAAAAAAACCAACAACAACAACAACATAAGAATTGTGTAATTTCAACTCATTTTAAATAAGTCATTTGAACAAGCAGCAAAAATAATTTTCTGAATGTATTGTCTAATAATTGTTAGTTATACGTTAAAAGGTCAGCATCAAAAAGCCTAGATGCTAAACAGAGAGTTTAGAGAGTTAGAAAGTCCTTGAAATGTAGCATGTTCCAATGCTTAACTGACACATAACTGTGCAGCAGACACTTCACTGCATATAGTTTAATACACTGGTGAACTCTGAAACCAGACATTTATTGGAAAAAGCATCAGCTGCTTTTTATTCTGGAAACTGCAAGGGCGTCCGGAGCTAAAGTAGCTGCGTTTATTATGTTATTTAAATGTACGCTTGGCAGCGTCAGAGATTTAGGTCTTTCCCCAATCAAGTAGAAAGGAGCTGCCCTGGGGCAACACCAAGATGGCCATCAAATAGATTGACTTGCTTAAAATGGAGTGGAACAGCAGCTGATAGCTTATTAGCATTCGCTCAATCAACTTTTTGTCTTGTCTGCAGGCCTGCGACGGATCGAGAGATGGAAAATTCTGGCAGACATTGAAACTCTTTTATATCTTGGCAACAGTAGACCTGAGGTTGCTGCGTCAGACCTGGTGCCCTCCGCACACACTTTTGTCTGTCTAATTAACACCTGTGTGTGTCTGGCTCCCGAAGGCCCAGACACCTGTCCCCACTGTTCCTAGAGCTGCTGTCAGCCTGTAACTGTGTCTGTGTGTGAGTGTATATACAGAAGTGTCTGCGTGGGTGAGCGGTAGATGGTCATCACGCTTAAATCCATACCATTCTTGTTAAGTTTTGTAAGTCTGAGAAGAAAGCTAACCATAAGCGTATACTAGAGAGCGGAGGTGGTAGCTGGACCGTATGAAAGCTCTTTGTTTTTTCCCGTTATTTGCTTTATGGTGTTGTTTACTGTGTCTGAGCAGGAGTGATAAACAGAAATACTGAGCGCAGGAGGTGAGGAAAAACAGGAGAAGCACACATCACACTTCTGCCATTTCCTCCTATGCTGAACGAAAGGTTTGGGGTGATGTTGGGTTTGGGAACACATTTTTTTCTTTTTCTTATTTATTTTTGGCCATTCTTGACCCTCATTTTTAGTCCACTGCCCCACCAATGTGATCTATCAAAGACTGCGAAAAGATGTGTCATGCCTTGCATCGCACAACATTTCTATCATGGATCTTTTTGGATTCCTTGGAGCTCATTTATATAGGTTGTTTATCCCAAGGAGCGCTGTAATAGCAGGAGCCATTAGCATTTCCATTTATCCCAATGGCAGGGTGCCCTGGAAGCATGTAAGAAAAATGTGCCATCAGTTCATCATTCAACAAAACAGATATATTTTTATATATAAAAAGACATCTGTCCTGTATAATACATTTTATGACATTTTAAATGATTAAAAACCGATGTTTAAACCTGGTAGTTTAGAAAGTATAGTGGCAAAATATAAATATACTTAAATGACTTCATTTGTATATGGTCTTTTAATATTTAATCACATAATTTACTCTGAATGACAGTTTAGTAGGTGTTGATAGAGATGCAGATGAAAAAAATGGTAATTTATAGTAAATACTATAGTGTTTTTGAATTATACTATAGTAAAGTGTATTATATGTTTGAACATTTACAGCACTTTAATGAATGCTGCAGCAAACTGTAGTATTGAATGTAACACACTGAAATACTGTAATAAATAATATACTGTCGTTTTTACTACAGTAAACTGTGTATTGTAGTATGTAGTACAGTAATTTATAGCAAATACTATAGAACATTTTAACTATACTATAGTAAAGTGTATTTTACTGTGTATATTTGAATATTTACAACTCTTTGTTAATGAATACTGCAGCAAACTGTAGTATTAAATATAATGCGCTGAAATACTGTAATAAATACTATACTATAGTTTTTACTGCAGTAAACTGGTGTATTGTAGTATATACTACAGTAATTTATAGTAAATACTAGTGTTTTTTAACCATACTATAGTAAAGTGTATTATTCCGTATATATTCAAATATTTACAACACTTTAATGAATACTGCAGCAAACTGTATTATTAAATATAATGCGCTGATATACTGTAATGCACTATAGTTTTTACTACAATAAACTGGTGTATTGTAGTATACACTACAGTAATTTATAGTAAATACTAGTGTTTTTCAACCATACTACAGTAAAGTGTATTTTACTGTATATATCCAAATATTTACAACTCAGTTAATGAATACTGCAGCAAACTGTAGTATTAAATATTTTGTACTGACATACTGTAATAAATACTGTACTAGAGTTTTTACCACAGTAAACTGGTGTATTGTAGTATATGCTACAGTAATTTATAGTAAATACTATAGTGTTTTTGAACCATGCTATAGTAGTGTAATATACTGTATATATTTGAATATTTAAAACACTTTGTTAATGAATGCTGCAGCAAACTGTAATATTAAATATAACACGCTGATATACTGTAATACATTCTATACTATAGTTTTTACTGCAGTAAACTGGTGTATTGTAGTATATACTACAGTAATTTATAGTAAATACTATAGTGTTTTTGAACCATACTATAGTAAAGTGTATTATACTGTATATGTTTGAACGTTTACAACACTTTGTTAATGAATGCTGCAGCAAACCGTAGTATTAAATATAACATGCTGAAATACTGTAATAAATACTGTATTATAGTTTTTACTACAGTAAACTGGGGTGTATTGTAGTGTATACTACAGTAATTTATAGTAAATACTATAGTAAAATGTATTATACTGTATATATGTGAATATTTACAAGTCTTTGTTAATGAATGTTGCAGCAAACTGTAGTATTACATATAACACACTGATATACTGTAATAAATACTGTACTAGAGTTTTTACTACAGTAAACTGTGTTGTAATGTAGTATAAACTACAGTAATTTATAGTAAATACTATAGTGTTTTTGAACCATGCTATAGTAAAGTGTAATATACTGTATATATTTGAACATTTACAACTGTTTGTTAATGAATGTTGCAGCAAACTGTAGTATTAAATATAACATGCTGAAATACTGTAATTAATACTGTACTATAGTTTTTACTACAGTAAACTGTGGTGTATTGTAGTATGTACTATAGCAATTTATAGTAAATACTATAGTGTTTTTGAACTATCCTATAGTAAAGTGTATTTTACTGTATATATTTGAGTATTTACAACATTTTGTTAATGAATGCTGCAGCAAAATGTAATATTAAATATAACATTCTGATATGCTGTAATACATGCTATACTATACTATAGTTTTTACTGCAGTAAACTGCTGTATTGTAGTATATACTACAGTAATTTATAGTAAATACTATAGTGTTTTTGAACCATACTATAGTAAAGTGTATATGTTACTGTATATATTTGAACATTTACAACTCTTTGTTAATGAATCCTGCAGCAAACCGTAGTATTAAATATAACATGCTGAAATACTGTAATAAATACTGTATTATAATTTTTACTACAGTAAACTGGGGTGTATTGTAGTGTATACTACAGTAATTTATAGTAAATACTATAGTATAATGTAATATACTGTATATATGTGAGTATTTACAACTCTTTGTTAATGAATGCTGCAGCAAACTGTAGTATTACATATAACACACTGATATACTGTAATAAATACTGTACTAGAGTTTTTACTACAGTAAACTGTGTTGTAATGTAGTATATACTACAGTAATCTGTAGCAAATACTATAGTATTTTTGAACCATACTGTAGTAAAGTGTATTTTACTGTATATATTTGAATATTTAACTATAACCTACTGATATACTGTAGTAAATACTGTACTATAAGTTTTACTACAGTAAACTGTGGTGTATTGTAGTATAGTACACCCTATAGTTATAGAAAACGACAGTATTTGGTAATTAGTTTATGTTACAATAGTTGTTACTATAACAACTACAGAATTACCACAACAGTTCTTTTCTACAGTATAGTACAGTTAAAAAAACTGCAGTATTTACTATAAATTACTATGATATTTTTTTTCATGTGGGGCTTTTTCTCCACTTCCAGATGCATGGTGTAGTTTTACCAGCAGGGGGCTAAAATGGTCATTTTAACCAGCGGAGCACTTGACCCTTAGATTTAACCCCCTTCATAAGCTCACTTTCTCTTCATCCACTGTACTTTTACTTCCCACTCACCTGCCTACCCACAATCCATTTCACTCAAGTATGCTACGCCCTGAAGGCACAAAGTCTTCATTTTCGCCCTCTGTTCTGAAACGGCCTTCCTATCCTCCTCTCACAAATTGAGTTTGCGAGTTCAGTCTTCCTCCTCCTGCGTTCCAGCCTTCAGTCCGTCATCCTGCTGGGGAGTCACTGTTGCTGCTCAAATCCAGTTCTCGTCTCTGCTCCCGTGGACAACAAGAGATTATGAGCGGCAGTGCATCAGCTGAGCGCTGCCGCTTTCGAATGCGCTCGTGCCACAGCACAGAATGAATAATTTAAAGTGCCAGTTCGGGCATGCCACGCTGCCTTTTCTGGACTATTAGCTACATAAGCAGCATTAAGCTGATAGCTGAAACATGGTGTTATCTCTCTGTCTCCTATTGCTCGACATGATCGAGTTACATGTGATACAGACAAGGCCGAGAACAACAAGTTTCAAGGAGGAAAAGTTTGAATCAGGCTGGATGAGGTTGAGTTTTCGGTCACACTTTATTTCGATGGTCCGTTTGTTGAATATAAGTTACATTACATCTACATGTCAATTAATTCTCATTAAATTATAAGTAGACTGTAAGGTTGGGGTTAGGGTTGGGGTTAGTGTAAGTTGACATGTACATGCAAAGTTTCTTATAGTCAGTTAATTGTCTGTTGAAGGACTGGTAAATGTCAGTATCAACAGATATTAAGCAGACAGTCTACTAATACTCAAATGGACCATCAAAATAAAGTGTTACCGAGTTTTCTACCAATTAGAGTGCAATAATGGGAATTGCATGAAAAGGGGTAACCAGAACTAAATATGCCATCAGCCAGATATTAGGGACCCTATCATACACTTGACGCAATTGCAATGCAAGGCGTGTTTGGCGCGATTTGTTGCTATTTTCAGACCAGCGCAACCCTAAAATCAGTTTATTCATGGAAACTTGCATAGTATATTGTTATTATTAGTAGTAGTATTATTTATCATACGCATATTTATATTTGTTTTAATAAAAACAAGTTTAGATTTGTCCACCTGTCTAATGGCTAATGTATGTCCAGTGTTGGGAGTAATGCATAACAAAAGTAATGTTTACAGTACGTATTATTTCCTGTAACGCAGTAGTGTAAAGCATTACTAATACATTTTCAGTAATATTTTACTCGGTACATGTTCAGTAATGCGTGCGCTTACAACAAACTTTTCGCCCGCAAGACATTAACAAATAAAAAATACTGCAGTTCTATTTCCTGTTCGTGGTGAGTGAACATGCGTGTGTGTTGTCATTAATCTCCCTCTGGCTATTGGAACTTTTTACTTTGAACGCAGAATGATTTCAGCCTCTGAGCTCAAGGTCCAGGGCTATTAGCTCAGCACGGTTCGCAGTACAGCCCTTAACGGCCAGCGGAAAAGCGGCAAATAGATGAAATTGGCAGAAGACAGTACATTCTCAAGATGGACGTACGTGCATATGGCATTATTTCACTGACAAATGTCGTAAGCGCAGAATTACAAGTCGAGAGCTCATTCATGTATTCGCGTGCACTCAAAACACTGCTCACGTGCGAATGATCTGCTCTCGCTCCGTCAGATGATGCAGACTCACAATTTATGCCTTGTGTTTCCGCCTCTTTTCGTGCTTTTGCTCTCCAGAGATCCTCCTGTTAAATTCCACTGGCTTTGTGGAACAGCTTCTCGTCAAACTGAAGAGGATGGTGGAAATGTCCACCACAATCTCATCAACAATGTGGAAGACAACAGAGACTAGATCACTTTAGTTGCCATGATAAAATGAGATTGATAGTGAGATTTATTTGATGAGTGAATAGTACAGTAGGCTATTATACTATATCAAGTTTTTCCCTATTTTCTATAACAGTTACATTTCTGCTTGCGTTAGTTATATTTTTGTTTAAATGTTTTTTTATTTGATTAGTATGGTGCACCTTTTAGATGTTTAATAAATGTTTTTAAAATAAAATGTATTCTTTACATCCAACGTCTATTCTCTGTGTTTTTAAGTGTTTAAAACTGGAAATATCTCAGCATGTAACATACAGCCAAAAATGCTATGGTTTATTAGATTAATAATTATAAGTCTATTTTAGCATTTTGGTTATTGTTAATAAATAGTGCACCAATATAAATCTTATCAAAAAGCACCAAAGGAAGAGGGAACACAAGACACAAATTGTGAGTCTGCATATAATCTCACTGAGCGAGCAGTGTACTGAGAGCGTGCAAGAAAATTTGTACATATTTGAGAGAACGTGAGAAAATTTGCACGTGAGCAGCGTATATTTGAGAGCTCGCAAGCAGTTTTGTCCACAAACAGAGGAAATCGGTGCACGAGCATTATATTGAGAAAGCTATGTTCATCATGCTCACTTTGTGCATGACAGTTTTGTGTTGTAAGCCACTTGAATTTAAAGTGAATACAATAATGACAACAAAGAAATCTGCATCTTGTCATTGCATTGGAGTTTACATAAAGGCCTGTTATGTCTAATATGAATACAGTCAAGCTATTCACAGATATTGCCAGACAACCACTTTACCTCTACCATACTTTTAACAGATCATTTGTGAATCTGACTGTCATCCTTTCTTGCACTGTCTTGAGCCTTCATGTTGCCAATTATTTACTACAGTATATTGTTAGTAGCCTGGATAGGTCAGTCATTCTGCTACATCATATCGCTTTATACTGGATGTAAAATGCTCTGCAGTACATTTTGTCATTTTAGAATGTTAAGTTCTAATTCTGTAGTTATTTTAGTGAAAGTAACTAAAAAGTAATATAAGAGTAATGTAACATATTACAATTTTGAGACAGTAATATTGTAATGTAAGGGATTACTTTTAAATAACAGTAACAAGTAATCTGTAATGTATTACAGTTTGGAAGTAACTTGCACAACACTGTGTATGTCTTCAGTGGAGTGCGTACAACACCATTTCCTTATCCATGATCCATGAAAGTAAAGGAGTAAAGAGTAAAAGTAAAGTAAAAAGAAAGTAAAGAGGCTGAATGGAGGAGGCTCATTCTTTATCCTCGCACTGCAGATGGTCTGTTTAACTGTTTTCTCGCTAGTGAAGCATTCAGTTTTTACACTTACAAAGTCCTCCATGTAAATAGCAAATGCTCCATGGCGTGTTGCAACTGACTCAAAGGGAATGGGAGATGAGACTCTGATTGGTTTAATGCAGGTTATACTCAAAACACACCCATAACTCATTAAGAGAATAAGCACAAGACCATGCGCTGTGTCGCAAACTGTATTTTCCCGTCTTTAAAATAGCAAACATGAATTTGGACATCCCCTTAATGCTTTTGCGCCATGCGCTTTAGACTTTGTGCCTAGATCATTAAAATGGAGCCCTAGGTGTGAAATAGTGTAGTTTTAGTTTCATTGTGTCAAATGTGACTCTTGAGCACAAAACCAGTCTTTATTGAAAATATTTATGCTGAAAATCTGAAGAATATTAAATAAAAGTAATGACATTTAGCAAATTTCCTACTGTAAAAATATCAAAACATAATTTTTGATTAGTAGTTTGTATTTCTAAAACTTAATTTGAACAACTTTAAAGGCTATTTTCTCAATTTTTTTTTTTTTTGCATCTTGGCCAAATATTGTCCCACACTGTAAAAACAATTCTTGGTGCTTTTACTTTTTAGTTGAATCAAATAAACATTTGTATTTAGCCCAACTAACATCAATCAAACTGACTAAAAAATGTTAAGATTTGCATAACTTAGAAAATGTATTAAAATGAGTTAAAGTAACATAAATTTTTTTTTGCTATCTTGACTTTTCGACATATTATTTACAATGTATCCTAAAAAGCATTTATCAATGAAAAGCTTCTTTATTTATGATGCAAAAGTGTCAATTTTCAAAAATCGAGACCATCATGGTTTATGCTCTGTAAACATGAAAATATCCCAGCAGACACACAACATCATAAGATGTTAATATTAGGTTAAATTTAGATCATGACGTCAGGTGACCAAAATTCAATGTTTAGCCAGCGTCTAAGGACAACGTTATTTTGATGTCCAAAAATGACATCAAATTACGTTGATATTTGGTTGATTTTAGGTTTTGTTGGAAAGTGACCAAAATCCAACGTCTGATAGATGTCATAGTGGTAAAGTTCACACAACGTCAAGGAGTAACATGATTAGATGTCGATATTTGGTTGATTTTAGGTTGGACATTGACGTCGGCCTGACGTTGGATTCTGACGTCAACTCGATTTTCATTTCCAAACAAAGTCCAACAAAATCATGTTAAAGTCCTGTGCCTGCAGGGATGGTTTATCTCATTTTAATTCACGTAGTTGCCAATAAAATATTCATCTATATATATATATATATATATATATATATATATATATATATAATCCCTTTATAAAATAAAATAAAAATAATAAAAATAAACAAAACAAAAAACAACCAAATTACAAAAGAGTTTATTAATTAAAGAAGATGACAAAAGTAATAACTAAAAATTAAATTACTATCAATTTAAAAGTGAAAATTACTTAAAATAATTTAAGTATTTAATAAGTATCAGTATTTGCTCATTTACACTAAAACTACACTGTACAAAACTGTTTTACACAAAAATACACTATTCAAGTGTTTAAAACTTGGAACATAATGAGCGTGAGTAAATGATGACAATTTTCATCTACAAACTATCTCTTTCTCTCTTTCTACCTGGAGCACAGCACACAATACAGTAAACGAGGCAACTATTTAGTGGGAAAAAAGAGGAAATGATTACTAGGAATGAGTGTGAGAACCGCTGATGGAGTGGGTGTGAAGATGACGTGATGGTGAAGCAGAGACGCTAGCTTTAATGAAAGACTGTGTTCAGGCTGAGCAGTTGAAGTCTGTCCATATGCTGACATTCGACATCCTCCTCTGTGACAACATCCTGTCAGAAAGAACAGAGTGAAGGAGGATAGAGCAGGAGCACACGCCATGTTCAGAAAAGAGAGACAAAGGCAGATCTGGAGAACAGACTGTGTTACATTTAAAGGAATAGTTTGCTCCTAAAATAAATTCTGTTCTCATTTACTCACCAACCTCTATGACTTACATTTTTAGTCAGCATATTAGAATGATTTTTGAAGGATTATGTGACACTTGTTTTGTTTACATGGACAGTTTTGTTTCAGTCGGAATGAAACGATTCTGATTCTGAACACAGTTTATGTCACAAATGTCAAATTTATCTTCTGATGTGCACAATGCATGAATATAGTTTCTTGCTGATTTAGCCAACCCTCCTACTACCTTTCTTATCCCTTAATACAGTGTTTTTTGTATAGAAAAACAAGGATTGCTTTAAAGTTGTAGAATTACAAAAAAAGTGCTTTAATTTAAAATTCTCTCTCTCTCTCTCTCTCTCTCTCTCTCTCTCTCTCCTCTCTCTCTCTCTCTCTCTCTCTCTCTCTCTCTCTCTCTCTCTCTCTCTCTCTCTATATATATATATATATATATATATATATATATATATATATACATACATACATACATACATACAGTTGAAGTCAGAATTATTAGCCCCCCTGTTTATTTTTTCCCCCAATTTCTGCTTAACAGAGAGATTTTCTCAACACATTTCTAATCATAATAGTTTTAATAACTCATCGCTAATTACTTATTTATTTTATCTTTTTCATGATGACAGTAAATAATATTTTACTAGATATTTTTCAAGACAATTCTATAGAGCTTAAAGTGACATTTAAATGCTTAACTATGGCCCAGTTTCACAAACAGGGCTTAGCTTAAGCTAGGACTAGACCTTAGTTAAATTAGGCTATTTAAGCCACATTTATAAAAACAGCCTTAGAAAAATACATTACTGGTGTGCACCTGTAGACAAAAAAATGACACTGACATATTTTAAGACATCTCATTGCAAGTTATTTTTAGTTGAGACAGCTCAAACATGCAATTTAATCCATGACTAGCCTTAAACCTTGTTTATGAAACCGGGGGTATGTTAATTGGGTTAACTAGGCAGGATAGGGTAATTAGGCAAGTTATTGTATAATGATGGTTTGTTCTGTAGACTATCGAAAAAAATTAGCTTAAAGGGGCTAATAATTTTGACCTTAAAATGGCTTTTAAAAAATTTAAAACTGCTTTTATTCTAGTCGAAATTCTTCAGAAGAAAAAATATTATCAGACATACTGTGAAAATGTCCTTGCTCTGTTAAACATCATTTGGGAAATATTTAAAAAAGAAAAAAAACTTCAATAGCAGGCTAATAATTTTGACTTCAACTGTGTATATATATATATATATATATATATATATATATATATATATATATATATATATATATATATATATATATATATAACTAACTCCCTTTACTAACATAAACAGGAGAAAACTGATTCAAAACAAAATGGCACCCACCTTCCTACTTAACCCTCAAAATAAAAATAAGCAAACAAAACATCCAGACTCACTTCTCTATGGGAGAACAATTAGATGTTAACAAGATCACTGAAAGTAGAATTCTGATTTCAACAGCTTTAACACACAAGAGCTATTTAAGGTAAATCAAGTCTTTAAAGCTCTAGCCAGCAACAGGTCTGTAATGTGGAGAAGTGCTCAGCCGCTGCACAATCTAGCCACCACCAACAACTGGTTTGAAGTGCAGCTCAGCTTAAATACTCTCTCTCTCCTCTCCCAACAGCCAATCACTGGAAAGATCCAATGATCACTTCCAGGTGGACACAGTTACCTGCAGGGAGAGAGAGAGACACAAAGAGAGGAAAAACACAAAAGCACATTCCACACACTGAAAGATACGTCTCAGGACGTAACAATATATATATATATATATATATATATATATATATATATATATAGTCAGTTGTTATAGAGTGCACATCATTAGAAACTACAAGAATGTTTCAGTCAAGTCCGAAATACCCTTGACTTGAATTCATAACACTGGCAAATTCTGACTCAAATAAATAAAGACTAAGAAATATAATTCTTTTCTCACAAATATGGCTCTTGTACATTGTCTTAACATCTTTTGGGAGAGCCTGTCATTTCCGATCAAAAAACAAAAACAAAAAAACAACAACACAGAAAACCGTGCATAAAATAATGAATAAAAGTAACTTTTATTTGCCAGTTGTATAAATAATTTCGGACTTGACGGTATATTGTAATGGTCAGTGGGTTCCATATAAGTTAAGGTAAACAATTTGTATAATTATTATTTTTATTTTATGTTGTTATAATCTTTTGCAGTACAAATGTTTTGACCTGATGTTCATTGAAATGGACACAAAAAATCTATTAAACAAATATTAAATTTTTTTTAATTATTTTATTTAGTCTCTTTTCTGGAAGCCTTAAGAACAGAAAAAAATTACTTCTATATTTTTCGAAAACGTATATCATAATTCAGGTCTGAAGGGGTTAATTCTATAAGTACTTACTAAAGACTTAATGTGTGTTATAGGAGACAACAGATAAAGTTTATTGCCACATTGTCTATGTTAAATATATATAATGCTTTGTAACACACTGTTATTTCATGTGCACAACTTTGTAATTCGTAATCAAGTGTTTACAAATCTTCTTGATGTGATTAAATAAAGGGATAAACCATTCCTTACAATCTGATTGAAATATAATTCAGATCGCGCTCTGTTAGAAAAATAAAGATTACATGAAGGCTTTTTTAGTGTTATTGAGCTGTCAATTCGATCACATATTAGCCCTATTTGACTGCATGTAAACATAGTGGAGATTGGAGTAGTGGCTGCAGAAAATAAGTACGTTTTAAAATATGTTTAAACAGAAAAGAGATATTTTAATTTGCAATAAAATGTCACCAAAAATACAGGATGGTTGTATTTAGCTTACTGGCCTCAGATTTAGTTTTTGGCTAGTTTAGGATTTGAAGTTTGATCGTTTGGGAAGAAAGTGCTAAATGAAAACTTATATTCAAATGTTTATAATAATAATCAAAAAGTATCAGCATTTAAAAAAATATCAACAAATCTTGTTGACATAGGTAAAGTCACAGAGTCACAGAAGAACAGAAGTCAAACATATTTGTGACCCTGGTCAAAGAAAACCAGTCATAAGGATCAGTTTTTTTAGATGTATACATCATCTGAAAGCTGAATAAATACATTTCCCTTTGATGTATAGTTTGTTAGGATATAACAATATTTGGCCAAGAAACAACTACTTAAATAAAAAAAATGGAATTTAAAAACTGAGAATAGATAAATAAAATAATGAAAATTCTGATTGCCTTTAAAGTTGCCTTTTAAGTTTTAACTTAAATGGCATCTATTTGACCCCTTTAACAAGATGTGTCTGTAAAGTGAGTAGTGTGGCTGTTTTTGTAGCCTGTGGCTTTAAATGCAAATGAGCAGCTTCTCTCCACCCACTGCTCTCACGTGCGTGTCTGCTTCTCATGCATTACGTTAGATAAACAGCAGTCTGTGATAGAGACAGACTCGGATGAAGCTGAAATACATGTTGTATACATGATATTACAATATTAGGTTTGTTTTTAATATTATTAGCAAAAAAGAATGTAATAAACGAAAGCTGTTGGAATATGAGTTGTTGGAAAGTATGTATAAGATGTCATTTATAGGTTTTGTGTTAAAGCTTATAAATCTGCAACACCAATTAAATAATTTCAAACAACAAAATTATTAATTATAAGGAAAGTTTTAAATTTGAAATTTCTAAGTTAGATCCACTGTTGGACGTTGTTGCCATATGGCAACATATCATAAAGTACCTTTCAAAAACAAGTACCTTTTTTACAGCACTTTCAAGTTAAGCCATTTTAAGAAAAGAAAAACAGTAATTTTTTATTTTTTTATAGATTTATCATAATGTAGAGGTAGAGGTTTAAAATCACTTGGGATTTGGATCCTATTTTTAACGTCAGACTTGTGTTATATCACTCCAATATGTCAGTGGACACACTATGCCTACACAGAGTTCTGTCCAAACAGCTTACAAGAGTTGATTTTCATCATTGGTGCCCTTTAACTTTTAAAGTAAGACATTTCAAAAAATGTCTTCATGAAAGATGATCTCTACTTCATATTCAAATAACTTTTGGCATAAAAAGAAAGAATCGATAGTTTTGACTCATACAATGTATTTTTGGCTGTTCCCACAAATATACCCACACAATATAAGACTGGTTTTATGGTCACATTTGGAATGACATCCAGTATGAGGTCGAGCAAATGATGACAAACGTTCATTTTCATCCAAACTATGCCTTGAAATTCAAGACTTGTTGATATGTCTTTGAGGTCCTTGAAAAGGTCGTAGAGTGTTTTGGTGAACTCTTGATCGCAGTTCGTTCATTTGCTCTGTGAAGCCTGATGTTTTTGACAGATTTCACTGACACGATTGTTTTTTTTCCCCCTCCGTGTGTTTGGCACTGACTGAAAGCTGGCAGAACGCTGGCAGACACTCGGAACAAACCCGTTGTTTGTCAGAGGTGTCACACGACGGGAGCCCCGCATCCCTGTCCTCTCGCGCTCCTCATTTCCTCTTGAAGCAAAGCTTGTTTAGAGTGGGCGTCGGCCGCGTGTGTGTGCGTGTGTGATAGGGAGCCTGAGGGATGCGAGTCGGCACGGCTCTCAGAGTAATTGAAAATGTGACCTGGAAAATGTTTGCCCAGCAGAGCATGAAAGTTACCTCCGGAGCGCCGGCTGAAGCTCACCTGCGGTGCAGACTGGGAGGGCCTGGGAATGCTGGGATATCGGGCTGAGAGCCACTTTATCCCTGCAGAGCCATGCACACCGACGTCTCATGCATTATTCACAGCCTCTAAATAAGCACAGATCAGACCACTAAAACCCAACCTGCTGGTCCTTTCCTGAGGAGTAGCTCTCTCACCGCTGACCTCTGCAAGGGCATCGCAGATCTGTAAGTAAGTTCTTGTGAATGTCTGTGTGTGAAAGAGAAAAAGACATGAGAGTTCTGAACGCCAGTAAGAAATGTGGTCTGTGCCTTAACTCATTCCTTAAAAACAATTATAAAAACTTTATTACTGTCACTTCAGTGCAGTAGCATTCAAATATTGAGTTCAGTTTGTATACAAAATGATGATTTAAATGTGAGGAACTAAATCCAATTCCTAAGCGCTGTTAGTGCTACCTTTGCTAATGTAACAAAGGCTAGCTAGTGAAGTGCTGTGCAGGTAAACCTCACTCCTCTGACCTCGAAAGGTGCTCTAGCGACAGACGCTAGAGACCATGGTCCTTGTTAGAGCAACTGACTCCCATGCGGAAGGTCGCCAGTTCGATCACAGCTCGGAGCGGGTTAGGTGCAGTAGGACCGGCAGGGTTGCATTTGTGTCGTGACCCGGATGGGAATGAGGTTTAGTGGGGTGAGTGTAGCGGAGGCCAGCTAGTGCTGTGCAGGTAAACCTCACTCCTCTGACCTCTAAAAGTGCTCTAGTGACAGACGCTAGAGGCCATTGTCTTTAGCCTCCTTGGTAGAGCAACCGACTCCCATGCGGAAAGTCGCCATGTGTGCCGTAACCCGGATGGCAGTGAGGTTTAGAGGGGTGAGATAGTTAGAGCAACCGACTCCCATGTTGCACCCAACCCGCTCTGAGCTGGGATCGAACCTTCTGCATGGGAGTCGGTTGGTCTAACAAGGAGGCTAAAGAGCACCTTTAGAGGTCAGAGGAGTGAGGTTTACCTGCACAGCACTTCACTAGCTATGGCCTCCATTACACTCACCCCTAAACCTCACTACCATCCGGGTCACTGCACCAATGTAACCCTGCCAGTCCTACACCACTCAACCTGCTCTGAGCTGGGATCAAACCGGCGACTTTCCACATGGTAGTCGGTCTACCAAGGAGGCTAATAAATATGGCCTCTAGTGTCTGTCTACACTAAAGAACACTCAATTAATTTAGTCATCCTTTTGTACGAAACATGTTTAATTTTCTTTTCTTCACAAAAGAAGATACTTGAGAAATCTGGAAATGTGCCACCATTGACTTCCATAGTATTGTTAATCTTTTTTTTGGCTATGTTAATGGATATCAGGTCAATACAGTACAGTTGAACTTCAAAAACGATTCAGCAAAATGAAATTAAAAATAAAACAATACAAATTGTTGATCTTTACATAAAGTTTTTTCTGAAGGTTACAGACTTTATATAACATTTCAACTGTAAGTTTCAGGTTTTTGTTTTTCAGACTGCACATCATTAGAACCTGCTGTACATTTAACGGAGAGACATGCAAAGGGATGGTTTACCCAAACGTTCTGTCATAATTTACTCACCCTTTACTTCAGGGTTGTCAAACTCAGTTCCCGGAGGGCTAAAACCCTGCAGAGTTTAGCTCCAACTCTGCTTGAACACACTTACCTGTAGGTTTTAAACAAGCCTGAAGGACTCTATCAGTTTGATCAGGTGTGTTTAATTAGGGTTAAAGCTAAACTGTGCAGAGCTGCGGCTGTGACACCTGTGCTTTACTTGATTCAAACCTTTATGAGTTTTTTTTTCTTTTGAAAAAATCTAGAAACCTGTATTTGTTTTTCCTATTATGGAAGAAACATAGTTAAGCTTACTTATATATTCTTAAAATATATTCTTTTGAGTTCATCAGAAGAAAGAAACTCATAAAGGTTTGGAACTACTTGAAACTGAGTAAATAGTGAGTACATTTACATTTTTGGGTGAAGTATCACTTTAAAAAGAAGTGAACAAATTTGCACAGTTTTTGTATGCAGAGGTAACACTAACATTATATAGGCTTTTAGCTGGTTTCCCAGCTTGATCAGGTGGTCTCCCAACCAAACTGGCATTTACTATATCTAGATTGTTCTTACAGCCTGAACAAGCTGAATTGTGGCCAAAACCTTCTTTAAATCCAGCCAAATGGACAATATAGGAGACTGGTTATCAAAAAATTACAGGGTATTATTTCTCAGGTACCTGTTCCTGATGTCTAATTCCTAAGACATTAATTAAATTAATTAGAGAGGGACTTCAATTGTGCTATACCTTGATTCTAGCAACTGATTAGTAATGCCCTAAAAATGTAGCATCTGTACAACATCAGCTAAGCTTTTTAAGCACTACTCACATAGCAACATTTCTCTGGCCCAGCTCTGGCCCACACAATCAGATTTTGCTTGGCCCACATGCCACAGTGAATTACGGTACATGACTGGACCAAGTCTGGCTTCCAGGCAAGGGCCAAACATGGACCATATCTGGGTCAAGTCTCAGCCAATTTAATAACTCCGATAGCTTGGTCTGTCACGATTGCAATGAACTTGATAAACCCATGAAGCATTGCGCTTTAGGCACACTATAGGTATGCTTTTTCTCAAAGCGGCCTGATTGGTAGATTTTTTTTCTTCACTTAAAAATAATTTTAATGTATTTTAAATGTGTGTCAAGACAGGCCAAACTTTCATGGCCGACATAAATTTTTAACATCTGGGCCAAATACTACATTTTAAATCTGGCCCAAATCTTGTGTGCCACCTTATAGATGGTGCCACCTCTGCCAAACCCAGGCCATGTTTAGCCCACATGCTAGTGCCGGAAGAATGCCTGCTGTGCCAGCATTATGCCAAATCTGAGCCAAAATTCTTTGCTACAGTACCTGGGTATAGATATCTTCAAAAAGCAGAACTCCCATGGTTAAACCTCATTTTGTATGTCTCTGACCTTGGATATGATGAAAGTTCAATGGTGGGGCTTCTGCTGGAGTGGAAAGCCAGAACACATCCTCAATAGCTTTGGCACAGGAGCGGCTAAATATCTAATCGCCTTGTTTTGGCATGAAGAGCGCATCAGTCTGGCACGTCCGGCGGCATTCTAACCCCACACCTGGTCCACGTGCACCTATTGATTCGGCTAAATAAGCAGACATGGGATTGATCCGTGTGCACACTCTCCAACTAGCATGCAAATCAGACAGAATCAGACACCGAGAGATGGAGAGAAAGAGAGAGAGAGAGGATTCTGGCAATCGCCCTTTCCGATCATACAGAATTGAGGTGAAAATCTTGCTCCGAATGAAATCACGCTCGGAAGCATCGGCAAATCTGACTGCAATTAATGGTGTGGATGAATGCAATCAAAGCATCACCTCTGTCTCATATGACCAAGGTCCTCTGGGTCATTTTCATTACCCACTATAATTATTTCAAGAAATCTAATTAGCAAAAGGGGCTTTTGCCTGTTTTATTGTAAGAGACAAAGCAATGTCAAATCGCAAAGCAGTGGTTTGCAGAAGGTAGTGGGAAAAGGGTGGTGCTACACACTTCACTGGGCTTTCTGTGTTTGTTGAAATCTCTGTCTTTCCAGTTTCAGTGTTTGTTTGAAAGTCTTTTTTTTTTTTTCCTAGTGGGGAATGTTTGCAGTCGTGTGTATGTAGGAGTGTGAAGCTGAATGCTTTTGAAGCGCTGCCGTCTGTGTTGGATGCAGACTGGCGAGCGTCTTTATTCCCAATCTCACGGCCCGGCAGTCATGTTGAGGGTTCGGTGATGAATTGGATGGCTGCTCTCTCTCCCTGAGTTTCGCTTTTTCTCTCTCCCTTTCTCCTTGTTTCTCACCGTTCCTATCTGTCTCCCTCCCTCCTTTTGTTTCTTTCTTCCTCGCTCTTGATCACTGAAGTGGAGGCTCTCTACAGGATGAAAACTCTCTCTCTCGCGTGCACACAGATATCATGAATATGTAGGGGGTCCTTGCAGGAGCACATTCTGGTCCATGAGGAAAAGCCAACGCTGTTATTCCCCAGGCTCTCATGTAGGGGTAGACTTGAGGAAGAAGACAAAGGCGATTGGTCAAAATAAGGTCTTCACTTTTGTTCTCCAACAGAGAATCCAATACAACATTTCTAAAAATCTGTCCAATTCTAGCCTGCCAAAATGACCAGGTTTCATCAACCATGGTAGAGCGGATCAGGTTAGTATATTGTTGTTAGCAAGGGCATTGCTTGGGACTTGGCAGCCCTTTTTTACAGGTCATTGCTTTGGGTTCCCCTCAGTTGACATCGTATTATCCTCCCCCAAATAAAGATCCTTGTAACTCTGTTCCATCATTACCTCTATCCAACACCCCTGCTATTTAGCGCTGGACTAGTACTGTTTATTAAGCTGCTTAGTGCTTATTGAATCAAGTTTTACCAACTTTCTTTAGTAAGTCTTCCTGGTTTTCAGTATACTGTATAGTCATGTGTCACAGTGCATTCGTTATTTTTGCAATCGTCAGATATACTAATCTAACAAACAGAAATGAAAAAAATATGTTTTTAACTCTGAGTTGGAGCCATACAGCACACATGGAAACAAAATATTGGTCTGAATTCTTTTAGCCACACAACTAAAGCAATTTTATCAAACATTACAAATCTATTGACACTGGTAGCAACGATTCTCTTTGATTCGATTGGTGATCAGCAGTGTGTATACATCCCATGTTCACCCGCTGCCTGCCTTAGAATCCTTTTCTACCCGACCCTGACCATTCCCACTAAATTTAGATCTGGGTTCCAAATTCTGAAGTTTAAATTGGGTACTACCAAAAGAGAGAGTTAACAGATAAAACTTTAGGTTGTGCAAGGATTGTAGGCTAAATGTTTTGTTTGCCCCTTTGTGATGAGACATGAGTGCCGCCTTAAACCTGAGGTCCTAGTCTTCTGAAGCTGGTCGCACACCGGATGTACTGCTCACATATGACAGTCGGAAGTAACGTTAACCGGACGTGGACATTCGCGTGTTATTTAAATTGAAACTATTCAGATGGCGCTCTGTGGCGCGACAGAAATATGAACAGTGTCCTGAGTCGTTGATGGGTGCCACCCTGAAAGAAATCTATGTTTAGAATTCTAAAAGCATGGCACTGCGTGACTCGACACCGAGTGGTGCATCCAGTGTGCGTCCCCCTTGACTGCTAATGGGTAAAACTTCTCACATCGTGGAAAGGGTAATTTATTTTTCCATTGGCGTCTATGACGCATAAAAAATACTCCCATACATCAGACTTGCCTGATGTGGGTTTCCTAAAAGTTAACTGACCGTTTTCTAATGTAAGCTGAACATCCTTCAAGGACAGCGCATCTTCACTTTGTTCTGCCATGGTAAAGCCCACTCTGAGGACTGTTATGCAGATGATGCGCACACAGGCTGTGCGAATAAAATGCACATGCAGAAAGCACTGGTCATGTGTAACAGTCGTGAGCACTTGCTGTACTCAATAAGTATGAGGAAATCGCAGATATGTTGTTCTGAAATAAGGCTGTGACTGGGGAGCGCTATATTGTTAGACCGCCTGCTCCCGCTCAAATAACACCAGAGTTACCAACCGCTACCTCGTTTTATATGGAAATTTATTCCCGCGCCGCAAGAAATCTGGTTGAGTCCCATGGTACCGCGAGAATGCAGACCTCTAGTACCAGATATTAGGTACTGGATGCAGTGGAAAAGCCCCCACATGTGATTCAAAAACGGAACTAAACCTTAAAAGTTAATTGTGTATTAATTTGTCAGTTTTCATATAGTCAATTTATAAATTTGTTTACAACTTTTCTCAAGCTGATTTTCTGACTTCTGTTGTTTGGAGAAACATATTCCTACCCCACTTTAAAATATGCAGTATTGGTTGGTTGGGATGCTCAAAGATTCTGAAATATTTTGATCTGACCGATGTGTTTACACTTTTTGAAAAAAGAAAAATCAGCTTAGCACAGCCAATGCAGTGCTCTCTGCAAGTTTAACTGGGACACAAGAAGGTATTTTAATGAATAATTACACACATCACCTTTAAAGATTCAAATAAATATCCTACAGCATCCATATAGAGAGCATAAGTTGAGAAAGTGAACCATTGCAGCATCAGCAGGGCACGTCTCATTGATTTCACTTGTAAGTCGCTATGGATAAAAGCATCCGCCAAATGAATAAATGCAAATAAATTTAAATATAGATGTGCTATTAAATGTCATACATGCCTTGGGAACTTCAGAAACTTCTGC
The DNA here is from genome assembly GCA_903798195.1 of Danio kyathit. Lineage (NCBI taxonomy): Eukaryota > Metazoa > Chordata > Actinopteri > Cypriniformes > Danionidae > Danio > Danio kyathit. The sequence continues at coordinate 19,485,929 of LR812539.1, read as the reverse complement.
CGGGAACTTTAGTCGCACTAAATCTTCCAATCATGATTCCACATCAGAGGTTCTCCATTATGCCTTGACCCCCACAGTGCCCTGTCCCTGCAGGAGTCCATTTGCATAGGTCAAGATATATTATAACAAATGTTCTCATATTGCTAACGTCAGTCATCATATTCATGTAACATCAGTATGCATCAGCTGAAGCTCTCTTCGGTTTTGTTCTCTAGTCTAAAAGCAGACTCATTTGCAAGCTTCATATTAATCGCACTTATTCGCACACCATTGACCTTCTGTGGTCAGGTGGAGATGAGAGAAAGCAATAATGTTTAGCGGAGAGTAAACCTATAACAGAACCTGATTATGACTTGGAGAAGAACTTGGAGTGGTTCTTTTCATTCGGACACTTAAGGAGCAGATGAGAGAGGTTTTGCATTCCAATTTTCAGACAAACCTTTGAGACAAGTAAAAATCTGATATCTGTGATCCATAACCGTCCACTTGGACTAGAATATATCTGAACTTGGTGACCTTCTAGATCTGAAAAAAAAGCAGCTAGAATTAAAATAGTTTGCAAAGTAATTATAATTATTTCTCGTTCACTAAGTAATAATTTATATACACACACATTTTTTTTAAAGTATTTTGGTTTTAAATTTAATATAAATGAAAATAAGAAATATATTCTTGTAAGCTAGCTGAAATGAAATATTTCAATATATTATTTAAATATATATTTACATATATATTTTTTCAGTTTATTTTAAAAACTAGAAGTAATTTTAGAGTGTTTTTTATATTTTAAAGTGATTTAAGTTTATTTAATTTAGTTTTCGTTAGGTAAAATAACTCTGAAATATACAATAAAATATTAATGAAATTTAAAAAATTGTTTTCATAATTTAAGTAAAACAGTCTAATTATTTCCACTCATTTGTACTGTTTTGTTCTTAAAGGTGCAGTAGGTGATCTGCCAGAATCCTAATTTTACATCCCTCCCCTGCCTTCTAAAGCCACGCCTTCTTCAGTCATGAACGCGCACCGAATAAATATAACACTAGATCATGTCATTCTCCAGTTAGAAAACTCTATGGAGACATGCACTTTGTCCAGCGTAGTTGTTGACAGGCCAGCGGGTGCAGCAATTATTTGTTCCCAAAACTAGGATTGGGGTAAAGTTGGTTTTATATTCGCACATTCAGACTTTCTCTTCAATAATATAATTTCAGAAAAGTATTGTTTGCAAATTCTAAATAGTGAAATCATATAATCAGCCAATAACTCTAAAATACAACATTGTTCACAGTCAATGAAACCGCGCTAATGTTGTTTTGAAGTCATTCTTACACACTATTTCAGACCCCATATTCAAAGTAATGTTAGAGTGGGAGTGTGTCACAGGTTGTCACTGTTCAAAAATAAACGAATGTGCGAATATAAATCAAACTTCACCTCAGTAAAGCTGTTTGAGCGGAGGAGCATTATTTACTTGTTTCGTTATCCAACTAAATAAAAATCAGATCAGAAAAAAAGGAGTGCTTTATACATTACACTTACGTTACCAAGACAACAAGTGACTTTTCATTTTCAGTTGTCCTCGTTGATCCTCGTACATCGCTTGTTTTCATCTACTTTTACACTTGAACAACTGAACGAATGCTTAGGTCTATTTAACTGACTATATTATCGATGCTGTAAAAGGTACTGCATGTACTTGAAAATAGCCAATCCTTCGCTGGACTTGTTCAGTGGCTGAACAACACTTCCGTGGATATAAACCCATTCATAAACAAGAACACAATCTACATAAGCTTTGCGTGGCTAAAATAGTTTTAAAACATACCTGTCTAAATGTAATACTTCTGGTGTTACCCTTCAGATTGTTGTTTTGAACATCATAAAGTCATTTCCCCCAGTGTGCAAAAGTAATTCCGCTTTTGCTTCAGGATTTAGAAAAGTTTTTGGCAAAAGCCCTTTCAAAAACAATGTTTCTTTTCATGGATACAAAGCCCACGTTGTTGGTCTTTCAGATAGAAGTTCAGGTTGATGCAGAGTTTGCCTGATGTCTCTCTGTCAGCTGTAGATCTGTGTGTACACACGAGTGACGTGTCTGTCTGCTGCGTGACAGGCTGCGCAAAAATTCTAATTTTAATTTGTCGACAGACAGTTTGAGATACCTGTCGTAATTGAGTTATTTGTCGGCCTGATAATATTTAATTGGATGAACGTTTTTTAGTTTTATGCCTTACCCAGAATATAAAAATACATATACATACATTTAAATCATTTACTTTAATCATTACTATTGAAATGTGAAGAGACTTTCAATCAGCACAACAAAAATGTTTCTGAAGACAACCACCTACTTCACCTTTAAAATAAGTGAATATATTTGGCAATGAATTATTAATGATACATTCTCTGAAAACAAGTTTGCTATGTTATCCAGTTTTTTTAACTAAAAATGTCTTTTTTCTAACTTCATCATTTTGAGACCCATAAAAACCCCTCACTCCATTAAAAGTCACTTTAGTTGAATCAGAGGTTGAATGCCTCTCCTCTTCTCATGGCTGTTCTCCTGTAGAAGTCATCTGGGGTTTTTCAGACTAGAACTGAGGCACAATGGCAAGCCAAAGCCAGTGAAACTCCTGAGAGTGGGTCGGCTCACACTCCGCTCTTTAATTAGTGCATTAGCATCTCATTTTCATTAAGGTGATGTATGCCTCGCTGAATGACTGCTGAGAGGTGGGCGTGGGGTGTAGTGCCTATGCATTTTTAGTGGTGTTTAGCCCCTTGACTCGCCACCTGGGCCATCAATCACGAGAGCGGGGGTCGGCTTTACACGGCCTGCCTCTGATCTTCATCATAGTGGTAAAATCTACATCATCATTACTGTAAGACTGCCTCATCTGACCCGGACTGTGCTTGAACTGCACTGTAAAAAATATCTGGTAATTAACATTGTTTATTTACGGTTGTAAATTGGATTATGGGAACTCGATCTTTTCTCTGTTAACTTTTGATGTTGAAAATTCAACTCTGCAGTTTAACAAAGTTACTTTTATTGACATTCTAGTAGTTTGAAATAATACAATGTCTAAGAAATAATATAGAGAGGAATAAGTTTGTAAAATTTGCAGAAAACGTACGTACAGTTTCTTATAAGGTTTTCGTACTGTAATATACAGCACCAATCTAGACAATATATCACTTTTAACTATTCAAAATCATAATAAAAGGTACCTATTCACAGTTTTTAAGGTTAAAAGTGGTTGAAAAAAAATCAAGGTCCCATCATGCAATTCAAAAATTAAAAAAAATTAAAAAATTAATCACAAAATACAGAAAACTGATAATTTATGGATACACAGTGTGTATTTAAAGAAAGAATACACTAAAAAAAAAAAAAAAAACAGTTGTATAGTTCTGGCATACAGTTGAAGTCAGAATTATTACCCCCCCCCCCCCCCCCTTCTTTGATTTTTTTTTTCTTCTTTTTTTAATATTTCCAAAATAATGTTGCACAGAGCAAAGACATTTTTACAGTATGTCTGATAATTTTTTTTCTTCTGGAGAAAGTCTTTTTTTTGTTTTATTTCGGCTAGAATAAAACAGTTTTTAATTTTTAAAATCCATTTTAAGGTCAAAATTATTAGCCCCTTAAGCTAGTTTTTTTTTCAAAAGTCTACAGAACAAACTATTGTTATACAATAACTTGCCTAATTACCCTAACCTGCCTAGTTAACCTAATTTACCTAGTTAAACCTTTAAAGGTCACTTTAAGCTGTATAGAAGTCTTGAAAAATATCTAGTAAAATATTATTTACCGTCATCATAGCAAAGATAAAATAAATCAGTTATTAGAAATGAGTTATTATTGTTTATTTTACTTAATACACCATACTGTCAAGCTCAACTTTCGGTACTGACCTGTTTATATGCTTAATTTGAAAAATTAATGCACATCATATATTGTTTATGCACATCATATACTGTGTGTCGCACAATATGAGGGTTATAGTGCGGTTTATTTTTATTCTTTTAATCAATTTTGTACTGTTATACTTTTTTTCTGTTTGTACTGTTATTGTCTTTTTGTTACCTTTTTTGTTAACTGTCATAAAAGTCCAACAAATAAATCTTAAAAAAAAAAAAAGCATGACCATAAAACATGAACGCCATTATGAATGTACGTATTAAAACATGTGCTTGTTTGTTGTAAAAATTTGTAATAATGACAAAAATTAATTTTGTACCCCTTGGAAAAAAAAAGAAAAAAAAAGAAATGAGTTATTAAAATTATTATGTTTAATAATGTGTTGAAAAAAAATCTTCTCTCTGTTAAACAGAAATTGGGGAAAAAATAAACAGGGAGGCTAATAATTCAGGGGGGCTAATAATTCTGACTTCAACTGTATGCAGTTTACAGGGACTCTTCAGAGATGTAATGATTTTCATATTGTCAAAACTGTATTTTTTTCCCTTAAGCCCTACTGCTAAACACAGAAAAATGTCTGGCAATTTTTGAATTTCAACAGTGTTTAATATGTATGCAGGTCCAGCTCTAGCCCATCCAAATGTTTGTCTTGTCCACCCAATCAAAAAGACGGCAGTATACAAATACATTTTTATTTTCTTTTGTACAATTTGTGATTTGATAAAAGCAGTAAGGCTGTGTTGAGAAAGGGGCCTTAAAAGCTCTGACCAATCATAACGAAACACCAAACAGTTTGACTGGCTGTAAGTAATAGCGTGCTCTACACTCGTGAGGAGAGGTTGCTTGGCTTCAGTCTTCTACAGCCATAGGTTACATTGAGTCACTCAATTCATAAATTCTTTGCTTCCAAGTGCAATGCATGCATATTTTGTGCCTTTAAAAACGCCTGTTATAGGCTCCAATAACAGTGATGATAATGTGGCCCGGGAGCGTCGCTAGATCCCATTCTGGGGCATATGCACTAGTAAAAAAATTGTCAGTGCACCAGTAAAATATTTGAGATACGATTTACATTATATGCCAGTGTATTCATTAAGAGCGGTAATGCCAGAATAAACGTTATTCTCTATGTACAACCGAACCAATGCTGGTGAAATCAATGTAGTTTAATCAAAAACAAACTGACACATGCATGCAGAAAACTAAAGTTAAAATAATATGGCGATGATCTTATTTCGAGGGCTATGGCTATGAAGCAGAATAGAGGTATGATGAGTCAGGGAGGTAAGACTAAATAAAGTTCTCTATGAGTCAGGTCTAAAAGACAACAGATACTTCTATAAAACACAACATAGTTTTTTGTATTCTATATAATTCTATAGAAATTCCTGGAAACAATTTCATAAATTATTTTAGCATATCACTCCAGTTGTGTCTTTAAATAGTTTTCCAGTTACATTTAGGATTGATTTCTCTTATTTATTTAGAATATTAACTGTATAATAATAATAATATCAATAATATTAATATATATATATATATATATATATATATATATATATATATATATATATATATATATATATATATATATATATATTTTAAATAAATATAAATATATTTAAAAATATTTATAGTAAATATTATACATAAGTGGGAGTGGGTGGCTTTTACGGAGGGCCATGGTCCTGGTTCTCAATGCAAACGACAGTGATGATATCAGAATACTATGCACAATTCTGAATTTCTCTTGTCAAAATATTACCTGAATATAATTTTTTTACACAAACTTCATTCTATCTTTAAAAAAATTATAATATTGCTTGAATTTGTAATCGTCGATAACATTGTATAATATACCTGTACATACACTTGTCAATTTGTATATTTGCATTCACTATTTACTTCTATTTTTAAAATATATTTATTATCTGTTTTTTGTCCTGTCTCTGTAATTCTGTTGCACTGTAGAAGCTCTGTCACGAAAACAAATTCCTCGTATGTGTGAACATACCTGGCAATAAAGCTCTTTCTGATTCTGATTCTGAATATTGACTGGATCTAAAAATAGCTCTTCATTGAAACCATATTTGGGCGACACGGTGGCGTAGTAGGTAGTGCAGTCGCCTCACAGCAAGAAGGTCACTGGTTCGCTGGCCTCAGCTGGGTCAGTTGCCATTTCTGTGTGGAGTTTGCATGTTCTCCCATCATTTGCGTGGGTTTCCTCCGCGTGCTCCGGTTTCCCCCACAGGCCAAAGACATGTGGTATAGGTGAATTGGCTAGGCTAAATTGTACGTAGTGTATGAGTGTGTATGGATGTTTCCCAGTGATGGGTTGCAGCTGGAAGTGCACCCGCTGTGTAAAACATGTGCTGGATAAGTTGGCGGTTCATTCCGCTGTGGCGACCCCAGATTAATAAAGGGACTAAGCAGAAAAGAAAATGAATGAATGAATGAAACCTTATTTGTACTTATATTGACTTATTATAATATGCAACTTTATTACATCAATATTTTTACCCCCAAAAATTGCCCACCTGGGATTTCTGTCCGCCCACACTTCTGTGGTTGGCAAGAACCTATGTATGTATGTTAAGCCTTTTGTTTTATGAGGACAAAAGTGGTGTCGTATTAAACCACATGTATGTTGTGTGTCACGATCACCAGAATTCTACAACCAGAGATTGCTGTTAAACATTCACATGAACTACAAATCCGCCATGTATGGACTACATATTCAGTCATGCAACACACACACACACCTGCTCCAAGTCACCAGTGATTACAAACACTCACACAGCTGAAGCTGCTCACAGACTGATTACTTGGACTGATTACTTTGAGTACAGCTCAAACACACACAATGTTGCTGAGTCTTGTTATCTGTTTAGTGACGTTACAATGCGTTTTCTTTGCTTTGCCTTCCGTGTTTTGAACCTTTGCTTTGTTTTGTTGGATCATTCCTGTATGCTGCCTGCCTTCTGAACATTTACGACTCTGATTGCCCTACATCTGTTTGCTCCTGTGTTGATTATTGCTTGCCTGACCATCCTGTCAATAAAACCATGCATTTAGATCCGCACCCCTGTTGTCAGTGTCACTACCCTCGTTACATTGTCTTTATACACATTTGTGTCCTTATAAATATTCATGACCAGACACACACAAGTACAAAAATGTACTTCAGTTTACCTGTAACAAATTCAAAAATCTAAATTCTGTTTAGTTCAAGCTAGTTACTTTAGTCAAACTACACCAGAGTTCAATTGGAGGTGGGTTGAGTCTTTTAGTGGTTTTGTTAAAGGTATTTGTTTCTTGTTTTAGTAATCATCTTCTTGTTTTGAATGGCAGATGAACTGCACTAACAGTATCTTGTGTTCATTTTAATCAATACAAACCTGCTAAATATGAACAAATTCTTAAAGTTTTGGGTAATGATTTATTTTAAGGTGTCAAAGGTGACACCTAAAAATAATGATTAACCAAGTTTTTCAATCTGATTTAAGTGACCAACGTCTTACATTTTTGATGTCTGAAATAGGACATCTTTAATCTAGTAATATAGTGCACAAGCTGTTTTGGACCACCTTTATGATACTTGTAAAGTATGTAGGTTTAAAATGGAAAAGGTCAGTGAGGTCTTGAGAGTTTTGTCTCTTGACCTTTGGTGGAAAGAATGTTTGTATGGTTTGGAATTACAAAAATGATTTTAAATAATGAACGATTTGTAATTTTTTTGAGTGAACTATATCTCTAAGAATAAAAAAAGAGCAAATTTACAACTAAAATTCTTCCATCACTTTTAGATTGAAAGACCAGGTTTAATGATGCTTCAAAGAAATAATCTATTAAGGCGTCAGATTAAACAGTTTTTCAGTTACCAGGTAGTGTGGAACTGATTATCTGTAGTTTGATCTGATTATTTAAAAGAAATACATTGAAGTTTAAAATGAGTTTTCCGTTCAGCTCGCTCTGCGCCAGAGAGAGTGTCAGAAGGACTCACAAAATGATACAGTAACGTGTTTTTGTGAAATGATGTGAATTTAATTAAAAGATAATGTTGTCTTTATTTTTTGTGAGATACTGGACCTCCTCACTCTTTCCCCTTTGGAATCACTTTGTGTAATTATACTGTGTGGGAGGCGGTAATAGCCTGTCAAGAGCTAAATATTTGGCAAACAGAAGGACCTGGATTGAGCACTGTTGCACACCTCTGTGTGTGTGTGTCATCTACAGTGTCATTTGTGCTGTGCTATTTTGTATTTTTTTCATCAGAGATTTTGGTTCATGTTGACATGAAACAGCGGTTGCAGATTTGTCATCTGCACGTCCATGTGAAAATCTCCAATTACACCATTAGCGTTAGCATTGGGCACCAAATTTGGATAATTAAGACCAGAAAATTTCTTTTACAATCTTATATTGTCCAATATTGGTGACAATGTGTGAACTGTAACCAATGTGGTTTTCTGCTGCTGTAGCTCATCTGCTTCAAGGTTTAATGTGTTGTCCGTTCAGAGATTATAGTATCATTATCAAACCTCATTTGTAAAGTTGTTAGTTAAGCTACTGTTGTCTTTCTGTCAATATTCTCTGATCTTTGGCACAGCAAGACCTTTTAGAACTGTTGCTCACTGGAAATTTTCTAAATTGTAGAGATGTTTGGGTGTGAAAATCCAGCCTGATCTGCACGAGAAATTTCACCATTTTTCGTTTTGGCAGAAAAGTATCTAATTCGTACAAAGCAGGGTAAACTAACAAACCACAAACACTCAAATTGTAGTTTTGACTTAATTGAGTAGTTTTTTCTCTCAGGAATTGCACTTTACTAAGTAGTTTATCATTTTTTTTTACTTTTATTTGAAAGCATTTTTAGGTCTGTATTGGTACTTTTTTCTGTTCTACTTTCCTTCAACCTGCCACTACTACTTTATATAGTTTTCTATGGCTATTCTATTTCTATTCTATCGGCTAAGTAGAATAACCAGTCTCATGATTAACTTCCAATCAAATTGCGCATAGAAAAATCACATTAGACTGGCCAGCCTAAAGGCTTTATAAACGCAACAAACATGTCTAATATGGGAACATTAAAGGTGTCCACGAAGAAGCAAAATCGTTACACGTAATGACCAAGAGACCGTTTTGGCTGCATGCCACTGTTAAAAAGCTGAATATTTCCTAATGTGAGGAACCAAATTACCAAACAAAAACTAAATGCACTACAGAATATTACGTTTTTAAATACAGTTGAAGTCAGAATTATTAGCCCCCCTAAATTATTAGCCCCATGTTTATTTTCTGTTTATTTTAATTTCTGTTTAATGAAGAGAAGATTTTTCAAAAAGTTTCTAAACATAATAGTTTTAATAACTCATTTCTATTAATTGATTTTTTTTTTTTTACCTTTGCCATGATGACAGTAAATAATATTTTACTTGATATTTTTCAAGACACTTCTATACAGCTTAAAGTGACATTTAAAGGCTTAACTAGGTTAATTAGGTTAACTAGGTAGGTTAGGGTAATTAGGTAATTTATTGTATAACAATGGTTTTTCTGTTGACTATCGAAAAAAATATAGCTTAAAGAGGTTAATAATATTGACCTTAAATGTAAAAATGTTTTTCTTTTTAATTTAAAACTGCTTTTATTATAGCCGAAAAAAACAAAAAACAAAAAATACTTTCTCCAGAATTTTTTATTTTTTTTATCAGACATACTGTGAAAATTTTCTTGCTCTGTTAAACATAATTTGGGAAATATTTAAAAAAGAAAAAAAAATTAAAGGGGGGCTAATAATTTTGACTTCAACTGTGCATGCTTAAATTGCATGCATTATATTAGTGCTGCATGAGCTTGTTTTACCCCACCAACTGCTGGACACTCGTAGCTTGTTAATCAGGGCTAAAGTGCAATACATAAGCTTCAAAGTCATCATGAAATCAAAACTTATATGTACAGTATATAGTACTGCTTGTTATAAATGGTGTATCTCTGTACTTCATTGTTTAGGAAAAATGAATTTGCCTTTATAATCTTTGATCAAAAACCATAGCCTTCCCTGTAAACATGGCAACCATAGCCTTCCTATCCCAGACATGGAATACATTTCAGGACGGGCTATCGGGGTTTATCTAGTCTCTGTCCTGCTTTTGTACATTTGTAATAGTACTTTTGAGTATTCTTTAAATGAGTATTGAGTATCACCAATGTGGTTTTCTGCTGCTGTAGCTCATCAGCTACAAGGTTTAATGTGTTGTCCATTCAGAGATTATAGTATCATTATCAAACCTCATTTGTAAAGTTGTTAGTTAAGCTACTGTTGTATTTCTGTCATTCTTCTCTGATCCTTAGCACAACAATACCTTTTTTCTTTGTTTTAAGTCATAGAGATGTTTGGGTGTGAAAATCCACCCTGATCTGCAAGAGAAAATTTCATATTTTTTTTCGTATTGGGAGAAAAGTATCTAATTCTTATAAAGCGGTGTACACTAACAAATAACAAACACTCAAATTGATGAAATTAAGTAGTTTTTCTCAGGAATTTCACTTTACTAAGCAATTTTTACTTTTACTTGAATACATTTTTAGGTATTGGTATTGGTACTTTTGCTGTGCTATTTTCCTTTAACCTGCCACCACTACTTTATATGTTTATTTATTTTTTTTCTATGGCGTTGGCTAAGTAGAATTACCAGTCCCGTGATTCCTGTCCAATCAAATTGTACACAGACTGGCCAAACTCAAGACGCAGACACTTAATAAATGCAACAAACATGTGTAATGTTGAAGCATTACAGGTATCCAAAAAGATGCTAAATCTTTATGCGTAATGACAGAGAGTCTGTTTAGACTGCATGTCACTGATGAAAAGTTGAAGAATTCCTAATGTGAGGAATGCAATTACCTAATGGCCTAAAACAAAAACTAAATGCACTACAGAATATTACGTTTTTAAATACATGCTTAAATTGCATGCATTATATTAGTGCTACAAGAGCTTGTTTTACCACACCAACTGCCGGACACTCATAGCTTGTTAATCAGGTATCAAAGTGCAATACATAAGCTTTAAAGTCATCATGAAATCAAAACTTATATGTACAGTAGCTATATAAATAGTACTGCTTGTTATAAATTGTGTATCTGTGTACTTTGTTGTTTTGTAAAAATGAATTTGCCTTTTTAATCTTTTATCAAATCCATAGCCTTCCCTGTAGACATGGCAACCATAGCCTTCCTATCCCAGAATGTGTTTCAGGATGGGCTACCGGGGTTTGTCTAATTTCTGCCCTACTTTTGTACATTTGTAATAGTACTTTTATTTGAGTATTATTTTTTAGCACTCTTTCCACCACTGTTCAAATGATTAAGAAATATGTTATGTTCAAAGCTTCACGTTTATATAAAAACATACAATTTTTAAAAGGAGATGTGCCCCCAAACCCCACCCCTAAACCCAACCTCTTTGGGGGATGAGCAAATCATTCTAAAATGTATGAATGATATCATACAAATCCATATGAATTAACCATTGAATCAAAAAGTTATGAATTTAGGAGCGTCACGGTGGCGCAGTGGGTAGCACGATCGCCTCACAGCAAGAAGGTCACTGGTTCAAGCCTCGGCTGGGTCAGTTGGCATTTCTGTGGAGTTTGCATATTCTCCCTGTGTCGGTGTGGGTTTCCTCCGAGTGCTCCGATTTCCCCCACAAGTCCAAAGACATGCGGTACAGGTGAATTGGGTAAGCTAATTTGGCCTTAGTGTATGTGTGTGAATGAGTGTGGATGGATGCTTCCCAGTGATGGGTTGCAGCTGAAAGGGCATCCGCTCTGTAAAACATATGCTGGATAAGTTGGCGGCTCATTCCGCTGTGGCGACCCCAGATTAATAAAGGGACTAAGCCGAAAAGAAAATGTATCAATGAATTAATGAAGTTATGAATTTACCTGGAAAAAGCTAGTAAATCAGCAGTTTTGGAAATTTTTACATTAGTCCATACCATGTTCAAAGTCATATAGCAGCTTTCTTCCATTTTGATTCTTGAAAATGCATATATACATTTGTTATAACAGTTATAAACAGTCTGAAAAACACCCTCTCATGCTCTCAAGTAGCAAGACAATGACAAATCCCAAAACAATTACACGGTCTATAGGAAACTTAATGGCCGAATAAAGGTCACATTGAAATTGTGCCGTGTTCATAATGTTACTTAATCTTATAGGGTCTCTACAGTACAATCAATGCAAATATTTATCATGAATATTCAATATAGCTCTGGTTACCAGTAATATTCTGAATGTCCCTCGCGCAGGTAATCTCCAACTCTTTTAATGAATATGGTCTTAGCACAGAAAATATTGTTGGATTTAATAGAATTCCGTGACAGCACACCGGTTATCTGCTTCACAGCAGATGTACCAACACCCAGACACTTGATGAACACTTGAAAGGGAAGCCGGCCTCAGAAGTGGGTTCTGCTCGCGCCACTGATGGGCAACTTCAAAGACATCGCTATACAACATGACAGGCCGTGGACACCGAGCCCTTTGAGTCCAATTCCAGTTTAGAGAGAAATTTACTGTCTATTTCCAAATTATTTTTTTATCACCTGAGATTTCCTTTTACTGTACATCTGTGCTGCCGTTGCCTGGAACGGCTGATGTGTTTATACCGAGGCTGATTTTTATGCCATTTTGGCAGCTGTGGATATCAAGTGCTTTGATTTCGGGGGAGTTCTGAAGGAATACCGACCATAAGCCCTGAAGGTAGAAGTTGTTTATTTGCTCAGATATATATTAATCTAATCAACATGCCTCCTGTGCAGCCAGTGCAGAATTCAGATTGACTGCGTGGACGGAGAGACTGTATTTTGTCTAAAATAAAATGAAATAACTCAGACGACTACCAGCTGAGCTGTTTAAATTCCACAGCGGCATTTATGTCTGCAGCAGGGATGAGTTTGATTGTGTATTGTTGTGTTCATAAAGGCCTTTCAAGGACAGCAGAAGACAACTAAAGTATGGCAAATAATAAAAAGCTTTAGAAATAAAGATGCAGAACTGTCTGTCTGTCCTTCTGTTGTTTTAATGTTATATTTACTAGTCCGTCTCTCTCTGTCTGCCCTTTGTTTTGACATTCCTTCCTTTCATCCATCTGTATGTTCGTACATCCATCTGTCTGTTGTTTTAAAGTTCTCAACTTGCTGCTTGTCGGTCTGTATGTCCATCCATCCATTATTTAAACATTCTATCCATTCATCCATCCATCCATCCGTTCGTCTGTTTGTCCATTATTTGAACATTCTATCTATTTATCTGTATGTATGTCTGTTAGTCTGTCTATCTCTCAGTTGATTAAACATTATATCTGTCTGGGTGTCTATATGTTTGTCTGTCTGTCTGCCAATCCATTGTTTAAACATTCTATCCATCTGTCTCTCCATCTGTTATTTAAACATTCTATCCATCTGTCTGTCCGTCTGTCTGTCCATCCATTGTTTAAACATTCTATCCATCTGTCTCTCCATCTGTTATTTAAACATTCTATCCATCTGTCTGTCCATCCATTGTTTAAACATTCTATCCATCTGTCTCTCCATCTGTTATTAAAACATTCTATCCATCTGTCTCTCCATCTGTTATTTAAACATTCTATCCATCTGTCTCTCCATCTGTTATTTAAACATTCTATCCATCTGTCTGTCCGTCTGTCTGTCCATCCATTGTTTAAACATTCTATCCATCTGTCTCTCCATCTGTTATTTAAACATTCTATCCATCTGTCTGTCCGTCTGTCTGTCCATCCATTGTTTAAACATTCTATCCATCTGTCTCTCCATCTGTTATTTAAACATTCTATCCATCTGTCTCTCCATCTGTTATTTAAACATTCTATCCATCTGTCTCTCCATCTGTTATTTAAACATTCTATCCATCTGTCTCTCCATCTGTTATTTAAACATTCTATCCATCTGTCTCTCCATCTGTTATTTAAACATTCTATCCATCTGTCTCTCCATCTGTTATTTAAACATTCTATCCATCTGTTTAAACATTCTGTCTGTCTGTCTGTCTGTCTGTCTGTCTGTCTGTCTGTCTGTCTGTCTGTCTGTCTGTCTGTCTGTCTGTCTGTCTGTCTGTCTGTCGACTGTTTAAACATTATATCCAGCTGTCTGTCTGTCTGTCTGTCAGTCCATCGGTTATTTAAATTTTCTATTAATCTGTCTGTCTGTCCATCTGTTGTTGAAACATTCTTTCCAAATCTTTGTTTGTCTGTCTGTCTGTCCATTTTTAAACATTCTATCCATATGTCTGTCAGTCCATCTGTCCTTTGGTTGTTTAAACATTCTATCCATCTGTCTGTCCGTCTGTCTGTACATCCATTGTTTAAACATTCTGTCTGTCTGCCTGTCTGTCTGTCAACTGTTTAAACATTCTATCCATCTGCCTGTCTGTCTGTCTGTCTGTCTGTCTGTCTGTCTGTCTGTCTGTCTGTTGTTGTTCTATCCATCTTTTTGTTTGTCTGTCTGTCTGTCAGTATGTGGTTTAAATATTCTATCCATCTGTCTGTCAGTCCATCTGTCCTTTGGTTGTTTAAACATTCTATCCATCTGTCTGTCCATTCCTCCATTGTTTAAACATTCTGTTCATCTGTCTGACTGTCCATCTGTCTGTCGGTTGTTTAAACATTCTATCCATCTGTCTGTCTGTCTGTCTGTATGTATGTCCATCCATCTATGGTTTAAACATTCTATCCACTGTCTGTCTGTCTGTCTGTCTGTCTGTCTGTCTGTCTGTCTGTCTGTCTGTCTGTCTGTCTGTCTGTTAGTCTCTGTCCATTGTTTAAACATTCTATACATCTGTCTGTCCGTCTGTCTGTCTGTCTGTCTGTCTCTCTGTCCATCCATCTATATGGTTTAAACATTCTATCCACTGTCTGTCTGTCTGTCTGTCTGTTAGTCTCTGTCCATTGCTTAAACATTCTATACATCTGTCTGTCTGTCTGTCTGTCTGTCTGTCTGTCTGTCTGTCTGTCTGTCTGTCTGTCTCCCTGTCCATCCATCTATGGTTTAAACATTCTATACTCTGTCTGTCTGTTAGTCTCTGTCCATTGTTTAAACATTCTATATATCTGTCTGTCTGTCTGTCCATCCATCTATGGTTTAAACATTCTATCCACTGTGTGTCTGTATGTCTGTCTGTCTCTGTCCATTGTTTAAGCATTCTATACATCTGTCTGTCTGTCTGTCCATTGGTTGTTTAAACACTCTGTCCATCCATCTGTCTGTCTGTTTGTCTGTTCGTTCATTGTTTAAACATTTTTTTCCATCTGTCTGCCTGTCTGTTAGTCTGTCTGTCCATCTGTTTTTTAAGAATTCTACCCATCTGTGTGAATGCCTGTCTGTCTGTTAGTCTGTCTTTCCATTGTTTAAACATTCTATCCATCTGTCTGTCTGTCTGTCTGTCTGTCTGTCTGTCTGTCTGTCTGTCTGTCTGTCTGTCTGTCTGTCTGTCTGTCTGTCTGTCTGTCTGTCCATCGGTTGTTTAAACATTCTATCCATCTGACTGTCTGTCTGTCTGTCTGGCCATCCACAGTTAAAACATTCCATCCATCTGTCCATCTGTCAATTGTTTAAATATTTTATCCATCTGTCTGTCTGTCTGTCTGTCTGTCCGTTCATTGTTTAAACTGTCTGTCTGTCTGTCTGTCTGTCTGTCTGTCTGTCTGTCTGTCTGTCTGTCTGTCTGTCCGTCTGTCCATCGGTTGTTTAAACATTCTATCCATCTGACTGTCTGTCTGTTTGTCTGTCTGTCTGGCCATCCATAGTTAAAACATTCCATCCATCCATCCATCTGTCAATTGTTTAAATATTTTATCCATCTGTCTGTCTGTATGTATGTCCATCCATTGTTTAAGCATTCTATCCATCTGTCTGTCTGTCTGTCTGTCCGTTCATTGTTTAAACATTCTATCCATCCATTTGTCTGTCTGTATGACTGTCCATCCTATGTTAAAACATTCTATTTATCTGTCTGTCTGTATATCTGTCTGTCTGCATGTCTGTCCATCCATTGTTTAAACCATCCATCCATCCATCCATCCATCCATCCATCCATCCATCCATCCATCCATCCATCCATCCATCCAATCATCTGTCCGTCCGTCCAATAATCTGTCCATTGTTTAAACATTCCATCCATCCATCCATCCATCCATCCATCCATCCATCCATCCATCCATCCATCCATCCATCCATCCATCCATCCATCCATCCCTCTGTCTGTCTGTCTGTTCGTCCATTGTTTAAACATACCATCCATCCATCCATCCATCCATCCATCCATCCATCCATCCATCCAACCACCCACTCACCCATCCATCCATCCATCCATCCATCCATCCATCCATCCATCCATCCATCCATCCATCCATCCATCCATCCATCCATCCATCCATCCATCCATCCATCCATCCATCCATCCATCCATCCATCCATCCATCCATGGCCTAAAACTCATCATTCTCAGAACCAAAAAAGTATACCTTTTTCATTTTCTGCCAGACTCACAGCACTTCTCCTGCGTGGGGAAGTACGTCAAAGAATGTTCTTTGTTTTTTTGCATTGGTGTGAACGGGATACACGTGTACATATCTCTGTGTGTTTGTGTTTGTGGTGTCATCCTGCCGTCAAATATGACTTATTAAAATGAAATTACTCAGCTCTCTGACCCATGGCAAACAGCACAAGCTGCAATTTGTCTAACAGTCGAGCTGTGAACAAAATCTGATTGGCAATAATTTAGCTTTACAGTTGCTATACCCTGCGCCCCATCCACCATCCCCCCAATGCCTGTGCCATCCGAGTATGAGTGTGTGTGTGTCTGTGTGTTTGCACTCACATGGAGGAGAAACATGGCAGATAGAAGCTGGGGGTCACTGAGCCAAGCTGTGTGATGATGGCAAGTCTCCGGGGGCTGATGGGAAATGTAAATGCTGACGGCTCCTCTCTGATGAAGGCTGGGAGAAGAGGAAGGTGGCGATGAAGGATGTGTGTTTGTGTGTGTATGTGTATGTGTGTGTGTGTAAGGGGGGGTTGTAGTGCTCAGCGAGGCACAACAATTCCGCAGGGCTGTGTTTTCACTGTGTCGACAGCCACCTGCCATCCCGTCTCTATTTCTCTCTATCTCTCTCTCGCACTCTCTCACTACTCTTAGATTGCTGTGTGTTTTAAGGGGCTGCGGTTTGGAGGAAGTTGCTGATGGATGTTGTTGAGTAGTTTGAAACAAACTTTAAATTAGCTGAATTGGTTTTGCAAAGAGACAGAACATGGCTGGGATTGGTTTGCTTTAAGTATCGCAGATTTGTTTTGATTGTAGAGTGCTGCTTGAAATGAAATGAGCTCAATTTTATGCTAGAATAATACTGTAAATAATAGTTTGACACCATAATTGATGGTTTCTAATGATTGATCAATTTATTCACTGTTTTATTTATATTTATTTACTTTTTTATGTTTTAAGTTTTACTTTTACTTATAATTTTCAATTAATTTTATTATCTAATTTTAAAAAATTGTGTTTCACTGTTCCTTTTTGTTACTTTCTTTAGCTTTTCATTTCAGGCAATATTTCCATATTAATATTTTTGTTATTGATATTTGATAGCCGTCTTTTGAATGAGACGTTATACTGAGGTCTTGACTCTCTGTGCTCATTAAAAATCCCAGGATGTACTTCGAAAAAGAGAAAGGGTTTGGCATCCTGGCCAAATTTGCCCACTGGCCTCTGTCCATCATGGCCTCCTAACCATCCCCATATCATAATTGGCTTAATCACTCTGTCTCCTCTCCACCAATCAGCTGGTGTGTGGTGCGCAATATGGCTGCCGTTGCGTCATCCAGGTGGATGCTGCACACTGGTGGTGAATGACGAAATTCCCCCCCAAAAATGTGTAAAGCGCTTTGAGTGTCCAGAAAAGTGCTATATAAATGTAAGGAATTGTTATTATTATTATTATTATTATTATTATTATTATTATTATTATTATTATTATTATTATTATATAAATTATATTGAAATAACGCCTATTTTTTATTTCACTTTTTAATTTTCATACTTAAACTTATTCAATTATTATTATTTTTTTTTTTTGCAAACAGCCTGATCTCATGAGGAAAGTTTAGTGTCAGTTTAGTGGTTAATTTGTATGTATTCATACATTTGTATACATTTGTATGAATTCGAGTTCAGTCGATAGGAAGATTTATAATTTTAAAAAGCCCCTAAACCCAACAATTTTTGGCGGGATAAGCAAATTTACTAAATTGTATGAAAGAGATTGTACGAATTCATACAAATTAGCCACTAAAGAAAAAAGTTACGAATTGTCGTGAGATTGTGTTGTTGCAAATGTCACTTTTGAATTCAAACCATAAAACAGATGAGATTAAAACATCAGAAAGCAAACAACAAAGGCCAATAATTTTTTTCTAGACACCACAGTCCACCATTTCTAGTTCTGTTGAATAACCTGGAAAGCAAACATAAAGTAGACCACCTAAGAAACAGAGCCATGAAGAAAAAAAAAATTGGTAACACTTTATTTTGATGGTCCATTTGAGTATTAGTAGACTGTGTACTTAATATCTGTTTATACTGCTCCTTCAACAGACATTTAACTGACTATAAGAAACTTTGCAAGTACATGTCAACTTACACTAACCCTAACTCCAACCTAACAGTCTACTTATAACCTAATGAGATTTAGTTGGCATGAAGATGCAATGAAACTTAATTCAACAAATGTACCATCAAAATACAGTCTGACCAAAGATTTTTCCTGCTTGTTCAAACTACTTATTTAAAATGACCTGAATCAACACAATTATGGATTTTTTTTTGGTACAACTTAATTGTTTAATGTTCAATTCACTTATATTTGTAAAAACAAAATTTAATCGATATGTACATCTGGCAGATTGCACTATTAGGTCTTTCTTTTCTTTCTCATTTCTTTAAAACCAGTGTTAACACATTTGAATCAGTTTTTAATCATTTTTATTCTTTGTTTTTATTTTCTTATACTTGTATTTAATGTTTCTTTTATTCTTGTTTATGTAAAGCACTTTCAATTACGATTTGTGTTTGAAATATAGTGCTATATAAATAAGTTTTCCTTCCTTGGGTCAACATAAAGGAATTGTGTGGAACCCAACATTTGTTACAGAGTATTTGCAGAATGATCAGTTATTTTAAGTGTATTTCTTTCAGTTTTCATTGTGAATATAACATTATTCCTATCTCTTTCTTGTTTTAATCAATAATTATTTTGATCATTATTGCAGTACTTTTGATTCAACATACACACACACACACACACACACACACACACACACACACACACACACACACACACACACACACACACACACACACACACACACACACACACACTCTTTTTTTCTTTTTCAGATATTTACCAAATGATGTTTAGCAGAGCAAGGACTTTTTCGCAGTATTTTCTATAATATTTCTTCTCCCGGAGAAAGTCTTATTTGTTTTTTTTTGGCAGAATAAAGGAAGTTTTATTTTTTTTGTAAAAACATTTTAAGGTAAATATTATTAGCCCCCTTAAGCTACATATTTTTTTCATCTACAGAGCAAGCACTGTTATACAATGACTTGCCTAGTTAACCTACTTAACCTAGTTAAGCCTTTAAATGTCACTTTAAGCCGAAAAGTACACTGTAAAACCCAAAAAGTTAAGGTAACTCAAACCGTTTAAGGAAACCGATTGCAACAAACCATTTAAGTTCAAAAACTAATCCTAATGAGTACTGTGAACTTGATCCATTTGAGTAAATGAAGCAATTTGAGCACAGTAAAACGCAATAAATGAAGAGAACTCAAACCAACTGAGTACTGTAAAGCCCAATAAGTTAAGTCAACTCAAACTGTTTGAGGAAACCGATTGCTACAAACCATTTCAGTTAAAAAAAAAATAATCTATATGAGTACTGTGAATTTACTCCATTTAAGTTGAAGTAATGAGGTATTTAATTAACTCATTACCTTCAACACTGAGTTCAAAACTCCTTTCAAATGAGTAGAATAAACTTTCTGTAAATTTGAGTTAACTACACATTTCATTTGATAAAGCTGGTTTTACAGTGTAGTATCTTGAGAAATATCTGGTAAAAATTATGTACTGTCATGATGGCGAAGATAAAAGAAATTAGTTAATAGAAATGAGTTTTTAAAACTATTATGTTTAGAAATGTGTTTAAAAAATCTTTCTGTTAAACAGAAATTGGGAAAAAAAATACAAGGAGGCTAATAATTCAGGATGGCTAATAATTCAGGATGGCTAATAATTCTGACTTCAACTGTATATAATTATACCAATATACTGTATGTCACAGTATTATCATAGTTCTGTCCAGACATGAAGATGTACCCTACAAAAAAAAATGTATTTCTAGCAGTAATAAGCCTGTGTTTGGTTTCCACTTCCTCTCACTGATTTGATGTGCTGACACTCTCCTTGCGTTTACAGTCCTGTTGATGATTTGAGGGAAAATCAGTTTTTTTCCACAGCATGAAAAGTTCAATGAAAGAGGCAGAGCTGAGAGGTAGTACTGTAGACACGGGCAAGAGAATGGGAGTGATGAAAGAGTGCGAGAGAAGGAGACGATGGGCTTGCAGGAGCTCTAGACAGGTTGATGTAGCTTCTGCAATGAACATCTCATAAAAAGTGCTATCCTTGGGCCTTAAGAAGATATTCTATCTCCTCCTGCTAACGGCAAGGCCTGAAATCACCCTCTCCATCAAAGTCAGGCTCCTTCTTGGTACATACACTAGTGCTGCGATCCAGACAAAAGGGGGAAATAGCCTCATTGTGGATCCTTACACAAATGTTGCTGTAAAGTCAACATGACATTCAAATCAGCCTTTACTTCGCTCTTGTGTATCTTTTTTTTTTTTTTTTTTTATAAATTTGACCATTTTTGGTCTTACTGTGAACAATTTAATAGTGGACACTACTTTAATGAATGTCTTGTTCAGCAAACTTAACAGCAAATATTAAGGAAGCATTGTTTTGCCATTCCAAAGTTATTTTAGCTTCGTTTTGGTGTATAACATTCATCATCTTCTAGGAGAGCTCTCCTCTCTGGTTTGTTTTTGACTTTTATTTTAGTTTACACTTTTATTGCTTAACTTATAAAAAACATTGAATCTATGTCATGGTACACTGTATTCATATACCACATGGATATACTTTTAGTATTTGTAAATAATTACAATTTAGAATGAGCTAATATATATATTTTTATATATTTATACAACAGTTCTGTCAGGTTCTTGAATCTGATTAGCTGATAGCCCTGCGATGTTCTGCCATAACAGCACTCATACAGCCTCATCACTCTTGTGTATTACTCCGCCCATATACAGTGGAGCATGGGTGACCAACCCTGTTCCTGGCGATCGACCTTCCTGCAGATTTCAGCTCCTACCCTGATCAAACACACCTGAACCAATTAATTAGAACCTGAGGAGCACTTGATAATTACAGGCAGGTGTGTTTGATATGGGCTGCAACTGAAAACTGCAGGAAGGTCGATCTCCAGAAATAGGGTTGAGCACCCCTGCAGTAGAGTGACAGCAGATCAATAAAATCGCTGCAGTTTGACAAATATTGCAGCTGTTGGACAACATAATGTACTTTAGAGGCTTTTAGGTGAGAATGTAGTTGTTTAGATTATTTTATTTTATTTTAAATATTTCGTAGATTCAGCACCTCGGCATCCATCAGCCTGTCATACTGAGCAGAGCAAAGACGTTGATGTTCCACCACAAGATGGCGACAGAGACAACATAATAAGCCCTTACGCCCCATTCACACAGGGCGTCAGTTTTCAACGCTTCCCATCCACTTTGAATGGGTGATGTAAGGTGTTGCCGAACAGCATTGTGGATCCGTCGGCACCGCTTCAGAGGCGTTACTCGCTGCAGAAGTTGGGACTTGCTCAACTTTTCAAGCGCTGACGGAAGCGTCAGCCAATCAGATTGCTGTATGCAAATGCACCAGCTCAGACAGTGGCCTATTGCTAACGAATTTCATTGGCTGACGCTGCTATGACGATCGCGTCAGCCCCAACTTCAGACACGCCCTCTGTCAAGCGTTGACGCTGAAGCCCCGTGTGAATGGGCCGTTAGAGGAGAAAAACTCAGCGTAACTTCAAATAACAGCTGATCAAATCATTATAAAACAGGTAAGTGACTTTCTAAGTCAACCTCTCTCTTTTGTATGTTGTATTGCTGTATTTATACCAAAGTAATCTGGTAGTGTTTCTAGTAGTGTTTGCTTTGCTTTGGGTTTTCGGGGTTAATTATTGTGATCTCCCAATAGCAACAGAGAAATACTGGGAAATCTCTGTAGACTGATGGCATTTCATGCCATTTAGCCTTATAATCTTAAAATGTGAGCAAAATCATCTGTTTTGTCATCACTTTAGACATTACGCTAGAGAATCATTCAAACACTAGCTTTAAAGTGACGTTGGTGAATTAGCAAAGTTTTCTGCTGCTCTGACCGTCAGCTGCAGATGTGAAGGAATGGTGGAAAAAAGTAGTTCCTCATACAAAAAAATGTTTTTTATATACACGACTATACTGTCGAACTGTTGTATAAACCCAATATCACACTTGTAGCAGTGCGATGTGGCTGTATATTGTTTTGGTAATTTGTCTCAGGTGTTTTTTTTTTTTTTTTTGAAAATGCTTTCATTATCCAAAATAATCTTAATCATTGTTTAAGACTTAATCAAAACACCTTGTTTTGGGTTTTATACTATTACTATTAGCCTAAAGACTGATGTTTCAACTCCTAGAATTTGTGCTTATTGCTTTGTATTTAATAGGCCTGTTCATTTTTATCTTTATATTACCCTCTCGTTTCCTCTTATTTCTCTCATGCCTTTGTTATATATTTAATTCATAATTTTCTTATTGTTTAAAAATGAACTTTAGTTTGTAGAGACTGTATTCTATTTATTTGTATTATAAATCTTTTGTTGTTATAAATGAATAAATGATGATGCTCCGGCTTGATGGCTCTCTTTCTGCCACTATGCTGACACATAGGCATTTAATTTAAATTTAAAGCGACAGTCACCAAAATGGCCCAATTAGGATCAAAACCTAAAAGAGGCTTTTTCAAAGAGATCTAAAACATTATTTGTGTGGTATTTTGAGTTGAAAAGTCACATACACACTCTAGGGACATCAGGGACTTATTTTAGATCTTGTAAAAAGGGGTCCCCTTTCATATTTAACTTGTTTATAGTCATACAGTATATAATCGAAGCTATTAAAAATCATAAATCATCAAGATATTTACAACACTGTGTGCAAGTTTTTCTTTTCTTCTCTCATCTGAAACTTGTGAAGAAAGTTAACTATCCAAAATCCTCTCAATCATTGCTTGCTTTGACATGCACTTGCACAGCGAGTCTCTGTTAAGCTCGCGTCTTTCATGCTCACGTAGCTGAAGCCTGAGTTTTCTGATGTTTGCACTCTTTCTCAGCGTGCGAGGGATCCGCAAAGGCATTTTATTACCTTGCTGAAAGTCGTGGGGTGTTCTGGAGGCTCTGCTATTGCATGTGTGCTGATGTCCAAGGGAATAAACCTGGAAGAGCTCAGACTGCTGAAAATCACACGCCACTCACTGAAAACCACTGCTTCTACATCTGCCCATAGATGAGTGTTTTACTACTGAAACACAGCCATGGCGCCAGGTTTCTGTATACAAGGTTTTAGAAGTGCATATAGAGCTGCTGGATAATTCATTAAAAGATCACTATTGATATCAAATACTCACGCCGTTACCCAAGATGCAGACCTGCAGAGAATTGAACACTATTTATTTTTATTACTAATCGGAAATTAAAGTTTCCATTAAGGTTTCCATATTAGTTATAGTATATGCTGCACACTGGTGGTGGATGAGGAGATTCCCCCCAATGTGTAAAGCGCTTTGAGTGTCTAGAAAAAGTGCTATATTAATGCAAGGAATTATTATTATAAATATTATTATTATTATTATTTGTAGCTCCCATGTCTCTACTAAGCCTTACCGCACAATGGATTGACTCCATCCTAGATCTGTTTCTTCAATCTACTTTATTCTTTTTTTTTTAATGTATTATAGAAGTATTGGATCAGGTTTCGGTATCGGTAGATACTCAAAATGACTCGGACTCGAGGGCAAATAAACTGATCTGGACATCCCTAAGTGTGAGTGTATGGGTGTTTTCCAGTCCTGGGATATTTTAATATGCAAAACTGTCATTCTAGTTGACATCTACAGTCTACAATCTGCCATGCTTAATCAAACAGTGTACTCCAATCAAAGCCTCATTCACACCACAAGCTACTCACAGCGGCAAAGGGACAAGCGACCGTTCATTTCAACGAAGAGTGAGCAACTTCTGGCGACCTTCGTCTACGCAAGAGACAGCGACCGTTGGTGACCAGGTGGGCATGTCGAGCTACACAACAAAGTTAAGAATCCTTTAACTTTATGCATATGAAGAGAGACTTTCTTGAGCAACAGCCAATAAGGAGCCGGTTGTATTCTCCGTGCTGTAGACCTACACAGACCTGCGTTTGCAGCAGATCACCACTCAGAGCAACATGCAGCTACAAAGTTGCTGCTAGTGTGAATGAGGCTTAAGGAGGTCAAAATGGGACAATGGCATATTACTTCTAAATGATGTTTTTTTATGTTAAAATCTGATAATATTATAAATGGACATTGCGAAATATAAATTGGGTGCTTCATGACCTGTCTAAGAGACTATTTTAAGAAGTTCAAGAATTGGACAATGGAGCTTTTTACCATTATGCTTTGGCACCTTATGTACTGTAGGTTTCCACATATGCCATCCATCATGATCTAAGGAGAAACTGTATGCCAAACTCTCATCACAGCAAACTTACATTTCTTTCTCAGCTAATGGAAATTTAAGTCGCCACATAACTCCATAACGTTTCAAATCTGCACAGCGTGGCATGACCCGCAGGAAATGGCTTCAGATGTCATTTATTTTACAGTTCTCATTTTCATCTGTCTCCTTTCTGTACTTTTTCCTCTCTCCATATCTTTTCGTGATGTTTGCTGTCATTGGCGCTTGCTTGAGTGGTCGTGTTGTGGAAATGTTGAATTCTCTATTCTGTCTGGCTTCTTTACAACTTGCTCGTCCTTCCGAATCCACCCAAAATAAGCATGTTTTATTTAATTTAATTTAATTTTTTATCCTTGCACCACTTCTGTCTATGTGAGTAACCAATATAATCTGTACAAAAATGCTGGGTTCCACACAATCAATTTGTATTGGGACAACTTGATGAAATTAAGTTAGCTTATTAGTTTTAAAATACATAAAAATAAAACCATAAATAATATTAGAAAAATATTTTTAAAAACTCAAGAGTTGAGTTGTTTCAGCTCATTTTAAATAAGTAGTTTGAACAAACAGCAAACATAATTTTTTTTGAGTGTACAAAATGATGTAGAAACTCTACAAATTTTAATACAATTTATTACAAAATGAATGCCAAGTAATAAATTGATCATGACACTATTGACATTAGACATTATAAGTAGATGTAATATTCTTTTATTATTATTATTATTATTATTATTATTATTATTATTATTATTATTATTATTATTATCATTATTTTATCATCATTATTTTATCACGCAAAGAGGTATACAAATTACATTGAAACACATACAAATAGAGAGGGTCCTGCAGAGGCCGGTTGTAGTCTCCATGTTTATATATATTATATATTCAAATATTTCCCAAATGACGTTTAACAGAGCAAGGCAATTTTTACAGTATGTCTGATAATATTTTATCTTCTGGAGAAAGTCTTATTTATTTTATAAATATATATATATATATATATATATATATATATATATATATATATATATATATATATATATATATTTATATATATATATATATATATATATTTTTTTTTTTTTTTTTTTTTTTTTTTTTAATTTTTTTAATTTAAGTGGATTGAACATAAAACAATTAAGTTGTCCCCAAAAAACCTTCAGAACTGTGTTGTTTCAACTCAGTAGTTAGAACAAGCAGCAGCAATCATTTTTGAGTGTTGTAATATTCTTCTAATTGCAACTTTATTTATTCAATCTGACTTTCTTTGTTTGACTTTGACTCTTTTTTGAATTTTAACTTAAAGGGCCACGAAACCCACTGTCTCAGCAGGGTGTTTTCACACCTCTGTTTTGAAAAAAGTCAGGAAAGTTGGGCGTGTCCAGCTCTGGGAGTGTGGGAGTGTCGGGGGAGGGAAAGAGGGTAAAATTTGCATAGAAGGGAGTTTCTAACACAGAGAGGCTGGTTTGATACCGCATGGCGAATGAGAGAAAAAAAAATCCTCCGCATTTCTCTGTAACTTATATACTCGGTAGGTAGCGTCAGAAAGCCGTGTGTGTATAGACTATCCTGTCACAAAATGCAGCGAAAATCCTGCACGACGGGAAAAGTTTGTGTTAACATGTTTACACTCGGAGAGCAGCATTTAAACAAAGGGCACTGCACTGCAAACACTTACCAAATCTGTAGACAGACAATCAAACTGGAGCTGTGTCTTTTTATTAAAAGGAGACGAGCTGCAAATCTGGATTTCACCATTTCCAGATGAGAAAAAGCTCTCGGGTAAAAATGTTCCTTACAAACGCGTTTCTGTCGCGTGCACTGTAATCCACACATGAGTCCAGCTGCTCTCTCATAGAGGGAAAATGAAAACAAAACCTTCGTTGCAACACCTACGCCTCTTGTCTTGAAATTCTTGTACTTTCACTTGTTTTGGCAACACAACGTTGCGTCTCTCTGCCGTATGAACAGCG
Source organism: Danio kyathit (assembly GCA_903798195.1). Taxonomy (NCBI): domain Eukaryota; kingdom Metazoa; phylum Chordata; class Actinopteri; order Cypriniformes; family Danionidae; genus Danio; species Danio kyathit. The sequence goes on along the minus strand of LR812539.1, from coordinate 19,459,048 downwards.
TAAACTGGTAAACAGTCTCCGGAGCTATCATGCATATTAATAAAGTTTCACGTCATACACAATAGAGCGCGCTGATTGGTTTGAAGCACGTCTTTGTCATGAATTAATACTGCACACTCAGATACGTCAGAATGTCCTCGAAAAGACAGACAGCCATTCTCCACTCTGGATTTACACCTATGTATCTCATGGCCGTGACGTAGCTTCAAAAATTCGTTTCAAACCAGAAGAACGATTTTGCTCAAAATAACGCAAAAACAACCAATTTTCACTTTTTAGTGCAATATATGTGTCCTAATAGTGTTTAAGAGCAGCAAATAATAACTTGACTTCTAGTTGATTATTTGGAAAAGTGACCGAAGGTAGATTTTTCCAGTGAATCATTTGTTGAACTGCATCCCAATCATCACAAATACTGCAGAAGACCTATTGGAACCCGCATGGACCCAAGATTCTCACAGAAGTCAGTCAAGTTTGGTGAAGGAAAAATCATGGTTTGGGGTTACATTCAGTATGGGGGCGTGCGAGTAATCTAAAGAGTGGATGGCAACATCAACAGCCTGCTGCCCATTACAAACCACAGCAGGCAGCAAACTCTTCAGCAGGATAGCACACTTTATCGCACTTCAGCCTGCACTTCAGTTCCTGAAAGCAAAGAAGGTCCAGAATTGGCCAGCCCAGTCACCAGACACTAACATTATTGAGCATATCTGGTAAGATGGAGTTATTGCAGAGATGTATGGATGCAGTCGTCCAAGCTCATGGGAGTCATAAACGATATTAATTATTTTTCCACTGCACCATGACTTTATATTCTATACTGTGTATTATTTCTGTTAAGTGCAAGACTTTTGTCTAAGCAACTTACTGTCCTAATTAAATAATTAAAAATCAAGGCATGGCCAAATTCTATTTAGCTAAAATAAGCGTAATCTGGAGGCTTTTGCCTTTCATAAAAGGCACTTCTGATACCAAATGATCAACTACAAGTCCAGTTATTATTTGTTGTTTCTAAAACTTGGATAGGTGACAAGACTTTTGTCAGATAGCGAAAAGCAATAGACAGGATATTAACCCAGAAAATCATTAAAAGCAATCCTGAACAAAAAAGAAATAGTATTCACCTGGCGAACTTGCAAAGGCAAAAAGTTCTTTGGTGCTGCATAACTAAAAGCCCTGCCACCAAATCACTTTATCTTAAAGTTTGGAACAGATTCAGCAGAAGATGATCTTCGCGAGTGCAAAATTAGTGTAAAAATGAAGAAGATCAGAAAGATGGTGAGGTGCCAAGTTATGAAGAGCTTTGCATGCATACCTGCCAACATTTGGTTCGTAAATTCCGGGAGACCACCGGGGGGGGGATTACGTCATACGCTAATTTGCATATTACTGACGTCATCGCGTTCTACCATTTCTGTTTGGTTAACAGCCTATGGTAAATAAATGGGGTATTTTATATTCGCACTACGCTTTATGTAAGCTTGTCAATTTAACTAAATTTATTGCTGTTTGTATACAGTATATCATTATAGATGAGTAGGGAATTTGCAGTAATCTCTCAGACGTAATATACTCAGACAAGTTCTGAAACTCTCCCTTAAAACATCTCTGATTGTGCAACAAGAATAAACGGTCAAATTAAATTGTTAAAATAAAGGAGAAGCAGATCGGTTTGACTGTACAAGGGCGATACCTTCAAACTGCCACCTGTTCTAAATCATTTGCCGTCTGTACGCTGAGAGGTGCTCTGCTCTCAGGCTGCAGGGGAGGCTCGTTGAGAAGAGTAGGGACGGTACAGTAATGGACAAATGACAGTATATAAAAATCGCCAGTAACACACAAAAAAGTCGCTAGATTTGTCGCTAGTCGCTTTTTTGAAAGTTTGTCGCTAAATTGGCAACACTAGCGCATACTGAAGAGCGGGGAGCGGGAGGAGTGAGAGGTTTAGGGAGATGGGGGCGCGCGAACTGTAGCGCGCGAGCGTCACCGGAAGAGCACAAGCGCCAAGTTTCAGCCCGGACTGTACCAAAATGCTGAGGAGCGGGGGGGCGGGGGAATTCCGGGAGTTTACCGGGAGACAGACCAATACGGGAGACGGGTCTGAAATACGGGAGACTCCCGGGAAAAACGGGAGTGTTGGCAGGTATGTTTGCATGTTAAGAGTAGGATTTTATATCGTACACGATAGTAAACAGGGAACCAGTGCAGGTGAAAGAGAATTGGAGTTATGTGATCAGAAGCACGCGAGCAAGTAACTATCTTAGCTGCTGAATTCTGAATTAACTGTTATCTATGAAGTTGCTTATCAGGAATGACCAATAGGAGAGAGTTACAGTAATCAATCTGTGATGTAACTAAAGCATGAACAAGCACTACTTTGTTGAGATTGTGAAGAGCGAAGTCTTGCAATGTTACGCAAATGAGAAAAGGTAAAACGTGATGATAGTTGATGATTGGTTATCCACTAGGTATTCAAGCTAAATTCACAAAATAGAGTACAATTGGAGAAAAAAAAATGTATATATTAACATTTTTAAAACTTGAAAGAAAAATGACAGTTACTGACATGACAAAACACACTGCTTTGTCTGAATTGTCTGAATATAAAAGCATTAAATCTAGACATTTTAATATAAATATTTACAGAGCCTTTATGGTTCTTCAGCCTGAAGCGTCACAGAAATTGAGTGTGTGTCAAATGTCTAAAGTGGCAGATAAAAGACTATGAAGCCAACAGCCTGGATAGCATAAATGTATTATAATATAAGTTATGTTTGCCTGAATAACACTCTGACATTCTTCCCGTCTCTGAATCCTAGAGGGAAAATTTAAATGAATGCATACACACACCATGCAAACTGTTCATCTTAAACATCTATGCTTACATACCCCATGTTGTGTTTGTATGCAAAATGAGTGCCTGCATGTGGTAATATATCTATATTTTTTATTCTTTTTGAACATCACTGCAACTATGGCACATTACTGCTTTTGAAATGGCATTTAGACTGTTTAATGCAACTCAGAGGTTGCATGAATATTTACATTGCCATCTTACTGTCTCTATAGTGTTCATTTCAGCTTATAAAGAGAGCAAATGTGATCGGTACACTGTAAGAAAATCCGTAAATTAACAATTTTTTGCATATTTATGTAATTCTTTTCATTTATTTATGGTTTTGAATTGCATTGATCTTTCCTCCACCAACTTTTGATGTTGAAAAGTTTGAAAAAGTGTCTTTTATTGATGTTTTAAATAGTTTGATGTGATACTGTATGCTACCTGTGTTGGTGTTATAAATTACAGTACACAAATCTACACTACTGTTTTACTATAGATTTTAGCGCAAGAGTGCCGTCATCTTGGAATGTTACGGTGTCTGACGTCATGGGATTGGTTCAGTTCCCTCAGCTGAAGAGCCTAGTTGAAAAAAAAAAAGAGAATACATTTATTTTTATATATTAGACACACAACTGATGCTTGTATTAGCACCAGCTCCACATCCACAACTTTAAATTAGGCTTTCCAGTCTCCGTGTTCAATCCAATACATTCACTGTATCTGTTCAGCTGAGGGAACCATGAAGTCAGACACAGCAATATTTCAAGATGGCGGCGCCCTAGGTCTAAAGCTATAGTAAAACATGCCGTTTTCTTCAAAATGGTTACATTAATGGAGTTTGTTACATATATATTCATTAAAGTAGAAATCAATGTACAAAATAATGTAAACTTGACTGAGTGCTTCACTTCCAATTTAAACTTGTAAGGCAACTTGCTGTACAGCTTCTGCACTTATAAGTTCTGCACTTGACTTGATTTAAGTTCCTAGCAGGCACACAACATCTTAAGACGTTAATATTAAGTTAGATATAGGTTGTGATGTCAGGTGACCAAAATTCAATGTCTAGCCAGCGTCTTAAGGACAACATTATTTTGACGTCCAATAATGACGATATATTTGGTTGATTTTAGGTTGTGTTGGAATGTGACCAAAATTCAATGTCGAGCCAACATTTTAATCCAATGTCATGTTGCCGTCAATTACTGACATTTTTTTTGTCAGGTATGGCAACTAAAATCCAACATCTGATAGACGTCATAGTGGTAACGTCCACACAATGTCATGCTGTAACATCATTAGACGTTGATATTTGGTTGATTTTAGGTTGGACGTTGATGTTGCCAATGTCCAAACAATCCTAAAAAGTCAAACAATTCATAATTTGACAGACTTGATGAGCAGAAAAGGTTTTTAAAATGTTGGGTTCTGATGTTGGGCTCTGATGTCTACCAGATTCTTATTTCCAAACAAAATGCAACATTCCCATTATGTTGGGGTACAAAGTCAATCTGACATCCTGTTGACATCCTGTGCCTGCTGGGTTGAGTTAAAAAAAAAAAAAAAAGATCTGCAGCAAGATTGCAAAATAGCCTTACAATTTTAAGTTGAGTCAACTTTTTTTTTGCTGCTCAGCAAGGCTGCATTTATTTTGACGTAAAATACATGAAAAACTGTACAATTGTCAAATATTATTACAATTTAAAAGATCAGTTTTCTACTGAATGTGGTTTAACATTTCATTTTGTCTTTTCAGTATCAGATGATTCTTCAGAAATCACTATAATACCATGATAAAAAAACATTTAATATTATTATTGATGTTCAAAACTGTTAATTGGTCCTGTTATTTAAACAGGAAATTGTGACATAGACTTTAAGAAATAAAGGTACGCGAGCTGTCCCTGGGGTGGTACCTTTTCAAAAGGATCCATATTGGTACCTCAAAAGTATATATTAGTGCCTAAAATTTTTAAGAGGAACACTTTTCAAAGTTCGAGCAGTGTTTTGTACTTTTTAGGTACGAATATGTACCCTTGAGGTATTAATATGGACCTTTTAGGTACAAATTTGTACCTTTTGAAAAGGTACCACCCCAGTGACAGCTCGCGTACCTTTATTTCTGAGAATGTATTAGCATTCAAAAGTACCATTGGAAATGCATTTATTAATCAAGCACAAGTTCAGTAGTTGAAAAGTAAAAGTAAAGACATTTCAAGAGTCCAATGAGATTAAAATAACACATTTTAGATGTTAGTATTAGTATTTTAGTCTTCAAGGATATCTATAAGCTAGTGTGGTACAAAACAATGACAAAATTCACATTTAGAAGATATAAGACTGACATAGACATGTAAAGCCTGTAGTTTTTCAGTTCCGCGTAAATGTATCAACCTTTCTTTTTTTTTTTCCATGTCAACTCATACTTCAGTTTCCCATCAAATCTTCAAACCAATCAAATGCTCTCTAGTATCCCACACACCTCTTTTCATTTGCTTTTTATTTGATGTGCTTGAGCTCAACCACTGAGAAAACACAAAGTAGAAAAAATCTTTAAAAAAATGTTAAACTTTTGACATCTTTACCTTTTTAGAGTTTTGTTTGGGGCATGTTTGTATGTTTACAGGTCAGCGCTTTTGACCCCATGACCTCAAGCCATGACCTTTCAGCTCAATACAAGCCTATCACAAAAAGCCACCTGTATCAGCTCTCTACTCCGTGTCTCTTTAGCCATGTAGACAGCAGGCTTGCTTGTATGCAGGATACCTGTGTAAGGTAATTAAATCCATTAGAGTGTGATTAAGGCCTGTCAGGTGCAGCACAGATGATAAGAGTGGCAGTGTTAATAGACTAAAGCTCGAGGGAGGAGGCCCAGATAGCGGCCCGATCCGTCTTTATATCCACCCGGTGTCTTTTCCAATTACTCTCCAACTTCTGTTTGCTTGTGTCCTCACGCTCATCCGCACAGAACGGCGCATGACTTTCGCCGATATAAAAGCCCACGCACGGATACTCTTGTACAAACAAACAAACATTTTCTTTTCCCCATTAAACACGAGAATGCTGCAGAAACACTAAAACGCACTCGACAAAATGCCTCATATTCTGTGTTATGGCGAACTTTGGATTATGATTGTCACGTCTTGCCTTATTATTTTTAATCACAACTTGTCAAGGAGGTGCTGTTACTATTTTTACCATGTGTGTTTAGGATTAAGGATTGGATTTATGTAAATAAATTCTCTGGTGCTTATTGTGTGATGTTGAAACATTATATTTTGATTGATTGATTGATCATTTATTTGTTTCTTTTCAATAAAATTGTTTTTGATGAAATAAAAAAAAGTTCAATTTATACACAAAGTTTGATGCTGTGTTCACACCAGACGTGGAACATGTGGATAAATTGTGTTATTCGCGCGTAAATAGCCGCGTGATCATTCGCGCGTCAAAATCTGCTTCACTCGCGCGTCAAATCTGCTTCATTCGCGCGTCAAATCTGCTTCATTCGTGCGTCAAATTCACTTCAAAACAGACGCGGATTTGCGTGTTGGGCAGGGCTTCTGTCTGCCCGATGACTCTAGCTTCGTTGCTAAATGGCTAACATGGATTTTATTGAGAAAATAACTGTTTATGTGCTTTATGAAGGCTAAAAAACAGCGTCGATACGTTTGGAGCCGTGTCAGAGTCCACTAGATCCTTTCAGAGGTGCAGCCAGCTCTGTGAGCTCATAAACTCCTCCAGAAACTTAACCTGGATGATGGAAGCATTTAGCGGTGCTTCTTACTGAGCCGAGCCCAGTTTGATGAACTGCTGTCGGTGTGTGCAGGAGGATTTTCCCCCGGGACACCAACAACAGGCGCTACGTCATAATCACGCCCCCACAAGAGCAAGCTCCTGATTGGTTAACGAGGTGCGAATGTCTGCTGAAGTTCAGATTTTTGAACTTGAGCGAAACGTGCGTTAAGCGTCAAAATGCGCAAAACGCTCAATTCGCGCCGCACCATTCACGTGTATCGCGCCATTTGCGTTGCGCCATTTGCGAAATTTGTGTCATTCGCGTTGCGCCATTTCCACATATCACGCTGCAGGATGTCTTTTTGCGTCTGCATTGACTTAACATTTAAATCACTCACGCTTGATGCTTCTTCTGCATTTTCGCCACTAGAGGGTGCATATTCACCACAAACAAAAGCAAATGGACCCTTTTTACATTTCCATATTTCTCAGCAGCATACAGTACGTTGTTACAGTTGGGTATTTTTTACAATTCTGCTTGCTCAAATAATAAACGAAAAACTTAACGATGGTGTTATCAAGACTTTCAGAAAAAGAAAAAAAAGTGAGATGGACAGTGGTGTAAAGTAACAAATTAAAAATACTCGAACTACTATAATTAAGTAGTTTTTCTTAGAAATTGTGATTTACTAAGGAGTTTTAAAAATGTGTACTTTTACTTTACTTTGAGTACATTTTTAATGCAGTATCTGTACTTTTACTCCACTACTTTCCTTCAACATGCAGTCATTACTTAAAATTAAAATCCGTCCTGTGATTCCTGTCCAATCAAGTCACACATAGAAGGTAAATCACATCATAATGAACAACCTCAAGACATGGGCGATTTATAATTGCAGCAAACCATTTGGAAGCATTAAAAGTGTCCAAGAAGATGTCCAAAATTTTTACACGCAATGACCCAGACTGTTTAGATGCATGTCATTGATGAGAAGATGACTGATGTGTACTGATGACCAAAATGGCCTTAAACACCCAGCAGGCACAAGAAGTCAACATGGCGTGAGATTGACATTGTACCCCAACGTCTTGGGGACGTTGCATTTTGTTTGGAAATGAAAATCAGATTGATGTCAGAACCGTCAAACCTACCAACTGTCCACCTTCCAACCTAAAATCAACCAAATATCCATGCTTCATGATGTTACAGCTTGACGTTGTGTGGACGTTACCACTATGGCCTCTATCAGACGATGGAATTTGGTTTCCATACCTGATAAATAAATGTCAGTATTTGACATCAATATGATGTTGGTTTAAGATGTTGGCTCGATGATGGATTTTGACTTTTTTTAGGCAAGTAATGGTACTTGAGTATGATTTTTCAGTACTCTTTCCACCACTGGAGACGGATAACGGCAGGTATAAGAGAGAACAACATCAAATTTACTGTCCCGCCCATAGAAACATCATGCATTACAAACATCTCAAATAAGCGGTTATACATATAGATGTACATTTGTTTTTGTTTTTTTTATCTATAAATTAAAAACTTTCAAGGATTTAAGATTCAGAGTCCATTTTGAGTGTGGAATTCTGGGAATTGTTGTCTTTATTACATCCATTCAGATCACTGAAGCAATTGGTTATTTCTCTAGGTTTGTACATTCTTTGCAACATTTGGGATAAAGTCAAATATAACTTTGCTCTTTCTGGATGTTTTAATGAAAAACCTGTACACATTGTGCCATTTTTGTCCATTTTCAGCGTTTAAGTTTAACATCGAAGATTTTGTTTGGATTCTCAAATGTTTCTTTAGAACAGTTTTTTCCCCCATATTTCTTTTCTTATCCGATGACATGATCAGTCTGTCTCTCTCCCGAGACCAATCAATAACAAAATTGAAAATTTTACTTTTTACTCACGCTTGAGTAGTTCCAAACCTTTATAATTATCCATTTTTGTTAAACACATAAGAAGATATTTTGAAGAATGTCAGAAACCTGTAACCATTGACCACCTTGGTGGGAAAAAAAACCCCAGATACTATGGAAATCAATAATTACTGTATAACAGCTTCTTCATAGTATCTTCTTTTGTGTTCAACAGAAAAAAGAAACAGGTTTGTGATCAGTGAAGGTTAAGTACATAAAGAACTTTCAGTTTTGGATGAACTATCCCTTTAATATGATGACAGCAATTTGGAAAACATATTGTCATTTAGTGTAATTTTGTTAAACACCACACATATTTTATATTCAGTCTACATGTGCAAGTACTAGTCAACCAAACTAGCAATGCTGGACTAAAGGACTGTACATGCAAAAACGGAATGTTGGTTACAACATAGGCTCAATATGAAAATGTACATTTCTGGAGATGGCAAATTATGTAGCCAGAAGTACGTACGGCTGCATTTACTCTTTAAAACTAACAACACGGAGCGGTATGATGCCGTTCCTTTTCGCGCTTTCCAGCTGACCACTTACCTCCATATGGATGGCTTTCTCGCTGTTACCAGTTTGTGTAGTAGCTCGCCATGTATGTCGGCAAACTTGAAGAACGGTTCCAGAAAGCAGGCAAGACAAAAACAGAAGCCAAAAAATAAAATAAACAAGTAAATAACAGGGTGAGAATGTGGTAAAATCTGAAAAAGTGGTAAAACACTGTCAGTTGGGCTTAGGGAGGGTCAATCGGTGGGCGGGTCAATTGGTGCTTTTGAAAACACTATTGGTTGGGTTCAGGGAAGAAGGAGGGTGGGTCAGTTGATCGGTCAGTCATTCAGTCAATCAGTCAACAGTTGCCTCTGGTGGATTTACGCGAGAACAGCAGGCACAAATGGCACTCGCGAAGATATTTGAGGTTTCAAAAAGCGAACTCAATGGCCTCTGGTGGATTCGTGAAAACAAAAACTGCAAAAAAACGTACCTCCTGGGATGTACTAGGCACTCTCCAGAAATGTATATACCAGTACATTTTCAGAATGAGCCTGGCTTCTTTACAAAGTCGCCAACTACTGGCCTGGGATGCATTATACAGTGTTTTAGTTGTTTTTACTGATCCATCAACGCTTTCTGTATGCAAAATGTTAAAAACAAAAAGACTAAAATATCTGTAAGTATGAATGTCTTGCACAGATTTTTCATTCTCAACTGAGAAATCATAAAACAGACTGAGAAAATATCTTCTATTTTAACATAGGGATCCAAGCCTGAAATCTCTCGTAATATCAAGAAGCGTTTGGGCCCGAAATGTCCAGAGACTGAAACATCAAGACTTGGGATGGAACATCAAGCATGGGCTTTCAGCAGACAACCCTATGGGAACCGTTCTGACTCCCTTAGCAATATTATAAAAATGCTATGGAACGCCATATCAACATCCTGGCAACCTGCTGTGCTTTTGCTTGTGAAAACTCCATTTAGAATTTCTTATGAAAATGTAAGTTCTCCTTTAATATTTTTGTACATAATAGAAATGCACTGGAAGAACGTGCCTCCCATTTCTGAGTACCACCAGGGATGCACACATAATATACAGTACATATATATATAACCATGAGATGTGGCCTTTTATCTGCTAAATAAAGATTGTGATAGCACAGATAGGCCTAGAGGAGAGCTGATCTCCAGGGGAGAGAGGCTAGAAAACAGATGAGAGCTTTAGAAATCCCCCGCCCAGACCTCAAAAGGAGAGAAAAAAAAGCTTATTATCTTGATCAGCTGCTTCTTAGCTGACACATAGGAACACTTTACTCAAGATAAGGTCTAATCTGGCTTACTGAAAAAATGCACTTGTTTATTTATTTATATATTTAGCTATCTGCTCCTTCAAGGTTACGCTGCTGAGGTGGGTCAGGGAGACGGGGAGTTTCTCTTCCATCTCTGTTTTTCCGTCCTTCATTCGCTTGTTTTCTTTAGCTTTTCATGTCATGCTTATTCTAATTTAGAAGGTCTTGTTTGTATACATTTATTTAAAACATAATTTTACAAACTACATGCAGAATTTGTACAATGTTTAACTTTAGGAGCTGTGCCCTGATTCCCTGAAGTCAAAATTATTAGCTCTTCTGTGTAATCTTTTTTTTATTTAAAAAAAAAAATAAATTTCCTAAATTAGGGGTTCTCAATCTTTTTCACTTCAGGGCCCACTTCTTTCTGCAATCAAATGCCCACCTGTCTGACATTTTCTCAAAAATGTTTGTATAAAATGGTCATTTAATTAGAATATATAATATATATATATATACAGTTGAAGTCAGAATCATTAGCCAACCTGAATTATTAGCCCCCCTAATAGAAGATTTTTTCATATACAGTGTGTATAAAAAAAAAACAGCTTCTGCTTTAAACTGACTGAATATTTGACTGAATATCTACTATTAAATATCGACCATTCAAAAATATACAGACAAATGTAAAATAAAGTAAAACACCCTAAATCTGTTGAAACGCGTCGATCTGATAGCAGTTGAGTTTGCACCTGGATATTATTGGGAGATTGCTGACAGGAACAGTGAACAGCTCCGCCAGAGCGCGTCTGAAGCTCATATGCAAGTTTATTTTACACTCTATGACAGAAACACCATTGAGCCTCGCTAGATCCTCCTGTATGGGTGCGCGTTCGTTATAAGACACTCACAGGACATTAATTTAGACCACTATGCAGATATATTAATTAGTTCACTCAAACATACACAATGAGAGCCTTTCACATCACGCAGTTTGTGAATGAACAGACTTACGCGTACTACAATAGTTGCAGATGTGATCACGAGGCTGTTTTTGCACCGAATTTGAAGTAATCAAGCAGAGAACATTATAAAGTGCATTATTTTGATCATTTTAATATTAATAATAGTGGAATCCAAAAATTCTAGTATAATATTCAGAGTTAGTTTTCATCTCGCGGCCCACCTGCAGGATCGCTGAGGCCCACTAGTGGGCCGCGGCCCACAAGGTAAAAATCCCTGTCCTAAATGATGCTTAATAGAGCAAAGAAAATTTTCACAGTATTTCCTATAATATTTTTTTTCTTCTGAAGAAAGTCTTATTTGTTTTATTTCGGCTAGAATAAAAGCAGTTTTAATATTTTTACCACCATTTTAAGGTCAATATCATTAGCCTCCTTAAGCAATATTTGTTTTCAATTGTCTACAAAACAAACCATTGTTTTACAGTGACTTGCATAATTACCCTAACTTTCCTAGTTAACCTAATTAACCTAGTTAATTAGTAAATTTGTCTTTAAACTGCACTTTAAATGACTGAATACTGAATACTTTTGAAAAATATCTACTAAAACATTATTTACTGTCATCATGGCAAAGTTAAAAGAGATCAGTTATTAGAAATGAGTTATTAAAACTATTATGTTTAGAAATGTGTTAACAAAAAACCCTCTTTTCGTTAAACAGAAATGGATAAAAAAATATACAAGGAAGTTAATAATTTATGAGGGCTAATAATTTTGACTTCAACTTATAAATTATTATTAAAAGTTTTATTGTATTTTTTCTTGAGGATAATGTGCAGATATCTGTCATATAACTTGCTCAGGCCAGTACTGAATAATGGTACCAAAAAAGTACCAAGCCTTTAGATTCTTCAGGTAATTCCTTCCAGTAATTCGTCAAGATAAATTACAAGAAAAAATCTTTAAAATTATAATAAGAACAAAGTTGTAAAAGTTTGGTTTGTATCATTTGTTTAAAATTATTCATTTTCCTTCAGCTTAGTCCCTTTATTCATCAGGGGTCGCCACAGCAGAATGAATCACCAACTTATCCAGCACATGTTTTACCAAAGTCCATTTAAGGCAAGTCATTTCACTTGGCGGCCATCTTTGAAACGCCTCTATTGCAGTATGCTCAGGCATTCTGTTTGAATGGGAAAACATCAAATTCACCAAAATTATTTGCCAAGCTTATGATTAACATACATATTTGCAATCATCAATAAAATTAAACAACAACTGTCTCATAAGTTTAATTTTGAAACATCTGAATCAAACAAAATCTAATTTTTTCAGGGTGCCTAAGCTAATGCGCATGCACACTCGAAAGGAACGAGTCACGAGACCTATTTCATTTATGGCCATTTTACATATTATCATTCTCTGAATAATGTTTCGTCAGATCTGACTGTACCTCATGTTGGTTTTATACAGATTACAAAACTAAAAAACTTTTATTTTCAAGTGTAGTTGGTTCATGTAAAGGTACAGATTTCAAGCTTTATGTGGACATACTGTATGTCTTATGTCTGTGAAGCCAACGCAATCTCACGGGAATTCGTAACTTTTTGATTTAGTGGCTAATTCGTATGAATTTAGTACGATTTGCTCATCACCCAGTGACGGTTGGGGTTAGGGGTGGGGTTAGGTGCCACGCCTCCTTTTTAAAATCGTACATTTTCGTACAACTAAACTCGTACGAATTAGCCACTAAACTAACAAAACGTAAAATACTTACGTTTCCTCGTGAGATCAGGCTGGTGAAGCAAGTATTCGCTGAGATTCCAGTGTGTTTGTTGACCACCAAACTGTCGTAAAAACACACGTCTGATCCGAGCTTCTCTCCCAGAGAAACGTGAGTCTATAGCAGTCTATCGATGATTGGTTCCTGCACTAGTAGGCGGGGCTTCATTTGCCATATTGACCGTTACACTTTTCCCCATTCAAAAATATACAAGTGAGGCGCTGTGAGACGACCATTTTTTTAAATTATTATTATTATTTTTTTGTTAAAATGATTGTTATTAATATTTTGGACATGATTGTATCAACACTAAAACAATAAATAATAATAATAATAATAATAAATCAATATACAAACATTCACCTTAAAATAACGTCTCATATAAATATAGATACATATAAAATTTATATTTTGGTAAATGAATATAGAACTATTAATATAGAGCTATGTTTAAAAGAAAAATGTCTTGATGTCTTGAAAAACTTATTCAAAAACGATGAGCATGTAAATCTTTAAGCACGACTCTATATGCATGAGGATGCTTAAGAGGAATGGAAATCTTTATGTACAATATATGCAGAACTGAAAGCAAACACAATCTCAGTTTTGCTCTTTTGACGCTCTCCCGGGTGGGCTCGGTGGAAACGAGACAGTGATACTCAGCCGAGGACACAGAATATTCTGACTTCTGACCCACGATGCATTGCAAAAAAGGTCAAGCTGACAGACGTTGTTTCGTCAAGTGGGCGGCTCGGTTTATGCCAATCTGCAGGACGGTCCCGTGAGCAGGTGCGAGTCGACCGGGAGGCCCCGTTCCTCACCGCGGCCCATCCTGACCTTCACCGTCGCCTTATCAGTCAGAAAGGTTAGCGCAGGGCTCTAGAATCCAGGATCGATTCGGAGGCCCGGCGCACTGCTTTTTTCTCCTTTATTTATCTTGGTGGACATGTTGCTTGTGGTGTTTTTCAGGGCAATAGCGAGAGTCTGATAAGAATCTATTGTTGTTGCAGATCTTTCCCTCCTTACGTCCTGCCCTTCTTGCCCTCGCAGGAGAGTCTGGCTTTGGGCCAATCCGCTCGCTCTTTCTCTCTGTCTTTTTCATCCTGGAGAGATGCTAGAGGTGAAATGGAAGAGAATCTATGGTTCCAGTAAGGCCATACGTTAGAGTTTTGCCCAGTGACGACTGCATTTCAGCCACATAATGAGAGAAAAGGTCAGAGGTTGTGCTCGGTTACTGCTAGATTTCTGGATGAGCTCATAGAAATGGACTGTTTAGGTGAATCATGCGCTTTTAAAGTTCTTCTTTTATGTGATAATGGCCTTGTTTTATCGCCAGATGTAAGCTGTACAGACACAACACTCTTTAATAGGTTAGTCATATGATACTGTACAGTTTTTGATTATTATCAGTAAAATCAATAGGCTAACATACAGTATAGGGTGTGCTTTTTTCACTCATAATGCTTACTTTTTGATTTATAGTTTGTATTTCTTGTAGTCCGTTTTAGTAAATTATTGAATTCAACTGAATTTGTAGGGGGGGAAACAATTCTCAGCATATTTTACAGAATTATACACAATTCTTTTTTAGAATTTTAGTTTATATCTCACAATTCTGCAAATTTCTTGCACTTTAGACTTTTTTTTCCACAGAACTGCTAGATATAAACACACTTTTTTTTTTTTTTTTTTTTTTTACGTCACAAATAAGTTTACATTATGGAATTTTAACCTTTTTCCCAGAATGCAGATTTTTTTTTTTTTTTTAGAAATGCAAGGATTTGTACTTTTTTGTGCAAATCTGACTTTATTTCTGGCTCTTTTGAAAATGTCAGAAACGTGAGATAAAAAAGGCTGAAATATTTTCACACTGCACTTTTCACCCCATAGACTTCTATTCATACTCAAGCGAATGCGACAGACCGGAAACGCTAGTTGTGCGACAAGTTTCACAGTTTAAACGTCGCTACGTTTGTGAACTCTGTCCTTAGTGTACATCAATTTAAAATATGGACCAAGTGCTCGCTTTTTTAAATGTCTAATCTTATTGTTTAATCCCACCTCTTTTCGTAGCGCAGTATGACAGAACTTTACATGCTCAAACTGTACTGTAACTCTCACAGCTGAAAAACTCTCAATTTTTTTTTAAATTCTTTGAGTTCAGAGAAATCCACACTGTGAGATGTAAACTTGAATTTGCAAGGAAGAAAGTTATTGTAATACTTGTTGTAACAATTCACACTATAACCTACTGGGCTATAACCTGCCTAAGATACTGTTTAACCTGTTTATTAGCAATGTTAGTTTATTACTAACTATTATTAAGACAGACGAGTCTTCGCTGAGGTCCAGCTTCCTGCACCTAGACTGCAGCTCTGCACAAGACGTTTGGCCATAGGGGAAATGGTCGTGCCCAACTGAGCCAGGTTTCTCTCGAGGTTTTTTAAAATCTTCGCTTTCGCCAATTGGTGAAGTTTTTTCCTCGCCGCTGTCGCCACTGGCTTGCATGGTTCGGCATCTGTAGAGCTGCGCATCGATGGATTGCTATTCAGTGTTTGGACTCTCAGTAGTGATTATTAACCCACACTGAACTGAGCTAAACTGAACTGAACTTAATCTCTGAAAACTGAACTGACACTGTTTCAATTCACTATAATCTTCCATGTGAAGCTGCTTTGACACAATCTACATTGTAAAAGCGCTATAGAAATAAAGATGAATTGAATTGAATTGAATATTAATCAGCTAATTAGTAGTTTATTAACACTAGAACTACAGAGGCGGTCATTTTGACCTTTTTTAAATTTTGCTATTAAATAGGTTTGTTGAAACAAAGCACACATATATATTATACCCTGACTTTTCCTGAATACTAGTAAATTTCTTTCTAACCTAGTTACTTTATTAAAATTACAAAACACAAAAGAGCTATGAGTATTTCTAACTAGAACTTAAAAAAGGATCGCATGCATTTCAGTGTCACGCTACTTTTCCCTGTGACCAAAGAGCTTAAAATCACCAAGAGGCAATACTCTGTTGCTGTTTGGGAAACAGCCACTAGATGCCGCTAGTGTCATGCGGTGGCCATTTTGGAATGAAAATTCCAATAGAACAACAGCACAGATAACTAACATTAGACAGAATGAATTAAAATGTTGAGTTAAATATTTGTTAAATATTATATATTCATACACCCCCATTGAAAAGCAACATTTTAAACAATATCTCAATGAAAAGAAAACTATTTCCAATATATTGACAAGACTAATTTTAATATAATATCTGTTTAACGTATGACATGAAAGTAAGGTTAACAAAATAACTTAGATCACATTTGTTTTTTGTTTTACTTAAATTAGGGTGATGCAAAAATGAGTAAACCCCACATCAAAAATTACTTTATCTAGTTTTTATGGCCTCCGTGATTTTTAATGACAGCAGCAAACTTCATGGAATGAACAAGTTGGCTTCATTTTGCAACATCTATCTTTTCTATTCTTCAAAAATGACCCCCCTTTTAGAGTTGCTCAGAGATGCTCAACTTAATGTCTCTTCAGAATTCCCCATATGTGTTTAATTGGATTCAGATTAGGAGACATATAATATATTAACATAGATGTGTGTGTGTGTGTGTGTGTGTGTGTGTGTGTGTGTGTGTGTGTGTGTGTGTGTGTGTGTGTGTGTGTGTGTGTGTGTGTGTGTGTGTGTGTGTGTGTATATGATGAATTTGTATCAGAATTCTATCATTTTGGACAAAGTGGCTTTTTACATAAAAGCTTTATTAGTCTTATAAAAAAATACTATATACTATTATAACATATAATAGCCTACTGCAACAAAAAGTGTACTGTCAGTCTGTTATCAACATCCTATTTTGAAAGTCATGTTAATTTAATTTAACATGTCAGTATTCATTTATATCATGCCAGTGAGTAACCTGTTAAATTAAAGTAGTTTAAAGTAATTTCACCTAAAAGTGACAGTTCCAAGAAAATAAGTATAGTTAAATATAAACATTAAGTCTGTAAAATAAACTATTAAAAGTGCTAATGATTGTGATAGTAAGTATTGTATTGTCGTCTTTCAGGTTGTATCTCCGCTTTAATGCGCTTTTAAAATAAATAAACAAAAAACAAAGCAGCTGCTTGCCATCGCGACTGCAATAAGATCCAATGGACGGCCGATCGCTTTCACTCCAAAATGATGGAATCGCAGGGCTGTTGCAATGGAACATTCTAATAAGTGTCGTCTCTTGGTGATTCTAAGCTCTTTGCTGTGACTTTAATTATGCGTGCCTCGGTTGCCTAGCAACTTCCTGCTAACAAAAACATAACTTTCTGTTGCCAAGAACATAACTTCATATATGTTTTTCAAAACAGCATATTCAGTGCCACAAAAAAAAAAAGCCTTCCAGCCTGCTTGTGAAAGTGAATGGGTGGTCTTGTAAATATATATATATGAGGAAGGAACGAGTCACGAGACCTATTTCATTTATGGCCATTTTACATATTATCATTCTCTGAATAATGTTTCGTCAGATCTGACTGTACCTCATGTTGGTTTTATACAGATTACAAAACTAAAAAACTTTTATTTTCAAGTGTAGTTGGTTCATGTAAAGGTACATTCTAATAACATTCTAATAAGTGTCGTCTCTTGGTGATTCTAAGCTCTTTGCTGTGACTTTAATTATGCGTGCCTCGGTTGCCTAGCAACTTCCTGCTAACAAAAACATAACTTTCTGTTGCCAAGAACATAACTTCATATATGTTTTTCAAAACAGCATATTCAGTGCCACAAAAAAAAAAGCCTTCCAGCCTGCTTGTGAAAGTGAATGGGTGGTCTTGTAAATATATATATATATATATATATATATATATATATATATATATATATATATATATATATATATATATATATATATATATATATATATATATATATATATATATATATATATTTATAGGTCATATTACCAAAGATATTGTATTTTTAGGATGATGACTTAATTAAATATGACGACAGACATTCAAAGCTTAATTTTAATATCTCAATAGAAGCTTCGAATGTAAATATGATGCAACAATATGCCTTATATGAGAATGTTATCCTAATTCTAGTAGTTATAGACTTCTTTTTAGTTGCAGTATTAATCTAAAAGTCTTACATTTAATGGTTTGTTAGTAGTGAGAATTGTAC
Organism: Danio kyathit; assembly: GCA_903798195.1. Taxonomy (NCBI): domain Eukaryota; kingdom Metazoa; phylum Chordata; class Actinopteri; order Cypriniformes; family Danionidae; genus Danio; species Danio kyathit. The sequence goes on along the minus strand of LR812539.1, from coordinate 19,440,791 downwards.
CTTAAATTAAGATGTGACTGAATTGTGAAATATTTTTAATTTATATATTTGATTATGCAGCCATAACAAACTGTCAAAGTAACTAGCTACAACTTGGGAAAAGTTCAGAGTTCATTTGAAAATGTCTTGTGGAATATGTCATTTTATATTGTAAATATTATATTTTACTTGTGTTTTTGCTATTCTCATTCTCATATCCTCCTGAGACTCAAAGAAAAAAAAAATTGTGTTGTTTTTTCTGTGATTTCCTACATCCTTTGGGTTAAAAAAAAAAATCTACATTTTAGATTTTTTACATTTTTTTTATTTTTTATTTTACAACATGTCCACTGTAGTGGACCACAGGACTAATTTAATTTCGAAATGACCACCAAACCCAGACAACAAAACTGCACAGGATATGGCTGTAAAGGGATATTCATCCAATATGAATGTAACAAAAACAAAACAAATGCCATTTTTTCCTTTTTTGTATTGAATTTCCTGAGAGTTTAGTCTAAAAGATAGCCAAACTCAAAAAAAAGAAGTGATGTTAATCCAAAACAAATTCAACAAAAAAAACAAATTCAAAAAAAACAAATTCAACAAAAAACAAATTCAACAAAAAACAATCACTTCTGCCTCCTACAACATGCAGTCATTAATTACATTAAGATGGTCCTGGTGTCCACTATAGTGGACATTTAAAAAAGTATGATATTTTGAAACAATTTAACAGCATTGAAAGATAAATGTATTGTTCCTGACACTTTAATAAACAAATATATATGTAATAATAATAGTAAAAAAAACATTTAAAAAGCAAAATTTTACATACCTCTCTCCTTCCTATAAAATGTGCTTTTTTGTATGTCAGCCATTTTGGATGCAGTGTAAGAAGTGGTTCCTAGCAAGCCAACCAATCAAATGACATATAAGCCCAGGATGTCCTCTAAACAGTACTACAGGACTTGACAGAGTAGCGCAAAAAATTAAAAGAAAATTCATGAAAACACAATGTCCACTACAGAGGACACAAGTCAATGGGCAGGTACTTAGGAGGATATAGACACTTAGCAGACAACTGAACTAGGAAGGACAAAGTTGGAAGGTCGTGATCTAATATACAGTTGCTAGATTTCACGGTGCACTGGTGAACATTGATGGTGCATCACATGCTTTTGTGACCTTTTCGCTTTCCTAATGACCTTGTTTTATTGCCATTCATAATTTTCAACTGGTGTACATCCAATATAATAACAAGACAAACAATTCATGCAGTTTAGGTCGAGCTTGTTACAAACATATTTACACCACAACAAGAGACTTGTTTGAAAGTTCTTTGAGAGACAATTAAATGCATTTTCATAACCCTCAAAACACAAAACAACAATCTCTTGCTCTTTGGCCCGAGGCTTGAATCAAAATGAAGCTACAGATATATAAACTCTCATATATATTCACGAGCATGCCTGTCAGACCCACATATGTGGTCCTACGCACACGTTTATGTTCTACTCACCAGAAAAAAAAAAACCCACAATCAAATATTTCACTATTACATGGTCATCATGGACAATTAGCCCGACACTTTTCCAGCTTTTATCTCCTAAACCAGAGTCCTCATCTGTTATTTATGTGTTATAGGCCTTGCTATGAATTATTCAATGCAAGAGGAAAATTTACTGCTCCCGTCTTTCTTACACGCTGGTTGTAAATCCACAGACGAAAGGAAGGGGGGAGAGAGAAAGTGGTAAGAAGGGTAAGGAGGAGAAGGGCTGGAGGCAAGTGGCCCCCGGAGGGTCGTAGACTCACACAGGCAACATCATAAAGTTACCATTAGAATGCTGTATTTATAACAGTCAGCTGGCTCTCGCTGTGCAGCCGAGGAGAAGTGGAAAACCAATCCGCCTCCTTTACCATATTAACTGTACACTTACACTTTTAAAAACAAAGCATGTTAGTTTCAGTGTCTTGAACAAGATGTGAGTTTGGCTATCGATGTTATATTATACACATTTTTTTTTCTGATTTTAACTGCAGATTGAATGTTTTTATGCTGCAAGCCTTTTTTGATTTCAGTTGAAACTTTATATTTAAGAACGTGCAGGCTTGGAGGTGACAGATTGCAAAAATATTTTTAAAAATCTGTAGTGTAAACCCCACTGTCATCATTACTAATAATATTAAGTTAATATACTGTAACTTGACACAATTTAAAATACCAAGTTTTGGCTTCAAAACTTAAACAGTTGTGTTTAACTTACTCATAAGGCAACAAAAAAACTTTTAATTAATATTTTAAGTTCTCTAAACTTAACATTTTAATTTTAAGCAATAATTCTTTAAACAATTCACCATGAAAGGAAAGAATATAAAAGCTGAAAAATTTGGAAGTTTAGTCTAGCCATTTTAAGTTATGTGTACTTAAACATTTAAGTTCAATGAAAAGACCACATTTGGTCAATTAATTGAGTTATTGATTTCCCATTACTCAAATAAATTGAGGCAACGAATTTACTCAATCAGATGAGTTCAATCAACTTATTAGGGTTTTCAGTGTGATGTAAAAACTAGGGGTGTAACGGTTCACAAAAATCACGGTTTGGTTCGATATGACACAGTGGTGTCACGGTTCGGTATGTTTTCGATACAGCAAAAAAAGAAAAAAGCCAGAGGATTTCTCTGATTGAAATCTTTTTGATGTATTAAAACTAACATCATAAAAGCTTTTTTTTTTTTTTTTTTTTTTTACTTTGAACAGTGATATAAAGCTATACTTCTGGGGTTTCTGCTTAGCTGCAAATAAAACAAATCCTTCTTTATACTCTAAACCAAAAAGCTGCTTATAAAAATAAATGTAATATTTTAGTAGTTAAACAAATAAAAAGAAAAGAACAATTTAGTTTTTATATGGAACTCAGTTTCAATCAATTTTTAAGTAATTTTATATGTTCAGAAAGTGTCCACCTTTTCTTCAGACAGCACAGATCTGCTTGATTTGACTGTCACCTGCCATTTCAGTGGATCTGAAAGCAGGAATTATTATCTGACTGAAATGGGCTTATGAAGGAATAATGTAACTGGGCTCTATTACATTTAACATTTTCTTAAAACCCGAAATTTCCACTACCGATTAAGGTCTCATATCCACAGCTATAAATGTACCGATCGCCTCGGTGATTTGTTTTGCCCTGTTCGAATCTGGAGAAATTGCCTGTCTGAATTCTGCGGGGATAGTTGCATGTAGTGCGCGTGTCCATTTTTCGTCTAATTCCAGTTAGTGATTCCGTGATGTCAGTAACTATGTTTCCAGCCCCCTATTTGTATGTGCATTTTGGAGATGTGCATAAAAAACCGGTTGATGGAAACAACATGATGCGCATAAATTTTGAAAATGCGCATAAAAAACATATGCGCATAACTGAGTAGGATAAACTTTTTATTCGATAAGAAAAGATGCGCATAAAATACGATGGAAACACTTTTACCGCACAAATTCCAGTGTGCGCATTAAAAAAAAGGTCATGTGATTTTGTTAAAAGAGATCATGTGATGATGATAATGTGTGTAAATGGACAAACCAGCAGGCTGCACATTATAAACCATCTGAAATGTTGTTTTTGTCATTCAAAAACGCCTTACCGTTTAAGTATTAGTGTTATTATATTATTAATGACATCCAGAATCAAGAGCGTCTGTGCTCCGCGTCTGACACCTTCAAACGCCACCGCGCGTTCACTGCGTGTCAGGATTGCCTTCCGAGGCGCAAGTCACTTATTAGATGAAGAAAAGATTGACGCAGCTTCTCCTACTACAGCAAATTCAGTTTTTACTGTTGCTATTTGGAGCCAGTTAATCAGAAGTGATCAAAGTGATGATTTTGTTCGCTTTGAATCGTTGGATGGAAACGCAGCTTTATTCGCACGTCTTTTATGTGATAATCCAGTTTTGCGCATAAAGTTCATTTGCATTTTTGGATGGAAACATAGCTAGTGTAAATGAGTTGACATGTTCAAATATTACCGCTAAAATAGCTTACTGTCATAGCAGATGTCATTGTTTTTTTGTTTTTTTATCCACCACTCCATCACCATCACCCTCATAACTTACAGGGAAACCAAAGCGCTCCCAAATGCCAGACTCGCTGTTGGTTATAGGAGGATTACATTAATATTACTAGCCATTTTGCGAGCTAGTGCAGCGTGTCCCTGACTAGAGTAGTGTTTGGAGGTGGGCGGGGAAAGCAGCATGTTGCCTGTCACGTCCAGGGTCACGCGTGATTTGGGATGCCTTGTTGAGCGTTGTTGCACTGAAAACATTCTGTACACTTATTCTCTTTTATCTTTTTAGAAATTTGTCTGAATCGTTCGGTTTGTAATGCGTACCGAACCGAAAGTCTTGTACCGAACGGTTCAATACGAATACGCGTATCGTTACACCCTCAGTAAAAACATATTTAAAAAATGTTTAATTTAGCAAATATAATTTTTTATATAACTTTTATATAAAATAAATTATGTTATGTTTTCATTGATTGATTAATTGACATAAGGAAATACAAAAATGCTGAGTTTACAATGCTTGTAGGTATAGTTCACAACAATAATGGTAGTAAAAATAAGGTAACCTTTAATATCAAATAACATTTAAAAAAACATCTATAGTTGGGGTTAGGGTTATTTTAATAATATAAATATATTATTATTATTATTTAATATTATAAATGTATTATTAAACTATATATGCCAGTTATTTCTAAATTATAGTCATTTATATATAATAAAAATTTATATTTGGTTTATACTATAAATTTACATGTAACAAAATTGATTGATTTTAATTTATTGGTGTTATAATTTTATTATACAAACTCACTTTTTTGACTGTTTATTTTATTTTCAGTGCATTTCTTTTATTTGCAGGCAATTACACTACTAAAATGTGTAGGTATTTCTATAATGTGTATATACAGTTGACGTCAGAATTATTAGCCCCCCTGAATTTGGGAGCTGAAGATGTTCTGTAGACTATCGAAAAAAAAAAATAGTTTAAAGGGGGTAACAATTTTGACCTTAAAATAGTAAAAAAAAAATTAAAAGCTGCTTTTATTCTAGCTGAAATAAAACAAATAAGACTTTCTCCAGAAGAAAAAAATATTATCCGACATACTGTGAAAAAATCCAGGGCGGGGGGTGGCGTGGTGGGGGGTAATAATTCTGACTTCAACTATAGATTACAGAAATACCCATATACACATATATTCGGCTCTTTTTATCTGTTAAACACATTTAGTATTAAATATATTTAATATCTATTTAATATTATATTTATTATAAAATTGTGGATTTTTTTTAAATAGGGTCACTATTTTATTATTTATTTATTAAATTACTATTACTACATTATTATTTGTGTGTTGAAAAGTTGGAATTTTTGTTTTTCATTAATTTTTTTAAAGGTGAATATTTTCCAATGCAAAATGTACCTGGTAGGACGTGATATTACCATTTACATAAATATGGAAAAGGTATGTGTCAATATAAAAAATTATATTTCTGCAACATGCTGCAGTATGTAAAAGTGATAATGTTAAAGGCATAGCTCACCCAAAAAAAGTACTTTCCACACCATTTCCTCACACTGTGGAACGTTTCTTTTTTCAGTTAAACAAAAAAGAAGAATATTAGAAACTGATAACCATTTACTTCCACATTAGAAACAAAACATGTGGAAGTCAATGACTGAGGAAAGAAACTCAAACAGGTTTGCAACAAGTAAAGAATGAGTAAATGATGGCAGAGTAAAACATTTTGGTTGAACTATCCCTTTAAAAACAACAACAAAAAAGTCATTACCTAAAATATTTTTTAAATGCAGCTGGAAACACTAAATATCCATCAGATGCTTTTATTATATTACACTGGTTACATTAAGCATGTTTTGATCCAACTGCAACATCATGCTTACCTTCAGTGTTCATTCTATCTATGAGCTGTGTCTGATGACCAAGGCTTTAATGATGTGGCACACAGGAGTGAGTCAGTCTTACCATAGCAGGCATCTTCTGCCCAGGCAGCTGGAGAGAAACTTGAGGCTCTTTAATGTTGTTCCTGTCTGAGTGAAGCATTCAGCATGAGACCGTGGTCAGAGAATATCAATGGAGTAATGAGCCAGTCAGTCTTCCCGAGGCACTGCTGCATCGACTTTTCTCAAGAAAAACGCAAGAATTGATACGCCGCCGTTTACAGCGAGAGCCAAACACTCCTGCTTCTGCTCCTGTGGGTGATGCGAAGAACTCCTGCAAGAGTGACTGTAATCAAACACTCCCGCAGCTTCAAACAAACGCCAGATTCCACAGCATCTGGTCATTTCTACGTGACAAATGAATTCGGTTTAATTCTGTTCATTCGATTGATTTTAATTAGGACGCGTGCGGTTTTTCCTGAGCCCTGGTAATTGACAGGGATGCTGTTAATCATGGTCAAGCGTCTGTGATTTTCATTCCAGAGATTTGGATCATCAGATGGTGTGGAATATGGGCAGGAGAGCTAATATTAATATCATAGGATGTGTTATGAATATTGCGTGGGGAATTGGAGAAGAAGGACACCTGCACACATTTTATGCACAACACTCTTATTCCTTAATAGTCAAGCCATTTTTATTTTTATAGCACTTTACCCAGGATTTTACTTTACGGAAATTGGATATATGGCCTTATGGCTAATATATTTGAACAAATATGTTCATATTTGGTCAAAAAAACATTATATAAATATCATTTTTACAATATTTTGAAGGTTGATTGACATGACTGTGCCTGACTATTGAGCCGAAAGGCTGATTTTAGGCTGATTTGAACTATTCTCTCACTAGAAGCAACAGCACACGATAGAAGGAATATTTTCCATGTTAAAAGGTGTTTTTGTCATAACCAACACCTGAAATTTATAACGTCTAATCTAGGGGTGTGACGAGATGCCTACTCCACGAGACGAGATGAGACGAGACACAAGATTGGGTTCATGAGAACAAGACGAGATGATACTTTGAACCAATTTTTAAGAAGTTTTTTATTCAACTGAAAAAAAATTAATTTCAAGAGTTCACACTTATCTGATGATTGATTATAAAGCTTGATTGGCATGCTGTCCCGGGAGAGAGCCCTGAGCTCATAAGATCCTCGAGCCCGGGGCTCCCTCCCATTTGCAAGGCGAGAGGGAAGTTTGAGCTCAGGCAGATCTCAAGAACGCCCCTGCTGTAGTAGCTAATGAACAGATAGTGATTGCTCTTAAGAAATAACTACTTACTAGGAGCATGTCTATGGTGCCGATTTGGATTAGTCAATTAACTTAAGTTGCATGTTTTGGGATGGTGGGAGGGACCTGGGGAACCCGGGGGAAACCCACGTGAGCGCGGGGAGAACGTGTAAATTCCGCACAGAAACGTTGGCCGGCTTGGTAAGGACTAGAACCAGTGACGTTCTTGCTGTGAGGCAACAGTGCTAACCACTGGGCCACCGTGCCACCTGTCTAGGAAAGGAGGAGAAGTAGGGGTGGAAGGGGGGATTCTTCAAAACGAAGATGGCTGTTATATGGAACTTGGGGTATTTATAGTGGCTTAGGAATCATCTGATTGGTGAATCATAAATTGGATAATGCTGGACCAGTCGCAAGCAATCATAAGCACGTGATCCTCTCGAAATTAGTTTATAAATAAACTTCACAAATCACAATTTGCAAAAATATTTAGATGCTTTTTTTAAAAATCAACTTGTCATGATGATGTTATTTTACTTCTATTTTAATGAATTCTATGCAGTAAAGGACATGCAAACACTACTAAATATTTTGCTAATATGTGAATGCGAAATAATCTTTTATATATAATTTAAATTATTGGCAAAATATTTGCTAATATATGAATGGAAAATAGATTGAAACTGAAAAAAGAACTGAAAAAAATCACAAAATGCAAAACAATTTAGGTGTTTTGGTGTTTTTTTTATTGTAATGAATGGTATTTTATTTCAAATAAAATTTTATTTATTTCTTTTTAATTAATTTTATGCTGTAAATCAGCAGTTCCCAAAAAGGGGGTCCCGGCCCACAAGGGGGCCTCAGCGAGCTTTGTTGGGGGTTATGTCATATTTTACAATTTTTTTAGCTGTAGACAATTTGGAAAACGATCATGTTGCCTTAGTTCATTTTATCCCCTGGCTGACCAAAAAATTTACAAATTTGTAATTCGTCCTACACAAAAAAGTCTCACTGATTCGCCTTCAGCAGCTAATAGTAATGACCCAAGTATACTGGACCCAGGTGAGGAAGCTCCAAACATTTCGGGTCGCAGCGCTAGCAATACTACACAAAATGCAAGAAATACCAAGATAGTTACCTGAACTATGGTTTTATTCCATTTTCTTGAAACAAAGAGTCCCTGACCCAGCCACAGTGTATTATCTGCATCAAAGTTCTTGCTAACATGAGGCCCCCCAAATTAATAAGACGTATGCAGATGACTCATCCCCAATACAGCAACAAGCCCAGGGCATTTTTTGAGCGCAAGGCAAAAGAATTGAGACACACCCAAAATGAGATGAGGGACGTCACAGCTACTGATAAGAAACTTTCAAAAAATTGGCAACTAATTGGCAACTAATATAGAGCCAATTTAAAGGCCAAAGGCTTACTATTTTCAGATACAAATGGCCTACTCATGTTTTGCTTTTATATTTTACGTTAGGCCATTATTTGTGCATAAACATATCTAGATATAGTAATAAACATACAGTTTGTTTGTAAACAACATTTTTTGTTATCCTTACTGCAAACTTGCAAACTATGAGCGATAATATCATTAAATGTTGAGAGGGGCCTTACAATATTTTCGGGGTGAAAAGTGGGTCTCAGGCAAAAAAGGTTGGGAACCACTGGCGTAAAGGACATGCAAACACTGCAAAATATTTATCTAGAAACTGACTGACTTTACATCAGAAATCGAACTCGTTTCCACAAATTGAACTTAAAAAAAAAAATCATGTAATTTTTGGTATTTAATTTTTAATTTTTTAACAGTTTCTCTTTCATTTAGCAACATTTCATTCATGCCCCCGAGACTCACTCTGAGGTACTGGATGTGACAATGAAGTAAGGACTGATAAAAGAGAGTTGTTTTAATGTAATTTAATACTGTTCACTGAATAAAAAGAGAACTTATGTTTTTCCCGGACAGCATAAACACGTGTTTTGTGATGATGATGTGACGAGGATTGAGGAGTTAAGGGTGTGTGTGTGTGTGTGTGTGTGTGTGTGTGTGTGTGTGTGTGTGTGTGTGTGTGTGTACGAATACATGCTTGGAGATGTGTGTGTCTATGGTACTTTACTGAGTTGGGTGCGTGCAGATAATAGTGTTTAACAGCCCTGTGTGTATGTCTTATCCTGTTGCAAAATGCGGCTAAAAGTCCTTCACAATTGTAATAGTTTGACTGCGGTGTTTACATGTCTGTACTGCACTTCAATAATGCGACTGAAATACTGTAGGTATACTCCACATGTCTTAATTCCAATTTTGTTTACGACGATTATGACTTTCAGCATATCTAAAGTGCTATTCCATCGCATGGTTATGAAGCATGGTTAATTTGTGTGGCTGCAGTTGTAACCTATGTTGGACGCGGCAGTTGATGAGCGTAAAAAAATCGGTTACGTCACACGTGCCCAAGCAAAAAAGTGACGCGCATCACAGAGGCAGCCTGGGTTGTCAGGTGTGTGCAAAGCATTTGGTGTGCGGTTCAAATCCAATCCTGCCTCCAATCTTCATTGCTAAATATACCCTCATGCTCCATCATACTGTAGCATCACAACTCACGAGACAACTTTTTACCCCAATGAGAAATCTTGTTGCGATTTAATCTCGCGAGATCTCGTCATACTAGATCTTGTCACATCCCTAGTTTAATTGTTTAAAATTGATCTTTAGAACTGTGATTTAGTGCAAACCAACAAATATCAATCATTCAGCATGTACGTATAATGTTAAAGAGGATTATTATGTATTAATTAGATTAGAAACTTGACCATTTTGCTGGAGTGCAGTAAGTGCACTATTCTATGCTTCTGAATGGCTGTATTTAAATTTCTGTCATGTTTCGTCTGGTGCAAACAGCCAAATTGCTTATCACTGCAAATCTTGTCAGGTAGTGTGTTGTTAGCACACAGGGTTACAATGTAACCTGCTAACCTAATGTTTATGTTAGTAATATTTTGATTATTTGCTAATTAGTAACCACCTCATGTGGAACTCTCATTTCGGGGCTGTTACTGTCCACCAGAGGTCGCATTGAGAGTCTTCATGACTGAATGATTTAAATACACAGTTTTCCACTAAGACAACCTAAGGTGCTGAAATATAATTGGCTAAACTTGCATTTAGGCGGGTTAAATGACCAAAACAAAGACAGCCGTTCCAGCACGTTAACGCACATTTTCAAAGCAGAATATCTGACTTCAGCATTGTTTTTCAGATAAACAAGCATGTTCACTTGGCATGTTTCTTAAATATTTGCAAAAATATTATGCTATTTTTATGTTTTAGAAGAGTCGAAAACTTACATACAGCACCTTTAAAATATGTTGCATGTATGACACACTTATATACTTATATATATATGAAATCCAAACATGAAGTAGCACTGTAGGTTATAATTCACTGTATTAACAAACCATTAACTAACACAATTAGCTTAAGCTAATTAGCTGTCAGTGAGGTAGAAGTTGGGTTTAGGTTTTCGGTAGGTTTAGGGATGCATAAGATCACTTAACTGTGAACAGTTAATATCTTAATAATAAGCAGATAATAAGCCTGTAGTTAATAGTTTGAATTGTGACCTAAACTAAAGAGTAACATATGAACTTGAACTGTAAGGCCTATATCGAATATATATTGCTATATGTCCAAGTTCTATATGCAATGTGAATTGTGTCAAAACAGCTTTACAAAGGAAACAGTTGATAATCAAAAATCAGGCATGACTCTTGTTATGTGTGATGCGGTTAGATTTGTTCAGTTCCACAGAATGCTAGTTTTGTTAGTTACAGTGGTTACTGCATCAGCTATTTATTTAGCTTTGGTCACACTTTATTTTGATGGTCCGTTTGTTGAATTTAAGTTACATTGCAACTAATTATCATTAGATTATAAGTAGACTGTTAGGTTGGGGTTAGGGTTAATGTAAGTTGACATGTACTTGCAAAGTTTCTTATAGTCAGTTAAATGTCTGTTGAAGGACTGTTAAATGTAAGTATCGACAGATATTAAACAGACAGTCTACTAATACTCAAATGGACCATCAAAATAAAGTGTTACCTTAGCTTTTATTCTTTCTTTCAGCAAAATCCAATAAACTTTGAAATGTCATATGTTTAGCTAGGTTGCCCCTATACGTCCTCTTCTAGTTCGACAGGTTTGTTTGTATTTGTTTTAGCCTATTAGCCTGCACGGTGGCCTTCATTTGCTTTTAAATTTCATTTCTGATGTTTACCTAGTCCTCTCAGCCTTATAGTTCAGTGTATCCTTGTGATTTAAGATTTTTTTCCCAGTTCTTTCAGACCTGATTTGCAATTATACACAAACTCTTGGAGCACAAAGTATCTTGTCAGAATGCAGTTAGCTATCATTGGCATGAATTGTGACCTAAACTAAAGTGTTATCCGTGAACTTGTACTGTATGTCATATATGTAATTTGCATATATTGCCATATATCTGAGTTCTACTGTACAGCCTATGTAATGTGAATTGTGCCAAAACATCTTTCCATAGAAAACAGTTAATAATCAAAAAGCAGGAATGACGATTGCTACGTGTGAAATAAGGTGAGGTTTGTTCAGTTTCACAGAATGCTACTTTTGTTAGCTACAGTAGTTAGCACGTCACTAAATGAATTATTTACACTACTACACTATTTCAGCGAAAGTCAATAATCTTTGAAATGTCATATGTTTAGCTAGGTTGCCCCTATACATCCTTTTCTAGTTCGACAGGTTTGTTTGTATTTGTTTTAGCCTATTAGCCTGCACGGTGGCCTTCATTTGCTTTTAAATTTCATTGCTGATGTTTACCTGGTCCTCTCAGCCTTATAGTTCAGTGTATCCTTGTGATTTAAGATTTTTTTCCCAGTTCTTTCAGACCTGATTTGCAATTATACACAAACTCTTGGAGCACAAAGTATCTTGTCAGAATGCAGTTAGCTATCATTGGCATGAATTGTGACCTAAACTAAAGTGTTATCCGTGAACTTGTACTGTATGTCATATATGTAATTTGCATATATTGCCATATATCTGAGTTCTACTGTACAGCCTATGTAATGTGAATTGTGCCAAAACATCTTTCCATAGAAAACAGTTAATAATCAAAAAGCAGGAATGACGATTGCTACGTGTGAAATAAGGTGAGGTTTGTTCAGTTTCACAGAATGCTACTTTTGTTAGCTACAGTAGTTAGCACGTCACTAAATGAATTATTTACACTACTACACTATTTCAGCGAAAGTCAATAATCTTTGAAATGTCATATGTTTAGCTAGGTTGCCCCTATACATCCTTTTCTAGTTCGACAGGTTTGTTTGTATTTGTTTTAGCCTATTAGCCTGCACGGTGGCCTTCATTTGCTTTTAAATTTCATTGCTGATGTTTACCTGGTCCTCTCAGCCTTATAGTTCAGTGTATCCTTGTGATTTAAGATTTTTTTCCCAGTTCTTTCAGACCTGATTTGCAATTATACACAAACTCTTGGAGCACAAAGTATCTTGTCAGAATGCAGTTAGCTATCATTAGCTCGCAACCCAAGGGGTCCGGAGGTAAATACAAATGCAAATAACCACTCAAAAGTCCACTCAACAAAGGTTAAAAAGTCAGTTCATTCATTTTCAAGCCCTCAATTGCAGTTTAAAGTGTTACAATACAGTAGATTTACAAACATTTAGCCAATGCTAAATGTTAATGACTTCAACACCTTTTTTTTTTTTTTTTACTAGTAATCTTTACATAATAATACAATATAAAAATGAATTTTTGGCTCAATATTCGAGTCTTGTTTCCCTTTATAAAGATGCAGTTGATGCTGTGTTGTCTTTTGACAAATTTATTGTATTTTATTGTATGTAAATATAAGACTTATAATATCTCAAGATACTTAAAATAAAAAGACAAAATACAAAGGATTTACAGCATCTTGTGAATCTTTAAGCAGAATCCTTAAGAAGACTAATTAGGTGACATTACATTTGCCCATTAGTTCTAACTAATTAGTTTCTCTCTGCCATTTGATACAACCAGTTACTTGTTCACCCATTCTTGGGCTTCTAAAACAGTCAATCTTTCAACATTTTGTCATGATCGAGCGTTCAAGAGAGGCATTAAAGCCTTCATTTCTCCATTTTTGCACATCCCATTCCAGTCCAAGTACAAGATGAGCAAAATAATGAATATTAAAAGCCTTTTAAACCAGACACAAAGACCTTTCTTGGGCTAAAACAAAGTTTCAAAGAGAAAAATCACCATTTGGTCTCTGAGGAAGGGTAAAATAATAAATCTTCCGACCTTTTTTGATAAGATAGAACTGGCTAGTGCTTGAAGATTCAATGGCAGTGATATGAAGCAATCTACGGCTGATTTGGGCCGACCTTGAGCTGATGGCAGGAGCACTAGAAGGTATTTGAACACCTCTCTTGCGCAGCTGGAGAATCCCAGTCTCATCTATTATCATTCATAGAGCTCCACTTCTACACACACAAGATATATGACTTACAGACTCTCTATCTGTGTGTGCGTTTTCATACATACGTGAACGTTTGCGCACGGCAATGTGCAGAGCTTCAAAAGCCAGGCTGCTGATTTCTCCCTGGCATCTGCTTTGATTTTGTTTTGTAAGCACACTTCAGAAATCTGACTGAAATCTTTTAATTTCTTATTTATAGGTCTCCGATCCTCTTCAGTACATTGTAAACTGTTTCATGGGATCAATCCTAGTTTTGGTTAGAGAAAGAAGGCTTGAGAACGACTTTGTCTCTTTGAGCTCTCGTTGCCGTGAAAACCCTTTCATCTCACGGTGACAACAACAATGACAAAATCAATGAGGACTAATAAATGAAGCCTGTTGTAGGGATTGCCAAATGATCGCAATGCCAATACTGTGTTGAACGACGTTGGTGATGTCATGTTGTAAACAGAGATGACTCCTCCCACTACATGGACATTGTTTATACTTGATATCGAAAGCTCAGTGAAAAAAAAATCATTTATTTATCCTGGCATCTGTTACACTTTAGTTTAGGTCTTGGTTTTAACAAACCATTAACTGACACTACACTGCAAGACCCAACAGTCAACTTTATCAAATGAGATGAGTGTAGTTAACTCAAAATTTACTGAAGGTTAATTCTACTCATTTGAAAAGAGTTTTGAACTCAGTGTTGAAGGTAATGAGTTAATTAAATACCTCATTACTTCAACTTAAATGGAGTAAGTCCACAGTACTCATATAGATTTGTTTTTTTTTTACTGAAATGGTTTGTTGCAATCGGTTTTCTCAAACAGTTTGAGTTGACTTAACTCATTGGGCTTTACAGTACTCAGTGGGTTTGAGTTCTCTTAAATTATTGGGTTTTACTGTGCTCAAATTTCTTCGTTTACTCAAATGGATTAAGTTCACAGTACTCATTTGGATTTGTTTTTTGAACTTAAATGGTTTGTTGCAATCGGTTTCCTCAAATGGTTTGAGTTACCTTAACTTCTTGGGTTTTACAGTGTACTAACATAATAAACTACTAATTGTCTGTTTATTAATAATTATTATGGTAGAAGTTGGATTTAGGTATTGGGTAGGATTATATTAGGATATTAGGGATGCATCATACTTTATATCTAGTAATGCACAGTTCAAATCTTAATAATAGGCAGGTACTGTAATAAGCCAGTAGTTAATAGCACAACATTTTCAAATCCACTAGAAATTGGTCCATCTTTAGAATTAAATATATTTCAGTTCTGCCAATAAAAGTCTGTTAACTCAATATTCTGACCCGTCAAAATTATCAAAATGTATGCATAAGAATGGAATATGAGCATTGATAAACAATGTTTATTCAAATTTGGTCATGTAAGCTGTAGCATGCTTGCTTTACACAAGAACCAATGAGGATAATTTTTGTAAATCATGACACAATTGAGCTTCCGAAAGTTCCAATTAAATTTATTCTTGCACGTCATGCAGGTATGGCTGAGTTTCTGTTTATATTTACTGATTCACATTTATATGGATTTATTTTTTTGGACCTCTTTTAGTTTTAGGTCAGTACTTTTGCCTGAGGTACAGGAATCTTGTAGATGTTTTTGACAATTTTGTATTTGTGTTCTGAAGATGAGTGGACATCTTATGGGGTTTGGAATAATGAAAAGTCAGGTGGCGTGGCTAAGCATATTTCGGCCAAGTGGTCAAACTGACCATTCCAGAGCAGGAGCAAATTGTTAAATCTTGATTAAAGAATACCAAATCAATTTATTTTTCAGTGGATTAACTTGGATTGAACGGATTAATTGTGCACCTTAAGGCTAACGTTGTGCGCTAGCCAAATAAACATTGCACATTTTAATTTCATGCAAATATCAAAAGTTGTTATCAGATTCAATTTTTTTTTTCATTCCATGCACTGCCTTGTGTATTTTGCAAAAACACAATTTTTCTAAATGATCTCTACTGCATCTTATGAATAGTTATAAATGAAGATATTTCACCTGACCACTTAATGATTGGTTCACTTGACATTAGACTTGCACAATACTGTCTTTAATTAATAATGGAAAACTTTTACACAACAATTGCATTTTGGGGGCTGAAAATGCTAAGTTTTGACACCAGTACTATTAATGCTTTGGTGTAAAGTGCAAAAAGGTGCTTTTATTATGATAATGTGTGCGTTCAGACTATAGCAATGATGCCCAAACTAAGCCTCGTGGGCCAAAGTTGGCCCATGGTAACCTTTGATTTGACCATCATTCTCCATCCCATCTGAGAAGAGAGGGAAAATAATGGCAAGGTTGTGGCCAGTGCCTTCAACGGAGCTTGTCATTTGTATTTCTCACGTAATCTTTTGTTAGTTTGTTTATTTAATCATTGAGATACAAAAAAATTAAATGTTTCAATTAAATTTTATGCATCAGAAAAAAAAAAGTAATGCTCAAAGAGCAAATCAAACATATTCAATGTATTCAGCATTGAACACCATTGTATTATAAATGGGTTGTTTGTTTTTATTGTAAGAAGTATATTGTGAAATATATAATTAATAATACGATTGAAGTATTTGTTTAATTTATTTTTATATATTTATAAATTAGGAAATTACAATGGCAACTTTAATGTAATAGTTTGGTTTATTTAACTTTGGCCTACCACCCTCAATCAAGTTTGGTTTTTGGCCCTATCTATCTATCTATCTGTCTGTCTGTCTGTCTGTCTGTCTGTCTGTCTGTCTGTCTGTCTGTCTGTCTGTCTGTCTGTCTGTCTGTCTGTCTGTCTGTCTGTCGGTCGGTCGGTCGGTCGGTCGGTCGGTCGGTCGGTCGGTCGGTGTTATTTATCTATCTATCTATCTATCTATCTATCTATCTATCTATCTATCTATCTATCTATCTATCTATCTATCTATCTATCTACCTATCTACCTATCTACCTATCTACCTACCTACCTACCTACCTACCTACCTACCTACCTACCTACCTACTTACCTACCTACCTATCTAGAAAGGTGTCTGCATCCATCCATTTATCCATCCATCCATCCATTTATGGCCTAGTGACATCACCAACTGCGCCTGACATAAATGATACACCACTTTTATTTACTTCCACAAATCTGCGTGACCGGGGTTATTTTGATCATTTGTATGCAAAACTTTTCAAAAACGCAAAAGAAAAACCTTGAGTTTTTAAGTACATGGATGTCAGTTGTGTTAAATGACACATTAATGACATTATGCAGTAGATTGTTTCTGTACTTTGCTCCCTTTTTGAGAGGTTATCACATTTTAGCAGAGAAATACACACAACAGATCAGCCGCGCGTTTGACAGACTTATGATAATATCAGCTTTTGTGGATTTGTTATCTCCTCTTGAGCAAACAGCGTTTTCCTCTGCAAACGTCGAAGGCATTAGTTTAACGTATTATCTACTATTAAAGCCAATTAAAATGTATTATTATTTAAACCGTTTACTTTGTGTTGAAGCTATTCTCAAGAGCCGTGTAAATCAAGAACACATTCTAAATGACTGGTCCCCATTAATGTAGAAGAAGCGGCATTAAAAATTGAATTTATGTAGCAGTGATGTTCATTTGAGCATCAGGGGTGATTTTCCCTCTTAAACACCGCAGTTTATAAGGCCAGCGCTTGCATACTGTGGATTTCATGTAGAATATCAACTAAGAGGTCTCATTTTTTTGCTGTTTAAAAGCTGTAATCTAGATCCAGCTGTATGTGGATTCATGTCGACAAAGACTTGTTTTCTTATACGTAATTATTATGAGTTTGCTTACAGTCTACAGTGGTGATACTACAGTGTGAATGAAACGATTCACAGGCTCCTAAAATAAATGAGATGTAATTATTCCCCTTGTTAGAGATGAAAACCAACATGTAGATTGCAAAATGGATATGATCATGTCCAGATGGTTAATTAACATCTCCTTTAATTCAGACTAAATGGATAGTGTGTTTTTCATTACAGATGAAATATGAGAGGGGTGAGAATATTCAGAGTTTTATCCAATGGAAATGTGTTATTATGAAGTACTTTAAAGCTAACAATACAAGGGATTTAAAATAATATGTTAAATAAATAATAAATAGTTATTGTAAAAAGTTACACTTTTTCTCAGTTGCTTTGGTGAATTTTTTCCACAGCACCATTTGCACAACAGTTCATGCATTTCTCAAAACAATTAGTACAAACTGCAAAACCTAGTTGATAACCTGCAAAAGCGCGTCACTTGCTCAAAATGGAGAGCTCATTCCTCAAAAGCAAGTATTGATGTCAATGAAAGTGTCAGTGTCATCAAGATGAAAAGTCCTGACACCATTGTTTATGAACAAGATAGTCAAATGGCTTTGTCGTGTTTTCATCATGACAGTTTACTCTGTACATTTTTTCTAATGCAAAAAAGTCAGATTTTGGTGACACTTCCTGAAAATGCTCAAGACAGCTCTACTATTTGCACAGCCATTTGAAAACTACAGTAAAGTTAGACATCACTGCATTTAGTGAGGTATCTGAGTACAAGACTAATATGTATATATGTGCTCAATATGCATGTTTCAAATTTTTACTGCATTTGCTCTTTGCAATTATAATTTATTCACTGCATTGTGCAAAATAATAAATACACCCTTATTTACAACAAACATAAACTTACCCTTTGGGTAGAGCTGTGCACAACTGTAAACAATA
The DNA here is from genome assembly GCA_903798195.1 of Danio kyathit. Lineage (NCBI taxonomy): Eukaryota > Metazoa > Chordata > Actinopteri > Cypriniformes > Danionidae > Danio > Danio kyathit. The sequence continues at coordinate 19,422,305 of LR812539.1, read as the reverse complement.
TTGCAGTACATATTGGAACTGAACCTACATCATACAGCACATAGGTTTGTAAATCATTCATGACATTTTTTTTAATAAAATTAGCTTGAGAGATTTTGACAACTCAACATTTTTGTATGTAATGACTCAAGTAATGAAATGAGGACTATTAGTTTTATATGGAATGACTATTCAGCATTCACAGGTTTAGTTAATTTTGACTTACATAACATAAGCAAATCATAATGTTATAAAACAGCAAGCAAATGGTGCATTTCCAAAAGCATTTGCAATTTGTTGGAAGGAATAAGAAACTGCTACTGATGTGCACAAATGACTAATTGTTTTGAGAAATGCATGAACTGTTGTGCAAATGTAAGTAGTGTTGTGAGAAATGCACCAAAGCCACTGAGAAAAACTGTAAAATGATAAATTATCTCTCCTGTGAAATTTTAATTCTTTTAAAAATATTTCCCAAGTGCTGTTTAACAGAGAGAGAGAGGGTGTTTTTTTTCAACACATTTTTCAACAAAATTGTTTTAATAACAAATTTTTAATAAGTAATTTATTATTATTTTTTTCGTGATGACAGTACATAATATATTATGGATATAAATATTAAGCTTAATGTGTAATTTAAAGGCTTAACTAGGTTAATTAGGTCAAGTAATTTAATATTTGAAAAGGAAATTAAATTTTTTTACAGGAGGGTTAATATTTTTGCCTTTAACTGTTATTCAGTATTAATCGCATCCAAAATAAAGTTTTGTATTTACAAAATATATTCGTAGGTACTGTGTGTTTATTCTGTGTATATACAGCAGGGAAAATAAATATTGAACATGTGTTTTTTCCTGAGAATAATATTTCTAAAGGAGTTGTTGACATGGAATCAAACCAGATTTAGGTAAAAACCCAAAAAATAAAAACATAAAAAGGAAAGAAAAGATAACAAATCTGAAAAATGAGTTATGTGTAGTAAAAATGGAATAATACAAGGAGAAAGTACTGAACTATTGAATTGTATTAATTTTTATTTATAATGTAATGGCAATGGCAGCTTAAAGACGCCGATCATATGGAGAATGAAGTCACATGAATTGCTCAGGTGTGAGTTTTTCACACACTTCAACAGAGTGTAAAAATCTTGATGGTTCTGTGGGTCTCATCTATCAAATCTGATCTTTAATTTGTATTCTATATTGGATTCAAGTCAGGTGATTGGCTGGGCCATTCTACAGCTTGCTTTTCTGTCTCTGAAAGCATTTGAGAGTTTCCTTGTCTGTGTTTTGGATCATTATCTTGCTGAAATGTCCATCCTGGTTTCATCTTCATCATCCTGGTAATGTAGATGGAACTGAACAGCTAATATTAATTTACAATGAGGAAGGGCAGAGGGTTGCTGAAGAACTACTGAGAGATTTCAACTGCTGTCTGGGCTTTCATTGCCTTTCTACACCTCCCTTTCTTCATGTGTTCAATACGTTTTCCATGCATGATTTCATTTTACTTAATTTGTAAATAATTAGATTTGTTTTCTTTTCATATATGTATTACTTTGGTTGTTACTAACATCAGGGGAAAATCTCAAATCAACGGCACCTTTAGAAATTTGTTTTCTGAGAAAAATGGTGACGTGTTCAATACTTATTTTCCCTGCTGTATTTGAGAAAACGTTTATTTGTAATTATATCTAAAAATAAATATCTATGTACATATTTTTGTTCAATAAATATGTGTATTTTATGTATGTTTGTATTTAAACCAGCCTGATCTCACGAGGAAACGTAAGTATTTTACGTTTTTGTCAGTTTAGTGGCTAATTTGTACGAATTCGTACGAGTTCAGTCGTACGAAAATGTACGATTTTAAAAAGGAGACGTGGCACCTAACCCCAACCGTCATTGGGTGATGGGCAAAACGTACTAATTTGTACGAATTAGATCGTACGAATTCATACGAATTAGCCACTAATCAAAAAGTTACGAATTGGCCGTGAGATAGCATTGATTTAAACAGTACAGGTAAATACACAATAAATATACACAGTACACACACACACATATTATGTATACAAACTTTTAATTTGGATGTTATTAATCATATGACAGTAGTAGTTTTATTTTAATTAGCTTTTAAAAAACATTTTTATGCTTTAACTGCTTTTTAAAGGTGTCTATGCACATTATGCGTTAACGATAATTGTAATATTTTTGTAAACTAACGTATACATGTTAAGAAAATAGAGACATTGCTATTCTTTCTACGTTTTTTGGACACTTCTTTCTACAAGGCTCTTATATTCAAGGACGAATATTATCATATCCTCTAACACTAACGACATGTAAGGCATCAAAGCAATCACAGAAAACATAAAAAAAATCACTGATTGTGTAGCATGGTGCACATCTATTTCCTCTTCTCATCTTCTCCCTAACCCCCTCTGAAGTCTGGATGATCAATAATTTACATGCATCAGTACAGGTCTAGGAATGCACAATGCTTTCTAGACTATTTGCTTTGCCTCAATGTGGGTTTAGTGAAGAGGTGTTTTTTTTTGCCTGCCGTGCAATGACAGCTTATCTTGGCAGTTATTAAAGTGTTTTTGTGATTGCTATGTAATAATAGCTATGTGTCACTGGCTGTTGTGTCTTTTTGATGGCTAATGTTGTTATTCAGGTATACAAGGTTTTACACATACAAATGTTTTCATATATACTGATGTATAGTGTTGGTGCTGTGTGCGATATTGCTTCAACATGTTTGTCAAATGGTTTTTCGAGCCATTCATGTTTTTGCAGACTCTGGTATGTTGCATGACTATAGATTTGCTTACTTGGCAAATGGATGTAGATAGACTGGATTGCCATATAGAAATCAGATATGGAAATATATGCAAATTAGATATGTCTCACATGTTCACTTTAGAGATAGTATTTGAATGATTCTCTAGCATAATGTCTAAAATGATGACAAAACAGGCGATTTTACTCACATTTTAAGATTATAAGGCTGAACGGAATGAAATGCCATCAGTCTACAGAGATTTCCCAATATTTCTGTTGCAATCGGGAGATCACAATAATTAACCCTGCAAAAGCCAAAGCAAAGCAAACACTACAAGATTAATATGGTATAAATACAGCACTACAACATACACAAGAGAGAGAGATCATCTTAGAATGTCACTTACCAGTTCTATAATGATTTGATCAGCTGTAGTTAGAAACTTAAGCTGAGTTTTTCATCCCCTAAGGACGTATCATGCTGTCTCTGTCGCCATCTTGTGCCGGAACGTCAACCTTCTTTGCTCTGCTCAATGACAGGCTAATAGCCGCCAAATCACTGAATCTCTGAAATTATAAATATTTCAAATAAGCACTATCCTTATAAATAAACTTTATAGATGCAATCTAAACAACTACATTCTCCTCAAAAATAAATTATGTACATTGTCCAACAGCTGCAATAATTGTCAAACTGTAGTGAGTTTATTGATCTGCTGTCTCTCTATGTGGGCGGAGTAATATAGAAGTGTGAAGAGGCTTTACGAGTGCTGATATTGCAGAATATCGCAGGACTGTCGGTCAATCTAATTCGAGAACCAGACAGAACTGTAAATATATATACATATACATATCGTCACCTTAGAATTATAGGGTTCTATCTGATATGTTTGTCAAAATTGAGTTATTGACATATTCTTATTAAATGACAACTTATTTACATTATGGGATGTTTTTTATAAGTTGTTTACATTTTAAGACCAACAAATGTTACACACATGCTGTTTGCTATATGGAATTCAAAAATCTTGAAGCTCAATATCTCAAATCATTCAGAACGCAGATAGAACCTTATGTTTCCAAAGTGGTGATATGTACATGCATGAACATACATATGAACATATTTGTAATTCCAGTAGCTGAAAAAATTATATATGTAAATGGCCGTTTTTGCAGGATTTTGAAATATGTGTTGCATACAGTATATGACATATTTTATAAATGTGAAATTTAAGTATGAACTTGGTAACACTTTATTTTGATGGTCCATTTGAGTATTAGTAGACTCTCAGTTTAATATCTGTTGATACTGACATTTAACAATCCTTCAACAGACATTTAACTGACTAAAAGAAACTTTGCAAGTACACGTCAACTTACACTAACCCTAACCCCAACCCTAACCCCAACCTAATAACCTACTTATAATCTACTGAGAATTAGTTGCAATGTATCTTAAATTCAACTAACGGACCATCAAAATAAAGTGTGACCATGAACTTTTATGTCATATATGTCATTTGCATATATTGCCATATATTATATTTCTATGGGTTAAAACAGACACCTCAATTACCCAACTAAATTGATTCAGAGGTCTCTGATCATGATTCAAGAAAGTACTTCCATATTCTCCTGAATAACAGGCCTTTAAGGACAACATATTAGTCAAGATTGGCCTTATATTTGTGTTTTACATATTTTTTTTTTTTTAAATCAATGAATTAACCATAAAAGCTGTGGACAGCTTTTTTTTTTTTTTTAGTTGAACTTATTGCATATACATGTGTAGGAGTTTCCCTCCCAAACAATATTTATGAGATGAGATTATTTATATGAATTCTGTGGCCATCAGCTGCGCTTTCCATTGACATTAGTAGTTCAGTTTAATTAAATTCACCTTTATTTCTATAGCGCTTTTACAATGTAGATTGTGTCAAAGCAGCTTCACGTAGAAGGTTATAGTAAATTGAAACAGCGTCAGTTCAGTTTTCAGTGTTGAAGTTCAGTTCAGTTTAGCTCAGTTCCGTGTGGTCTAATAATCACTACTGAGAGTCCAAACACTGAAGAGCAATTCCATCGATGTGCAGCTCTACAGATCCCGAACCATGCAAGCCAGTGGCGAAGAAAAAACTTCACCAATTGGCGAAAGTGAAGAATAAAAAAAACCTCAAGAGAAACCAGGCTCAGTTGGGCATGACCATTTCTCCTATGGCCAAACGTCTTGTGCAGAGCTGCAGTCTAGGCGCCGGAGGCTGGAGAATGCTGGACCTCAGCGAAGACTCGTCTAACATTGCTAGGTAGAGACTCTAAACAAATCTATTTACATGTACAGTATAATATCCTTCAGTTGTCGAAGTTTGGTTTAACCTTAGGTTCTATGGTAATTCAACTAAGCTCAATGTTTTTTAATAAGTTTCACCTTGTGTAAAATAATGTAAAGGGATAGTTCACCCAAGAACAAAAATTCTGTCATCCTTTACTCCCCCTTAACTTACTCCAAATTTACTTAAGTTTCTTTTTTTTTGCTGAAGACAAATTAAGATATTTAAAAATATTCTAAACAGGTAGCTATTGACTTTTATAATATATATTTTTTTCCATATATGTATGGCAATGTTTGCAAGTTTCCAGCATTATCCATAATATTTTTTCTGCGTTCAAAAGACAAAAGGAAACTCACAAAGACAACATGACCTTCAGTTAGAAAGTCAATTTAATTTTTTTTACAGGGTGGAGTTTCTGGAAATGTGCAAGAACTCTCAAATGTGTAAGGTTTCTCATATAGACAGGCCTGCACCTTCGTATGAGGAGGTACAAAAATTTGCCGAAGGAAATTGAAAGCTGTCATGGATGGATTAGTCCTGTAATAGTTGGACACATATCTTGAGCCTGCGAGCTTTACTCAGAGACTGTGGGCAAATGAGGGGAAGGGATAGAAAAAGGAAATGAAATTCATTTCATAGCTCCTCAAGCACCCTTGCCTTCACCCGGAGAAACCCTCTCTAAAGCCTCCGCGCAGACTCTCCACCAATGACTGACTGGAACCTTTGGTAGCGCTTCCCTCGCTGGGTCTTCTGCACCCAAAATCCTTCCCTTCCAGAGGGAGACTGAGCAACCTGAAGTGCTCTCTGTATGCGGCGCTGAGAGCGGTCTGCTCAATTATGAGATTCATGAGTTTCAAGCAATTTTCTGGAATCGTGGCTGTTTTTGCAAACGCTCAGAGATGGAGATTTTTGCTGAACCATGAAATGTCCGGAAAATTACCCAGACTTTGGAGATCCTTTAATAGACTTTGGATAAAATATCACCCTTTTGAAACTTTAAATCTTCCCTGATTCCCTGAAAAAAGTACAATAGTTCATCAAAAGCGGGTTGTCTTGTGGTCGATGGTGTCCAAAAATAAGACTTCATTGACTTTATAGAAAAGCAGGCTAATTTTTATTTTCTAAAGTGGTTCTGTCTTTCAGATACTAACATGGATAAATACAGTGCACAGCATGAATGAGTACAGCCCATATTTTGAATATAAAAATGAATATTTTCCCAGTATTTGGTGCATTTTAACAAAAGAGTTTTATTTAACGGTTATATTCATCAAATATGAGAGTGGCCACCTAACATCTTTAGCAATAGAAAGATAATACATTTCTATTGTACAAGATAATACAATAGAAAGATAATACATATTTTATAATACATAATAAAATTAAATATATAGTTTTACTGTTTTTCTTTATTAAAAAATGTCCACATATTAATTTGGGTGTACTAACGGTTGGGCCATTATCTTAAGTTATTTTGTAAGATTAGTTCCAGATTTGGCTTCAGTACTGAATAATCTAATGTATATGTCAAATATATTATTGTAAAGTATCCTATAGGAAATATTAACTTAAAAGAGATGTGTGAGGGGGTGTACTCATTTATGCTGGGTACTCTACAGTAAATATTAGCAGTTTATTTACTCTTCCCTCATCCACTCCACTCTCCACGGTTTCAGCTAAATAAGCCAAATGTATGATGCAGTTGTTGTCAGAATTAACTGGTGATTTGAAATATGTTAATAAGTTCAAAATGTAACAATTTTGGAGATGCTGATCTTTCGCCATTCTTGGAGACTGTAGCTGTATTTGTATGCCTATTACAGACAGTGTATAGCTGCCTAGGGACGTTAGCAAGATGGCTGCCAAGTGAATAGGGATGCCTTAAAGGGACTTTGGGGCCAACTAAATAAGTAGCCTAAATAACTATAAGCTTTTATTGTTCAAAACAGCTGCAATCTGACAGTAATATTCTTAAAATTTACTTTGCAAGTATGTAGTGCTGTTTTTTAATTTTGCAACTAGCATTATTGTTATTGTAGTTCCCTATATAGATTATATATGATATATTCTATTCTATAGGGATGAATGCAAATGTTATTTAGATCATCATAATGGCTATTATTAAGCCCCAGTATACTCATGACAAAGTGAGTGAGGAAAAAAACGAAAACATGAAAAAAATATTAAGCATCCCATCTCCACCCATTGCGGTATTTGTTTAGTTTTGCTTTCAATTATAATTACAACCTTAAAAGGGACATATTATGCCCCTTTTTACAAGATGTAAGTCAAAATTTCCTACAATTTATAACTCTTTAAATAGCTCCTTATAGACTTTGATTGTGCTGTTTTGGTGACTGTTGCTTTAAATCCAAATGAGATTGTGCTCTTTTCAAAAGAGGGCGGAGCTACAAAAGCCCATGCATCAGCATAGAGGCAGAATCAAAACTGGACTGATGTTATCTTTGTGGAAAAACGGAAAATGTCTTTTTAAAATGTTGAACTTCACACCAGTTTATTTGTTGATTTTACATGAAATACACTCACCGGCCACTTTATTAGGTACACTTATTATTATTATTATTAGGTATTAGGTCCAACTGCTCGTTAATGCAAATTTCTAATCAGTCAATCATATGACAGCAACTCAATGCATTAAGGCATGTAGATATGGTCAAGACGATCTGCTGCAGTTCAAACTGAGCATCAGAATGGGGAAGAAAGTGCTAATTGATTTAAGTGACTTTGAACGTGGCATGGTTGTTGGAGCCAGAAAGGCTGATCCGAGTATTTTAGAAACTGCTGATTTATGGGATTTTCATGCACAACCATCTCTAGGGTTTACAGAGAATGGTCCTAAAAGAGAAAATATCCAGTGAGTGGCGGTTCTGTGGGTGCAAATGTCTTGATGCCAGAAGTCAGAGGAGAATGGCCAGACTGATTCAAGCTAATAGAAAGGCAAGAGTAACTCAAATGACCACTCAGTACAATTGAGGTACTGTACCTTATGCAGAAGAGCATCTCTGAACGCACAACATGTCAAACCTTGAGGCAGATGGGCTACCGCAGCAGAAGAACACACCAGGTGCCACTCCTGTCAGCTAGGAACAGGAAAGGTGAGGCTACAATTCACATAGGATCACCAAAATTGGACAGTAGAAGATTGGAAAAGTGTTGCCTGGTCTGATGAGTCTCGATTTCTGCTGCAACATTTGAATAGTAGGGTCAGAATTTGGCGTCAACACAATTTGGTTTCTTGAACATGACAATGAGTTCACTGTACTCAAATGGCCTCCACAGTCACCAGACCCTCAATCCAGTAGAGCACCTTTCTGAGGAATATTACCAGTACATTGTTGAGTCTATGCCATGAAGAATTAAAGCAGTTTAGAAGGCAAAGGGCATCCAACCAGGTACTAGTAAGGTGTACCTAATAAAGTGTTGGGTTTGTTTTTTACTGTCTGGCTTTGTTTAACGATAACAACCACCTGCATGTACTTTATCCCTTATATAATATACAGAATTTAGGTATTTGTAGTTCAATCTCTGCCTCTCTCTCACACACACATAATGTGCTTGTTTGCCATTACCTTATTCTTACAGTATATGAACTCTGTTGGCTTCTTGCCAATTAAATAAGACCATTTGGCTCCCTGTTGCTCAAGAATAATGAGTGCATATGTTTAAAAGAAGGCATGAACTATTTTTTTCTGTCTTTTTCTACCTACATTACCAACAGATATGGCTATAGCACCCAATCCAGAGCTTTAAAGAGTCAAACCCTCACTTGGAGTCAGAGACGGAGAGAGAAAGAGAGAGAGAGGAACAAACCCCCTCAGATGAATTATACAGCATATGTCAGCTTTCTGTGGACCGGCTACTTGAAGTGCCCAAAGGTCCTGGATCATTAAAATTTCATCCTTATACTCCTAATCAATCATTGATCTATGGTATTATTAGATGTAATTCTTTCACCCCGTGTGCCCATGTCACAGTGTCTCACAAGTCATTTGCACTCGACGTGTCACCTTTGTCTTGCCCATATTTTTAAACTTTTCCCCATCTCTTTAATTGCGTGAGGTAGAGGTCTGAACTGGGACTTTCAGCTCCTGCTGCTGTGCTTGGAGAAGACAAACTGCCACGGCATGGATACTTTTGGTATGACACAAGCCACAGGTTTGTGTCGACATGGCTTGCTTCCCATCTAATTCATTTAGTGGGTCTGGCACTCTGGTGGCACTGGGAGATAAGTGTTAATCTAGGACAAGCGAAGTGTGCAGCACAGGCCTGCAGCGGAGCCGAATCTTCCAACTCACATGATAACAGCAGACTAGCCCGGACAGGCCAGGAAATAGGGAGACTTTATCGCTCGCAAGCCATTGCCGAATGCAGGCGGGATTGTGACTTGAGTGTGCATGTGTATGATCTCTCACAAGTAGTGTGGAATATACCAATGTCTACTGTATGCTTGTTCTTTGATTATGTGAAACACAAGCATTGTGGTGCATAGGTTTACATTGAGAAGCTTTTCATCCAATATTGAACTGCAAGGCCTGTGGGAACTCTGGGTATAACAACAGGCTATCAGGATGTCATTGATTTTAAGATGGCGACCCAGGATTTCACAGTATTCAAATATGGCATGTTATTAGTCAAACTATTTAAAATATATTTATCTGTTTTTTTTAGTCCTGTCTGTAATTCTGTTGCACTGTAGAAGCTCTGTCACAAAAACAAATTCCTTGTATGTGTGAACATACCTGGCAATAAAGCTCTTTCTGATTCTAATTACGCTGCCTCACTGGAATATTCGATTCTGATTGGTCAATCACGACATTCCAATGTAGGTTATTCCTATGCAAGGCCTGTATAGGAACTCAGGGTATAACAACAGGCCTTCTTTGATTTCAAGATGGAGACCCAGGATGACCAATAAGGCATGTTTTTACACTTGCTCACTGGAATACTCAATTCTTATTGGTCATTTACGACATCCCAAGGTATGTTATTCCCCAATTACAACCGCTTAAACTAATAACTAACACATATATAATAATAAATATGTTTATCCATTACTGAACTGCAAGGCCTGTGGGAACTCAGGGTATAACAACAGGCCTTCAGGATGTGATTGATTTCAAGATGACGACCCAGGATTTCACAGTATTCAAATATGGCATGTTATTACGCTGGTTCAGAATACTTGATTCTGATTGGTCAATCACAACATCCCAAGGTATGTTATTCCCCAATTACAACCAATTAAACTAATAACTAACAAATATATAATAATAAATATGTTCATCCATTACTGAACTGCAAGGCCTGTTGGAACTCAGGGTATAACAACAGACCTTCAGGATGTCTTTGATTTCAAGATGGAGACCCAGGATGACCCATAAGGCATGTTATTACACTTGCTCACTGGAATACTCAATTCTTATTGGTCATTTACGACATCCCAAGGTATGTAATTCCCCAATTACAACCGTTTAAACTAATAAATAACACATATATAATAATAAATATGTTCATCCACTACCAAACTGCAAGGCTTGTAGGAACTCAGGGTATTACAACAGACCTTCAGGATGTGATTGTTTTCAAGATGACGACCCAGGATTTCACAGTATTCAAATATGGCATGTCATTACGCTGGCTCAGAATACTCGATTCTGATTGGTCAATCACAACATCCCAAGGTATGTTATTCCCCAATTACAACCGATTAAACTAATATCTAACAAATATATAATAATAAATATGTTTATCCACTACTAAACTGCAAGGACTCTAGGAACTCAGGGTATAACAACAGACCTTCAGGATGTGATTGTTTTCAAGATGACGACCCAGGATTTCACAGTATTCAAATATGGCATGTTATTACGCTTGCTCACTGGAATACTCGATTCTGATTGGTCAATCACGACATCCCAAGGTATGTTATTCCCCAATTACAACCGATTAAACTAATAACTAACAAATATATAATAATAAATATGTTCATCTATTATTGAACTGCAAGGCCTGTGGGAACTCAGGGTATAACAACAGACCTTCAGGATGTCTTTGATTTCAAGATGGAGACCCAGGATGACCCATAAGTAGGGCCAGACAGAATCTGCGGATGTTTTTTGCTATTTCTGCTGAGAATTTTGGTAAAAATCTGCGGATTTCTGTGGATTTATTTCAGGAGTATCATAACTAAAACCTTAAAATGTGAAATAAAAAATAATATCTTTTTAACTTTTATTTAATGTTTAAAATGCAAATCTAATTAGATTAACAGTAAATAGTTAAGTAAATAAACAGTAAATAAACAGAAAAGTAAATTAACAGAATTAATGATGGGCTAAAAATCTGCGGAAAATCTGCGAAAAATCTGCGGAATTCTGCGTGCGCAGATTCCGTGTGGGCCTACCCATAAGGCGTGTTATTACGCTGGCTCACTGGAATACTCAATTCTTATTGGTCAATCACGACATTCCAAGGTATCTTATTAATTACGACCAATTAAACCAGAGGCAGAGGCTCACCCGGGTACTACGAATAATCACTGTTGATTACTATTGTCTCTTTGCTCTTCTTCACTCTTTAGCTCCATTTTGCAACTAAATAATAGTATTAAAAAGTTAAGCAATTTTTTTAGCTAGATTTGTTTTATCAATTTGCATCTGATGGTTTAGTTTTGTGGCAATAAAATTAAATAAAAATAATTTTGTTTAGCAAGCAGGTTGATGTATAGTTGTTTTACCTGTACAAGGCTCTTCAGTCGTATATCAACTCTCTTCTTTTAACCAGGCTGCTGATAAGCTTATCAGGCTTTATTCTGTAAGAACAACCGGCTGGGTGTACTTTATTCCTTACTTATTTACATTTAGACATTTAGCAGACACTTGTGTCCAAAGCGATTTACAATTGAGGAGGTATTCATCGATTTATCAAGAAAAGGCAATACACACAAGAGGTGCTAGTTATACAAAGATAAATTTAGTGCTACAGTTTTTTTTTTTTTGAGCAAGAGAGTTTTTCAACGGGTGGTTTGTCAAGGCCACTCACCTGTGTGAAGCACATTTCATAACTGCTCAATGTTTGTGTCGGTTAATTGCAGAGAGTTAAAAGAGTGTGTTTTCTACAGATGGTTTGTTAAACACTCATCTGTTATTACTCAGCTGTCTGAAATACTTGATTCTGATTGGTCAGTCGTGACATTCCAAGGCATGATATACCAAGATAACAACCACTGAATAACACAGGCTCATCTGGGAACTTTAAATCACCTTAGAACAGACTGCATGATTAACCAATAAAATCTGAACAACAGATTTGTCCAGAAGAATATTTCTATGATAATGATGAACATTTCAAATTTTATCTATGTATTTTGTTTTGTTTAATTATGAATTTTGTCTGATGAATAGACTTGTTCGGTATTTCTTTATGGAAAGATTGTACAAAAGGTTTGACCAGCTTGTCTGTGCAGTACTGTTTGCTGTTTCTCTGCTGCTTTCTCAGTATTTTCCCTCCCAGGTATCGCAAAACAGTTTATTCTTCATAATAATGTCTTCATAATAATGTCATAAAAAACCAAAGAATGAAAATGACCAGTGGCACATGTGTTTTTTTATTGAAGGCAGCGTTGTAGTCATTTAGTACCATAAATGAAATCTCAGCGGCACAGATGACTGCAGCTCATGTTTATATTAAATGCCAAATTCATCTTTGTTGCTTGAAGGTAAACACTAAAGCTGGAAACGTAAATGAAATTTGTATTGCTAAAATATTAAAAACTTTTAAAACATCCATCCGGAACAGCATGACTCACACTGAGGAACATTTCAGCACACAGTGTCTCTGTCTGTCACATGTCAAGATTTGACTCAGGCATTCAGTCTTTCTACAAACTCTAAGTAGTTTTGCAAGGATGTCAACCAATCCAAACAGTTTACTAATATTCCATTGACTGGTATTTGATGTCTAAATGCTAAATTTGACTATTTTTCCAAGGCTGGGCCAGTTAGCAGTTCTGTGTGGAGTTTGCATGTTCTACACCATTTGCATGGGTTTCCTCCGGGTGTGCTCCAGTTTCCTCAAGGGTCCAAAGACATGCGCTATAAATTAATTGGATGAACAAAATTGGCCTTAGTGTATAAGCGTGTGTGTGAATGTGAGAGTGTATGAGTGTTTCCCAGTACTAGGTTGCAGCTGGAAGGGCATTCGATGCATAAAACATATGCTGGAATAGCTGGCGGTTCATTTCGCTGTGGTGACCCCTGATAAATAAGGAACTAAGCAGAAGGAAAATTAATGAACAAATTACTTTTTTCCTCAAAAGGAAATACTAAGGTTGGTTTAATAAATTACATTTTTTGTTACTAATCAAAGGCTAATACTGCATACAATGGCTAATCAAAAATAAACACAAAAATTTGAAATATAAATATTGTAAATTTTTACACATATACATGACACTGATGACAAAAGTCTTATGTTGTATGGGTACATTTTTGCCAATAGTCAAATGAGTCAATATAATAGATTATTCTTTTATGGCAAAAAGCATTAGAAGTTAAGCTAAAGCTTATTTTCCATCAAGACATTTTGTAAATTTCAATTTTTGATTGGACGCTTTAAAAGAAACATTGTATCTAATCTTTGATCAGAAGCTAAGTAATGCAAGAGATTTGGAAAAACTGCATGTAATCGATTACATTTAATATTAATACACAAAATAAATAATTATTTTACCAACATTTCTTTTAATGATCCTTTAACAATTCCAACACAGGCTCATTGTGAAAACGTAGTCCTATTTAGGTTTCTGGAGATCGCGAATTATGTAGCCAGAGCTACGTACTGTATGGCTGCATTTTTTCTTTAAAGGGCCACGAAACCCCCTGTCTCAGCAGGGTGTTTTCACACCTCTGTTTTGAAAAAAGTCAGGAAAGTTGGGCGTGTCCAGCTCTGGGAGTGTGGGAGTGTCGGGGGAGGGAAAGAGGGTAAGATATGCATAGAAGGGCGTTTCCATTTGGGCGCGCGCTTAGTTTCACAGGCAAAACAAACAGAGAGAGGCTGATTTGATACGCATGGCGAATGAGAGAAAAAAAATCCTCCGCATTTCTCTGTAACTTATGTACTCGGTAGGTAGATAGCGTCAGAAAGCCGTGTCTGTATAGGCTATCCTGTCACAAAATGCGGCGAAAATCCTGCACGACGGGAATAGTTTGTGTTTGTATGTTTACACTCAGAGAGCAGCATTTACAGCGGATCTTTCAGTCTATAATATTGTACTGTAATATTGCAGTGATATTAACATACTGTAAACTTAGTAACTAAATCATTTTGACTGAGGTATGTCTTTAAAAACTGAAAGAGCACTGCTGAAGATACGACAAACTTTGTAATCTGGGTTAAACAAAGAGCACTGATCGCACACACTTACCTAATCTGTAGCGACAGGACAAAAAGGAGACGAGCGACAAATCCATATTTCACCATTTCCAGATGCAAAAAGCTCTCGGGTAAAAAATGTTCCTTACAAACGAGTTTCTGTCGCGTGCACTGTAATCCACACGTGAGTCCAGCAGCTCTCTCATAGAGGGAAAATGAAAACAAAACCTTGTTGCAGCACACTAATAAACGCAAAACCGATGACTCTTGTCTCCAAATTCTTTTTCTTTCACTTGTTTTGGCAACGCAACGTGGCGTCTCTCTTCCGTCTGTACAGTGTAAACTGGTAAACAGTCTCCGGAGCTATCATGCATATTAATGAAGTTTCGCGTCATACACAATAGAGCGCGCTGATTGGTTTGAAGCACGTCTTTGTCATGAATTAATGCCGCACACCCACATACGTCAGAATGTTCTGGAAAAGACAGACAGCCACTCTCCACTCTGGATTTACACCTAAGTATCTTATGGCCGTGACGCAGCTTCAAAAATTCTTTTCAAACCGGAAGAACGAATTTGCTCAAAATAACGCAAAAACAACCAATTTTCACTTTTTAGTGCAATATATTTGTCCTAATAGTGTTTATACTGTAGCAGCGTGGGACACATATATGACTGTCAACAGCTCAAAAAATGTGTTTTGGTGTTTCGTGACCCTTTAAAATGAAGGCTTCGGTGCAGTATGACGTTTTTCCTTTTTTCGCTTAGCAGCTCACTGCTCGCCTCTGTGTTGATGGCTTTCCCGCTGTTGTCAGTTTGCAGTTTGTTGCCGGTAGCTCGACACGTACGGCGGCGGACTTGAGACGCAGAGCGGAGTTGACTGGCCGCGACAACATGTTTCGAGTCTGATGATGAACGGTTCGAGAAAGCAGGTTAGACAAAAGACAAAAGCCCAAAAATAAAATGAAAAATTAAATAACAGGGTGAGAACGTGGTAAGATCTGAAAACGTGGTAAAAATTGGCGGCCTTTCTTTTTCTGGGTTGCTTTTGTAAACACAGCGGTTGGGTTCAGGGAAGGTGGTAGGCGGGTCGATTGGTGCTTTTTTAAAATGCTATTGGTTGGTTTTAGGGAAGGGTGTGGGGATCAGTCGGTTGGTCAGTCAGTAAATGAGTCAGTCAACAGCGACCTCTGGTGGGTTTACGTGAGAACAGCAGGCGCGAATAGCACTCGCGAGAGAAATTGGCAGATTTGTGAAAACTAAAATTGCAAAAATGTAGCTACTGGGACGTATTTGGTTCTCTCCTGAAATGTATATAGGGCAACATAATCGGAATGAGCCTGGGTTGAACAATTCTACTAAGCCTAACCCTGAACCTAATCCTCTACTAATATTCTAATTAATGATTTTGTAGTTATTTATAGTCAGAATGGAGTAAAAGCATAATTCTTCATATTAATTTGCCATGTTAATGAAGACTGTCCAGTCATGTGCACATTAATAATCACAGTCAAAGTCACAATTTATTTTATAATACTATCCTACACACACACACGGTCCAATATTCTCCAAACTTACTCCAGGAGCACCTAAAAGGAAGGCTGATAGGATATACAGCACACCCGCATCATATCCCACACAGGTCTCCATCCCTCTGCATCTCTCATTGTTTCATTGTCTCATTAATTCAAACTTGCTTTCCTTCCCCTATATTCAATCTGAACCCATCCCCTCTTTTCATCTCCAGTCTTTAGCTGTGGTTTTATCTCTCTTTCTCGCTATCCCTCAGCTGCCAGTGATGGGTTTCATTACTGTACTCCATCTCAGGACACGGACAGCCTCTCCCTCGCGCCGTGCGGCTTCATATAATCCTTTTAATTAAAGGCCTTGCTCCTCACCCGCGCTGCCCCAAGCTTTGCTTCCGCCACACGCTCCTGCGCCCTCGTCTTTTGTTCTCTGGAAACTCACCCGCTCATTTTGTCAAGCCATGCTCTTGCCATTTGAAAGAAGGTGGCGTCACCTTTGTCTCCCTTCTTTTATATGGCTTTAATCTCCACACCAATATTGCTGGGGAGCGTGTGGGCGCATGCAGGCGCCTTTTGTGTGGACGCGCATTTGTGTGTGTTTGGTCATTGATCCGGCTTGAGGCTCATCAGGGTTAAATGCAATCAGGGATTTAAAACACCCTCGATAGCGTGCGATTGGGACGTCGGATAAGAGCCAACAGGAAGCGGGAGCCATTTGTAGCAAAGCGCATCGATTTTGCTTTATACACTGAACAAAATCCCGTAGTGAATGGTGCTCTGGAACTGCAAGGGAAACCTCTAAAATTAGAACTAAAAAGGAACTGAGGGGAATGAATGCCCAAGTCCATTTCCTTTTTACGCCCTCCATTTCTCTTTCTCTCACGCCATCATCCATTCTCAATTCTTCACGCAAAAACCTCCCGCCGTATGCACGGCCGTTTGGTCCCGCTGGGAGTTGACGGCTTGTCCAAACAGATTCCCCACACCGGCTGATTGATAAAAGACTCTTTAACCTGTGCCTCCATGCCCTTGACCCGGCCCATCCACTATTCATTTGGGTTTAAAGTCACATTGGGCTGTCTGGAGTATCTGTCTCTGGATCTACAGGTTATTAATCTCCCTCTGGAGCCGTTGTTTTATGCATGCGCTCCCTTTGTGTCAGCGTGAGGGGGCTTCCTGCCCTGCACGGACAGGGTATTTATTCACCCACGCTCCACATTGACCGCTCTGGACCCCCACACTGCAAGTCAAACTTTATCCCATGTTTGAAAGACAACACTAGATTGTTATTTATCAAATATTCAGGATAGGGGGTTATTTATGTGCACTGAAAAAAGGCTTAGGCTAGTATTGTTATTGTTTTCATGAAACTTCATAAAACATGTCTTATTTTTTCACTAAATTTTTCAAAAGAGACGTTATACACCTTTAAAACATTTTGCAAATCTAGTAGAAGTGTGTAAAATAATGATGAAATAATTTACAACCATAGCAATAAAGATACAAATTACAACTACATTTCTTTTTAGCATTTTAGCAATTTATCATGTTTTGTAACATGTTTTATCACGTTGCTAAATGTTTCACTTTGTTAACATGCCTCTAACGTGACTCAGTACACTGCTAGCATGTTTTAGCATATCACTATTATGTTTCTAGTATTATTTAATAAACTGTTAGCATGCTACTTACTATAATGTTTCCATCATTATTTAGCACAATGCTAGGATGTTTTATCAGGCTGATAGCATTATAACATGTTTTCATTTATTGCTAGCATCTTTCTAGAAAGATTCAGCTGAAATAAGTTGATGTTTCTAGCATGGTTTGACACTTCTAACACATTTTGGCATATCGTTGACATATTTTTAACCCATTTTAGAACAGTGTTAACAAGAAAGTTGCTAACATTTTACTAATGCTTTATCACACAGCTAATGTTTAATTTGTTAACATTTATGACATGATTTTATTTAATACACTGCTCACATGCTTTAGCATATTTCTAGCATGTTTTTGTTTTATAGGACGTACTGTAATATCTTGTTAACAAGCTTCTAACAGGACTTAGTACACTGCTAGCATGTTTTAGCATATCACTATTATGTTTGTATTATTATTAAATACATTATTTACATGTTAGTTACTATAATGTTTTCAACATTATTTAGCACAACGCTAGGGTGTTTTATTAGGCTGATAGCATGATAACTTGTTTTCATTTATTGCTTGCATCTTTCTAGGAAGATTCACCCTGCTGAAAAATCCAGCTTAAACCAGCCTAGGCTGGTTGGTTGGTTTTAGCTGGTTGACCAGCCTGGTTTTAGAGGGGTTTTGGCCATTTCCAGGCTGGTTTCCAGCCATTTCCAGCCTGGTCTTAGCTGGTCACCCTGCTGAAAATTCAACTTAAACCAGCCTAAGCTGGTTGGCTGGTTTTAGCTGGTCAACCAGCCTGGTTTTAGAGGGGTTTTGGCCATTTCCAGGCTGGTTTCCAGCCATTTCCAGGCTGGTATTAGCTGGTCAGGCTGGAAAATTTCCAGCCAAAACCAGCTAAAACCAACTTGACCAGCCTGGTTTAAGCTGGACATAGCTGGTTTTGGCTGGGCTCCCAGCTTGGCTAGGCTGGTCAAGCTGGTTTAAGCTGGTCATTTTCCAGCCTGACCAGCTAAGACCAGGCTGGAAATGGCTGGAAACCAGCCTGGAAATGGCCAAAACCCCTCTAAAACCAGGCTGGTCGACCAGCTAAAACCAGCCAACCAGCTTAGGCTGGTTTAAGCTGGATTTTTCAGCAGGGCAGGCTGGAAAATGATCAGCTAAAACCAACTAAAACCAACTTGACCAGCCTGGTTTAAGCTGGACATAGCTGGTTTTGGCTGGGCTCCCAGCCTGGCTAGGCTGGTCAAGCTGGTTTTAGCTGGTCATCTCCCAGCCTGACCAGCTAAGGCCAGGCTGGAAATGGCCAAAACCCCTCTAAAACCAGGCTGGTCGATCAGCTAAAACCAGCCAACCATCCTAGGCTGGTTTAAGCTGGATTTTTCAGCAGGGCAGCTGAAACATGTTCATATGTTTTTAGCATAGTTTGACACTTCTAACATATTTTAGTATATCATTGACATGGCACATTTTAGAACATTGTTAACAAGGAAATTGCTAGCATTTTGCTAATGCTTTATCATGCAGCTAATGCTTCTTTTGTTAACATGCTTATAATATGATTTAATACATTGCTATTATGTTTTAGTATATCTGTTTTAGTATTATTTAGCACATTGTTAGCATGTTAGTTACTATGATGTTTCCAACATTATTTAGCACAAAGCTATAGGATGCTTTATCAGGCTGATAGCCTGATAACCTGTTTTCATTTATATTCTAACATGGTTTGACACTTCTAACACATTTTAGCATATCATTGACAGATTTTGTTAGCACATTCTAGAACATTATTAACAAGGAAGTTGCTAACATTTTACTAATGCTTTATCACACAGCTGTTTCATTTGATAATATTTCTAACATGATTTGCTAGCATATAACTATTATGTTTCTAGTATTATTTAACACATTGTTAGCATGATAGTTACTATATTTCCAACATTATTTAGCACAGTGCTATATGAAGTTTTATCAGGCTGATAGCATGATAACCTGTTTTCATTTGTTTTCTAGCATGATTTGACACTTCTATCACATTTTAGAATACAGTTGACATATTAGCACATTCATGAACATAATTAACACGGACGTTGCTAGCATTTTACTAATGCTGCATCACACAGCTAATGCTTCTTATGTTTACATTTCTAACATGATACACTGCTCATGCTTTAGCATATTTCTAGCATGTTTATAACATTATTTACCACACATATAGGATGTACTGTAAAATCACAAGGGTGGCATGTTTCTAGCACGATGAGGTAAAAGTTTCATTTTGTTATCATGCTTCTAACATGATTTAATATACTGCTAGTGTGTTTTAGCATGTCACTATTATATTTCTAGTATTGACACATTGTAAGCATGCTAGTTGCTATAAAGTTTCCAGCATTATTTAGCACAACGCTACAGGATGTTTTACCAGGCTGATAGCATGACAACCTGTTTTCATTAATTGTCTAGCATGATTTGAAACTTCCAACAAATTTTGGCATATTGTTGACATATTTTTAGCACATTTTAGAACAATGTTAACAAGGAAGTTGCTAGCATTTTACTAATGCTGTATCACACAGCTAATATTTGTTATTATGTCTAACTTGATTTGCTAGCATATCACTATTATGTTTCTTTTAACACATTGTTAGATTGTTAGTTACTATAATGTTCATTCATTCGTTTTCCTTTAGCTTAGTCCCTTTAATCATCAGGGTCGCCACAGCGGAATGAACCACCAACTTATCCAGCATATGCTTTACACAGCGGATGCCCTTTCAGCTGCAACCCAGTACTGGAAAAGTTATAATGTTTTCAACATTCTTTAGCACAATGTTATAGGACGTTTTACCTACGTTTAACCTGTTTTCGTTCATATTCTAGCATGACCCTGCTGAAAAAAACAGCATATGCTGGTATGTTTTGATGCTGGTATGCTGGTCTTGCTGGTTTCAATGCTGGTTTTGCTGGTTTAATGCTGGTTTTGCTAGTCTCGATGCTGGTTTTGCTGGTCTTGATGCTGGTCTTGCTGGTCTTGATGCTGGTCTTACTGGTTTTATTGCTGGTCTTGTTGGTCTCAATGCTGACCAGCACTCATGCCAGCAAGACCAGCATTGAGACCAGCACTGAAACCAGCAAGACCAGCACTAAAACCAGCAAGACCAGCATACCAGCATCAAAACATACCTTACCAGCATATGCTGGTTTTTTCAGCTGGGGATTTGACACTTCTAACACATTTTAGCATATCGTTGACATTTTTTACCACATTCTAGAACATTATTAACAAGAAAGTTGTTAGCATTTTACTAATGCTTTATCACACAGCTAATGTTTCATTTGTTAATATTTCTAACATGATTTAATATGCTGCTCACATGCTTTAGCATATTTCTAGCATGTTTATAGCATTATTTAACACACATATAGGATGTACTGTAATATTACATGGGTGACGATGAGCTAGCACGATGAGCTATTTTGTTAACATGCTTCTAACATTATTTAATACACTGCTAGTGTGTTTTAGCATATCACTATTGTGTTTTAGTGTAATTTAGCACATTGTTAGCATGTTAGTTACTGTTCCCAACATTATTTATCACATTGCTATAGGATGTTTTATCAGGCTGATAGCATGTTAACCTGTTTTTATTCATTTTCCAGCATGATTTGACACTTTCAACACATTTTAGCATATCGTTGACATATTTCTAGCACATTTTAGAACATTAACAGCATTTTACTAATGCTGTATCACACAGCTAATGCTTCTTATGTCAACATTTCTAACATGATTCAATTCACTGCTCACATGCTTTAGCAAATTTATAGTACAGTATGTTTCTATAAGTATTTAAAACACTTATAGGACATACTGTAATATTTTGTTAACATGCTTCTAACAGGATTTAGCACACTGCTAGCATGTTTTAGCATATCACTATTATGTTTTAGTATTATTTAGCACATTGTTAGCATGTTAGTTACTGTTTCCAACATTATTTAGCACAAAGCTATATAAAGTTTTATCAGGCTGATAGCATGATAACATGTTTTCTTTCATTTGATTTGACACTTCTAACACATTTTAGCATACTGTATCATTGACATAACCGCAGCACATTTCAGAACATTGTTTACAAGGAAGTTGATAGCATTTTACTAATGCATTATCATGCAGCTAATGCTTCTTTTGTTAACATTTGATGCAATATCCCTGCTGAAAAATCCAGCTTAAACCAGCCTTTGCTAGTTGGCTGGTTTTAGCTGGTCGACCAGCCTGGTTTTAGAGGGGTTTTGGCCATTTCCAGGCTGGTTTCCAGCCATTTCCAGCCTGGTCTTAGCTGGTCAGGCTGGAAAATTAACAGCTTAAACCAGCTAAAACCAGCTTGACCAGCCTGGTTTAAGCTGGACATAGCTGGTTTTGGCTGGTCAAGCTGGTTTTAGCTGGTCAACTCCCAGCCTGACCAGCTAAGACCAGGCTGGAATTGGCTGGAAACCAGCTTGGAAAAGGCCAAAACCCCTCTAAAACCAGGCTGGTCGACCAGCTAAAACCAGCCAACCATCTTAGGCTGGTTTAGGCTGGATTTTTCAGCAGGGATTACATAGGTGATGTTTCTAGCATGATTTAACATACAGATAGCATGTTTGCTAGCATGTTTTTAACACACTGCCAACATTATTAAGCACACTGCTAACTAATGTTGTGTGTCTCATTCAATATAAATTTTAAAAATGTATGTAAACCTAAAACAAATATTTGATTATTTTTACATCTGTTGTTTTTTTTTATCGAAGTAGTGGGTTTGAAAGCAGAGAGAAGCAGCTCATCTTTGCATGCAGTGCATGGTCCTTGACTAATCTTTGGCAGTGCTCGTTGGACAGGAGTAGAAGGAGGGTGTGTGTGTTTGTGTGGACGCATTGGCTTGGATGGAAGTAGATGAAGGGTGTGTGTGTGTGTTGGACAGGACGGATTGGCTTGGATGGAGGGCTGACCTTCAACAGCATTCACAAATCATTGGTGCGACATTGTCACGCATTGTGTTCTGATCGATCGAGGAGACAATAGGTTATTCAACACTGCCACGACAGGTCACCGACATCTCCTGCACCCTTCACAATGAGAGACCTCTAACAATACCAGATGGGACCGTGTCTACCCATTTAGGGTCATTGAAAATGACCAATTAATGTCATGTTTGCACTGTCCCAGCACTAAATTGCAAGAAAAGCGACACAATGAGCCCCTCTTCGACTTGAGATATAGGACGATTTTACAAAATGTGCCGGCAGACAAGAGGTTAAAATTCCCACCCAGCGTTTTTCATTTCCTTTTATCAGCAGTTCATATATTGTAGATGTTGCTCTCTTTTGCAGTTTAATACATTGGAGATGACAGGTCTGCCTTTTTGACCCCTTCGGCTGTGTTTGAATAAGGAAGTGATCCAAAACCACTACCCTCCTCTTGGACCGCAGACATATAGGTAGACGACTGCTGGAATAAAAACTAATCAAATACAACAAGCGAGCTTTCTGCAAGTAGCGAGGAAGGAGAGAAATAGAGATGGAGAGAGACAGAGCGAGAAAGGCCGAGGGTGGAGGATATGAGAGAGAGATTTGGAAAGAGATGAAATGATCCTCCCACATACATTTTCTTTTCTCTTTCTTTTGCTCTCTCAATGTCTTTCCTTTTTTTATGGGAGCGGCTATATTTTGAAATGCAAATGGGGCTTCAAAGGGCCCTTAAAATTTCATATCGACCAATAGGCATTTGGCTACGTATATATTACAGCTCATGTCTATTCTAAGTGAAGAGTGTTTGTATCTAGCCACTATAAATCAAAGACCTTTGGGGTTGTTTACATTCATGTATGTGAGGTAGTGTTTGACCTTATTCAACTGAGGAGATGGATGGATCCCTGCTGTGTGGAACATTCACTATATTGCAATTTAAGAGCTTTGAAGAGGATCTGCTTTTTGTTGGAATGAATGAATGAATGAATGTGTGTGTGTGTGTGTGTGTGGCTTAAATGTTCCAGACCAAAATCTAAGTATGAACTGTTTCAACTGTGAAACATACACTGACTGATTTTAAAATACATCAGCACCTTAATTTTTTTGTCCCAAGATGGACGTTTGTGATTATTTTTTTGCGAAGACACATTGATAAAATTACTTAAATGGTCAAACAACATCCTATAATCCTGTATGTATGTATGTATGTATGTATGTATGAATGTATGTATGTATATATGTAATGTGTATTTATATAGCCCATTTATTGTGTATGGCCATACACCCAAAGCGCTTCACAATCATGAGGGGAGTCTCTCCACACCACCACCAGTGTGTAACATCCACTTGGATGATGCGCCGGCAGCCACAGGACAACGGCGCCAGTGCGCTCACCACTCACCAGCTATTGGTGGAGTGAAGAGACAGTGATAGAGCCAATTCGGTGGATGGGGATGATTAGGAGGCCATGATGGGTAAGGGCCAGGACACCGGGGTTACACCACTACTCTTTACGAGAAGTGCAATGGGATTTTTAATGACCACAGAGAGTCAGGACCTCGGTTTAACGTCTCATCTAAAAGACATCGCCCACTGACAGTGTAGTGTCCCCTTCACTTTTACTGGGGCATTAGGACCACAGGTTGAGCACCCCCTGCTGGCCTCTCTAACACCACTTCCAACAGCAACCTAGTTTTCCCATGTGGTCTCCCATATATATATATATACACATAAATATTTGCAGATGAACATAATTTTAACATTTTTGGCTCTATACACCAACACAAAGGATTTGTAATGAACCAACTTTAACTGCCGACTGTCAGCTTTAATTTGAGGGTATTTACATCCAAATCAGGAAAACGCTGTAGAAATTACAACAGTTTGCCTATGTGCCTCCCACTTGTTAAGGGTCCAAAAGTAATTTGACAGAATAATAATCAAAAAAAGCAGCAGGATGAATTCTCAAGAGTTTCATTATAAAAAAGCAGTAGGATGAATTCTGAAGAGTTTCAGGCAATATTTTCTGCTCCCAAAAGCTTTCAAACTCATTGGACGGCGCTTTATTGTGCAGATGGAGAATGACCCAAAGCATTCTGCAAAAGCAACCACAGAGTTTTTGAAGAGAAATAAGTGGAATGTTATGCAATGGCCAAGTCAATCACCTAAGCTGAATCCAATTGAGCATGCATTTCACCTGCTAAAGACAAAACTAAAGAGAGAATGCACCAAAAACAAGCAGGAACTGAAGACAGTTGCTGTAGAGGCCTGGCAGAGTGTGGGGACTCGATGCAGACACCAATAACTGAGTCGACACCTGTGATCAGAATCACCTTGATCGAGAGCCGTTTTTGGTCTCTGACCAAAATCAGAAGGTCAGGCCACATTGGTGCAGTACAGAGCAGGAAGCGCATGCCTTGAGGCTATCGGCCTCATGATGGTTCATCATCATCAGTTAAGTGTCATCGGACCCACTATACTGATGAAGTTAACTCAAGACGAACGGGTAACTGGTCACGAGAACAATATTTTTAACAAAGAGCTTGTGTTTGACCTCAGGAAATGGGGTTTTCCAGCCCCCATGCAAGACAGAGAAGTGACTGACTTTGCTCCAAAACAGAGAATCAAAATCCTCTCTGAAATTTTAAACTATCATCAAACATTAAAGTTCATCAGATCATCCTCAAAACGATGATAGCGGACTTTTAATGAAATGTAATGTTATTGCTCTTGTATGACACCTGAATCCTGTATATGTTAAGAATGCATTAATCATGGATAACCCATTATGCTTGGAGTTATTACAAACGTACCATTACGTGTATGTTATTTGAGATGAATGAGTGAAATCCTTTCCCTTTCTTTCATTCCTTTTTAATTATAGATATGTAAAATGTATCATGTTCATATTAAAATTGTATGGTTAATGCTATATGTCTGAGCACCATAGCTCATGTGAGTAAGTCACGCCAAAGTGCATGTGACGACATGGGATTGCCACGCAGATCCACGGACAATGCCTCATTTATCCAGCTCTATAGGGGCCGGAAACATTGGTGATAAAACCCATCTCCCCAACCATTCTTTAGGCTAGGCTAGGCGAGGGCAGAACGGCAGAGAGGCGAGGGCAGAAAGGCAGCGAAGCAGCAGCAGCTGTCCAGGACAACTCTTCTCCGGGTCCAGTCCAGCTGGACTTGGACATTAAGATGGGTTGAGACCAGCCTCAAACTTCCCCATCTCCCGTTTACTCTTCTTTCTTTTCTTTCCGTCGGGAGTCTAGTTAAGTTGCGTCGCGAAACCCGTCAGCACGACAACAGTTTGGCCGACTCCAACTTAAACTACTGGACTTCACTTCACTTCAGCCTCAGAGACGTCACTTCAACGACCAAACCAAACACCAGCGAACTCAAATGGGAATTTAGCTCCACAGAAGGACTTCCCCACATCACTAAGGAACGCAAGTACATCTCCAGATCCATTGCTGAACTGGTGTATGATCTGCTAATCATGTTACATGATAGATAACCCTGTCTAAGACACAGTAAAGGTTGAATTGATTATTTGGTTCGCTTGGTTAGGTTTTACATCTTGAGGTTTTACATCACATCTCTCCTAAACTCTTCTTTCCTTCTATTCCTTGTCTGCAACCAGTATGAGTGCGTGTGTGTATGTGTGTTTTTGTTAGTTTTGTTTGTAGTCAATAAAGTCTCTTTTGTATTGAAAGGAAAGTGACCTGTGTATACTTTTAAGCTAATGCATTATACCTAGGTCTTGTTACCCTGCTTAAATATTAAAGTGTTTTACTTTAGTTCGAATAGTAATATTCATTTTTGAGTCAACAGCCCTGTCTGTTCAAACGAGCGCTGGACGAGTCGTTTGTTCAGTTCAAGAGAGTCGATTCTTTTGGAGCCGCTTTAAATTCTGTTATATTCCCTTTGAGCTAATTTAAAGTTAACGCACTACATAATTGTGTATTACGTGTGCGAGGCCCTACACAGAGCATCACCAGGAATGAAACCCAGTGTCTGGTGACTATGCGTTCCAGACTTCAGGCTGTAATTGACTGCAAAGGATTTGCAACCAAGTATTAAAAATTGAAAGTTTGATTTATGATTATTATTCTGTCCAATTACTTTTGGACCCTTAACAAGTGGGAGGCACATATGCAAACTGTTGTAATTTCTAAACCATTCATATATACACTTAAAGTCAGAATTATTAGCCCCCCTGAATTATTAGCCCCCCTGTTTATTTTTCCCCCAATTTCTGTTAAACGGAGAGAAGTTTTTTCAGCACATTTCTAAACATAATAGTTTTAAAAACTCATTTCTAATAACTGATTTATTTTATCTTTGTCATGATGACAGCACATAATATTTTACTAGATATTTTTCAAGACACTTCTACACAGCTTAAAGTGACATTTAAATGTTTAACTAGGTTAATTAGGTTAACTAGGCAGGTTAGGGTGATTAGGCAAGTTATTGTATAACGATGGTTTGTTCTGTAGACTATCGAAAAAAATATAGCTTAAAGGGGCTAATAATTTTGACCATAAAATGGCATTTAAAAATTAAAAACTGCTTTTATTGTAGCCGAAATAAAACAAATAAGACTTTCTCCAGAAGACAAAATATTATCAGACATACTGTGAAAATTTCCTTGCTGTGTTAAACATCATTTGGGAAACATTTAAAAAAGAAAACAAAATTAAAACGGGGGCTAATATTTCTGACCTCAACTGTGTGTGTGTGTTGTGTGTGTGTGTGTGTGTGTGTGTGTGTGTGTGTGTGTGTGTATATATATATATATATATATATATATATATATATATATATATATATATATATATTTTTTTTTTTTTTTTTTTTTTTTATTACACAGTTGTACTTTAATTCTGTGATAAATGAGTTTCTTCATATTTTACTTGCTGTTCAATCTTTTTATTAAAAACGTTTAATATGTAAATAACATCATTTTGTAATGCATATTCAATGATCAGCTCGTTTGCTATTATAATGAGTCTTTGAATCTTTATTTTACTGTCTTAGCAAACAGAGATATATGTGATTAATTGTGATTAATTAATCTGCATCTCACGACAGCCCTAATTCCCAGATGAATGCTGATATTTAAAACAGGCCGATGGATGTTTTTTCTCTTCTAATTCCAGAATGAGATGAACTTTTATCCTCCATCCCTGGCCTTTACAGCTCCAATCCTAATAGCGCAGGACATTGATCTTAATAATGACCGGTTTATGACCAATATGCACCACTAATTGATTCAATTTGGCCATTTTTATTGAAGCACCGAGTTTCCATGAAGCACATTGTTCATTGTGTGTATGTTTGAAACATGGAAGACAGGTGCTTTCTAATTTATAGAAATTTCATGAATATTTCAGCGTTTGGAAAATGTCTTAGACAGAGCATGCATTATTCAAGACACATGGTGCATGTGCTTGCATTCAATTATAGATGTGACAAATAAGCCCTGTGGGCAAACGTATGCAGTTATTTATATGTGTGCTTAACACTAGTTTGATATGAGCTATAAAAGTTTCATGCATTTATTCTGCTGTGTAATGAAAGGACGTTTTAATGTGCATTGTGCAGACAATTGCAGGAAGCTGAGCAGCCTGTGTCTTTATCAAGGATTAAATTGGGCTGTCAGTTTAACGTGTTAATTTAATGCAATTAATTATGGTAAAACATTATGTATTAGCACATTTAATCAAGCTTAAATGTACATTGCATGTAAGCGATTCAAGCTTGACTTAAAATTATGAATGCAAGTTCACATATCAGTGCAGAATACTGTGACTCAACAGGTGGTACAACTAGTTAGTTGTTAATAAAATATGTAACCGGACCACTTTTGTACTAAAAACATGTAATTATACAAAAAAAAACTTGACTGATTTAAGTCAAACTTAACCAACAACATGCCCAAAGATGCGTATAATAGTGTTCTTGAAAAATATTTTCCATTATGTTTTACTCATTAAAGAAAGCATTTGCTACGACTAGTATCCAAAGCATAAACAAAACTTGACACACAGTGTTATTAATGTTAACGTTAGTGGTTTCGTTTAAACAGCAGGACATAATTGGTCATAAACTGATTGAAAACTATGTTCACTTGTTTGTCATCATGACACATTTAGGAGTGTGTTCTGTTTCATATACACACTGAACAAAACTTTACCCCTTACAAAAATAAACCATGGTTTTCATTCATTCATTTTCCTACGGCTTAGTCCCTTTATTCATCAGGGGTTACCACAGAAGAATGAACCCCTAACTTATCCAGCATATGTTTTACACAGTGGATGCCCTTCCAGCTGCAACCCAGTACTTGGAAACATCCATACACTCATTCACACACATGCGCTACGGTTAATTTAGTTTATTTAATTCACCTATACTGCATGTCTGGACTGTGGGGGAAGCCGGAGCATGGTTTGTTACATTGTAGCCAAGTACCATTCAACTAAAAATATATGTATTGATAGTATAAACCGTATATACAATATACAAACAACAATACTCCAAAACTGTTTACTACACTTACTACAATAGTTAATTGTCATGACAGTATAGAGATTCTCTGTTGTATTTACAATGTGCCTGAAACATTGAGTTGTGTTAGTAGAATGTTATTTAAAAGGTAACAGTAATGCAACATTCTTTTAAACTTTATTTTACTCACAATATAATACTCTTTAAAAGTGTATTTGCAATATTCCAAGAATGTATGCTGCATTCTGCATATATCAATAATGACAAAATAGAATTGGAATGTTGATTTGAGAAGATCTTTGTTTATCAAGTAAAAATTCCATCATAGGGAGGACATTCTGAGAATGTTGTTCTCAGTACATATTAAAGGTGTAGAATGTAAGTTTGACACCCAGTGGTTAAACTAGGTATTGCACTCCTGCATCAAAACAAATGCA
Source organism: Danio kyathit (assembly GCA_903798195.1). Lineage (NCBI taxonomy): Eukaryota > Metazoa > Chordata > Actinopteri > Cypriniformes > Danionidae > Danio > Danio kyathit. Next base: position 19,392,661 of record LR812539.1, on the reverse strand, counting down.
AGCGCAGGTTGCCAGATTGAGAACAATAGCGATTGATTTAAACCGTGTTCTTAATAAAAGCAACAGCACCCGATAGAAGGAATCCTTTACATATTAAAAGGAGTTTTTGTTCTAATCAACACCTCAAATTGATATATTAGAAACGTCATCTGTTTCTCACAGGTGAACAACAGAAAACTGACATTGATCACCTCAGGTAGACCTCATGTGCTTTATTTAGTGCAATGTGAGTTTGAATGCCATTTTAAATGACATTTATTGTCATATACTGAAAGCACCAGCAGATAGTTCACCTCAGATCTTGAAAATAAAATAAATCGTCTGAAATTGAACTTCAGAACTACATATCAGTGATTCAGCATGTACATTTAATAATGTTAAAGAGGTTTAATACTGTATGTATTAAATAGATTATAAACCTTACCATTTCGTGAGTGAGTGCACTATTCTGTGCTTCTGAATGGCTGTATTCAAATTTCGTTAAAGTTTCGTCTGGTGCAAACAGCCAAATTGCTTATCACTGCGTATCTCGTCAAGTAGCGTGTTGTTGGGACACAGGGTTGCAATGTAACCTGTTCACCTAATGTTTACATTTGTAATATTTATATAATTTGCTAATTAATAACCTCATGTGGAAATCTGCGTCTTATTTCGGAGTCCACTGTCCACCGGCGGTCGCATTTTGGTCACGAGAGCATGCTTTCATAGCCTTTCTGAATGAATGAATAAATGAATGAATGAATGAATGAATGAATGAATGAAATACGGGGTTTCCACCAAGACAACCCAGGGTTCTGAAATATAATTGGCTAAACTGGCATTGGGCAGGTTAAAATGACCAAAACAAAGACAGCCGTTCCGGCACGGAAAACATATTTTCAAAGCAGAATATCTGATTTCAGCATTGTTTTTCCAATGCAATCTCACGGCAATACGTAACTTTTTGATTTAGTGGCTAATTCGTATGAATTCGTTCGATCTAATTCGTACAAATTATTACGATTTGCTCATCAACCAATGACGGTTGGGGTTAGGGGTGGGGTTGAGTGCCACGCCTCCTTTTTAAAATCGTACATTTTCGTACGACTGAACACGAACAAATTTGTACGAGTTAGCCACTAAACTGACAAAATGTAAAATACAAACGTTTGCTCGTGAGATCAGGCTGTGTTTTTCAGATAAACAACAATGTTCACTTGGCATGTTTCTTAAATATCTGCAAACATATTATGTTTTTTTTATGCTCTATTGTTTTAAGCATGACATCATGAGGACATTCTGAGAATGTTGTTTTCAGAATCTTTCAACATCATGAGAAGAACACGCATCAAATAATTTTCTTAAAATAAACAGTCGCATAAGGACATTCCCTGCACTGAACAAAATGATTCATTGGATTTACTAAATTATTTAAAGGTAAACAATTTATAAAGGGTGATTTTAAACATATTACGTTGAAAATTACTAAATTTAATTTGTTTGTTTAAATTCAACCACTTACCTTTAAAAAATATTAAATGCAATGAATCATTTTTTTTAGTGTTTGTTATTTTAACAGGGTTTTTTTCCATTAACGTTCATGTAACAATTACAAAACATTGTATTAATGTTCCATGGTAGCTGTGATGGTGATGATTAAAGGTGTTTGAATTGGGTTGAGCAAAATAGTGTTCTTTTAAACCCTAAATGTTTATACCAGAGGTGCCCAAAATGTTTCGTATGAAGGGCCAAAAACCAAATATCATTGAGAGCTGTGGGCAAATACACCCCAAAGGTAAATACACCAAACTATATTACATTGAAGGTGCCATGGGTAAATTCATAATTTATTTAGTAATATTTCTAAATAAATAGAAAACATTACTTTAAATTGTATTAACTAATGCAGTATAACGTTTTAAATGATAACTTATTGCAATAAAAACATAAACAATCACATTTATAACACAGTGGAGTTCAGTGCTGAGTACACTAGTCAAGCAGAATCTGCCTTTGACTTGATTTACTCACCAAAGTCTCTGCATTGTTGGGTGACAGTTTGTACATTTAAACAAAATCTGATTAATTTACAACATTTAATTGAACAATAAAACCAACAAAGGGTTACATTAAATTTAAATTGACAATCTCGAAAGGATTCCCATTATTCTCCCTCTCTTCTCAGATTGGAAAGCGTTACCATGGGCCAACTTTGGCCCGCAGACCCAAGTTTGGGCATCTCTGGTTTATACCATCAAGAGTAACACCTATTGTATTAATTCTGGCATTTACTTTTAGTGCTGATGGTATAAACACACAGAAACTACCATGACAGGTTAGAACCAGCACCTTTTTCACCTCATAGCTCATGTCAAATTAATTGTGTAGATTTACTCAGCTCTTGTTGGTTAAGGCCTTTCAAATAAGCGAAACTTTGGAAACAGCTGGGGGTGGAATTCAATTTTAGTGGCAGAGCTCCACTAGACTCCCTACTGATGTTCCCTACTGTTCCCAGATCCTCACAGAAACGCACCGCCATCCACAGGAATCCGCTTGTAAATCGAGATGCGCTTTGCAGGCACAGGCGCTTTGCACGCCAGATGCGCGTGTTAGCGCATGTGTTAGCTTGTCAGCAGTGAACTTTGCCGCTATGAGGAAGAGTAAAATAAAGAAAACAAATCTCAAAATATGGATTAGAGCATACTTTTTTTGTACTAGTATACACTACCTGACAAAAGTCTTGTTGCCTATTCAAGTTTTAGGAACAACAAATAATAACTTGACTTTTAGTTGATCATTTGGTAATTACTAGATTACGCTTATTTTACCAAAATAAAATATGATCATGCCTTGATTTTTAATTATTTAATTAGGACAGTAGGGTCTGACTTTGTTTATGATTCCCATGAGGACGACTGCATCCATACATCTTTGCAATGACTCAAATAACTTATTAATAAAGTCATCTGGAATGGCAAAGAAAGAGCTCTTGCAGGACTCCCAGAGTTCATCAAGATTCTTTGGATTCATCTTCAATGCCTCCTCCTTGATCTTACCCCAGACATGCTCATTAATGACCTTTTTTGCTTTTAGGAACTTTGATGTGGAAGTATGAGGAGTGCTATCCTGCTGAAGAATTTGTCCTCTCCTGTGCTTTGGAATGTAATGGGCAATACAAATATCTTGATACCTCAAGCTGTTGATGTTGCCATCCACTCTGTAGATCTGCAGATCAAACCATGATTTTTCCTTCATCAAACTTGACGGAATTCTGTGAGAATATTTGGTCCATGCGGGTGCCAACAGGTCTTCTGCAGTATTTGTGATGATTAGGATGCAGTTCATCAGATGATTCAATGGAAAAATCTACCTTCTGCCATTTTTCCAAATTATCAACTAGAAGTCAAGTTATTATTTGTTGCTCTTACAACTGGGATCGATGTTAAGACTTTTGTCAGGTAGTGTTGAGTGTACATGCAAGTATACAGTAAGAGAACAAGTTGAACGATTTTTTGAAAACGGGGTAATGAGCACTACTTTTACAGCCCACAGACTTTATATTTAAGTATAATAATCTTATTTCAAACTGAAAACAAGATTATTTTACTCACCCAAATCACTGACCTATTATTTATCTTGTTTAAAGGAAAAACCCACTTAATTTTGACTTATTATTTTTGAAAAACAATATTTTTTACTTTTCTAGAAAATGCTTCTTGATTTAAGAATTTGAGGATATTTGGACTATTCTCTTGTTCGGTATATAGTATACGAGCTGTATAAACACGTTTTCACCATTTGTCATCAGTCGACCATGATGGAGAGTTGAATGTAAACAATGTCATTGAAATAAAATAAACTAGCATATTTTGTTGATTACTGCTGCTTATCATGAACAATTATTGGCATGTTTTGACATATGTCAAGAAAAAAATGAATTCAACATTATCATGGAAACGTTCAACATTCTTAAAAGCTCATACAGTCAAATAAGAACTCTCAGCTGAGCGTTTTCAGAAAAGCAATTGCATTTTTAGCGCTTCGGTGGACACACACCTTTAGAGTACTGAAAACTGACAAAAGGTATTGCAAATCAAGTAGAATAGAGCCTATTAGAGTCATTTTGTGAAGTAAAATCACATTTTCCTGCTTACTATAAAAATGCTTTTCTTACTAGACAATTTAAAAAAAGATTGTTTTGTTTTCAGAAATAATGTCAAAATTAAGTGAGTTTTTCCTTAAAACAAGTTAAATAATTTGCCAAATATGGTAAGCAAAATATTAGGTCACACTTTATTTTGATGGTCCGTTTGTTGAATTTAGGTTACATTGCAACTAATTCTCAGTAGATTATAAGTAGATTGTTAGGGTTAGGGTTGGGGTTAGGGTTAGTGTAAGTTGACATGTACTTGCACAGTTTCTTATAGTCAGTTAAATGTCTGTTGAAGGACTGTTAAATGTCAGTATCAACAGATATTAAGCAGACAGTCTACTAATACTCAAATGGACCATCAAAATAAAGTGTTACCAAATATTCTTATTTCAAAGCGAAAACAAGAGTATTTTTTTTACCCCATGTTACTGTCACCAGCAGACACACTAGAGGCCACTCCACACATCACATCTACCACTCAACCAGATTAAACATCCCGTAATGCTCTGCACCTTTGATTACACTACACCTGCAGCTCATGTTGTATGTTCTCTGGTGGATGTCTTTGGACTGCTTTGTTCTAGCGTTTGTTTTGTTTTTGGTTTGTTTAAAATAAACTATTGCATATGGATCCACCTCTCCCCTTTTTCCTAGACCAACGTTACACACCTTGGGCAGATATTTGCTTGTTTTAAGGAAAAACTCACTTAATTTTGTCTTATAATTTCTGAAAACAACACAGCAATTTTGCTTGTCTAGAAAATGCTTTTCGATTTAAGAATCTTTAGATATTTAGACTAGAAACAAGATTAAAACTCTGCACTTTTTTTCAGTGAATTTAGCAGCATCCAAGTTTTATTTTTACATGGTTTAAAGAACATAAATAAGCAGAACAACATATTCAGAATTAGATTTTTTGCACAATCCAATGGCGTTTAAAGTACATCTGAGAATCTCCATAATAGCCGCAGATGCAGGTACCTGACCCAATCATGACATATGTAAAAAACACTCTATAGATACACTTTTATTATAGAAATATGCTGTCAACTCAGTTAACTTTCCATGTAAATTGTGGGCTGTAATCTAAAGTGTTAGCGAGAATGCTAACAAGCGTTGACATAATTGTGCTATAAGATGACATCTGGAGACGAATGTAGCATAGAGGATTGTTGAGGAACGTGGGGCCATGTGGCATTAGGAACGGCTGTGTTGATGAAGCTGGTGGTAAGGGAACGTGTGGCACTGAATGCTCAAATTAGACCACTGTGGATCGCACTGTACTATTGTGTGCCTTCACAAATGAGACAAATGAAAACCTGATGAGTCCCTATGGCCTGGTGAGAGACAGCCAACACAAACAGCGCTCCTGGTCGTCCCCTAATTGGACCCAGCTGGGACTTAATTTCACAACCATGGGTGTTTCAAGGACTTGGTGTGTACCAGGCTCCCACAAAGACGTTATATCTGGTCTGGGAGTGAGAATTATGGAAATATGATTGTTTCAGACGACACTTTCTTTAAGTCTTGGAGTAACATACTTTTGTCGGCCAAAACCCAGAAACTAATTATTATGATATGCCTGTTAATGTTGACAGAAGTAAACAAAAATGGCATGCTGCCACTTCAGCTCTCAAAAGACAATTTAATTAGACAATGTTTTGACCTACACAGTTTTCATTGGGTCTGATAAGGTTTCCATTAATTTTTACTTTAATGTAAAGGTTTTTTTGGTTAAATGGCTGAAAGATGTCTGTGGTTGACACAAGATCAATTTACTTTCACTTTTTTTTGCTCATATAAGCACAGAATACAACAGTAATGTCTGTTGCGATGCATGTATATGTTACTATTATTATTAACTTATCTTGGATGCTAAAAAGTTCGCTAATGAGACTACTGAGTTGTTAGGTCATTAAAACTGTGCTGCATCCCAAATGGCACACTATGCACTTATGCACTTACACACTCAACAGTATAGTATATGTATGTAGTGTTGTCCCAAATAGAACACTAATGTTTTTTTACTAAGCGGAAATTCAAACCGTTTCCCTGATGATGTATGACGGTTGCCAATTAGTGAAAAAAATGACCAAAGTACCAAATAATACCTGCCATGAGTATAACCGCATTCACCACCGGGAGGCGCTATAATCACTCTCACAGGAGAATTTTGCCTAGTAATTCACAAGCTCCAATTTTCTATAACTTCTGATGGACGTCATTATGTGACACGTTGCTCGTGTTCCATAATGTTATGAATACAATCAGGGCCACTTGCTGAGATTGTGGATTACAAGTAATAATTTTGAAGATATAATTCAGTTTCTTTCACCAATTGTTTCACTTCATGAGGCCTCATTGTGTTCTCGAGACCAACAAGTATTAGAAAATTTATCTTACTCACATTTCATTTACTCACACTCAAGGTGTTCTAAACTTTCATGGTTTTCTTTCTTCTGATGAATACAAAACAAGACTTTCTGATGAATGTTGGGAAAAAGCAGCCATTGATATTTTCATCATTGACATTAGCTTTTTATTTTTCTCAACATTCCTCATTATATCGTCCTTAATGCTCAACAGAAGAAAGAAACTCAGAGGGTTGAAACAAGTGGATGATGAGTAAATGATGACAGAATTTTTTTTTTGTTTTGGCTGAACTATCCGTTTAAAGGGCACCTAACTTTTGGAAGCTGTTTGGACAGAACTGTGTGTCAGTATAATGTTTCCACAATCATATTGGAGTGAAAGAAACACAATAAGTCTATGGCGATAAAATAGGATCGAAATCCCTCGCATTTGAAGGGCCCACCGCAACACGACGTAGGAGTGTAGTTTCCCCGCCAACCGAATTGATCGACAGCCTTGTATTAACATGTCTCTGTAGTTACGCGTATAATCATATCAACAAGACAGGACGTGAGCAAAGCAACCGGGATTAAAAGATCTGTTCAGCACTCTGTGATCATCAATCATCATCAAATGTGATCAAGAATGAGTTTTACGAGTTTAAAATGTTTTGTTTGTGAATTACAGCGATTTTACCATCTTTACTTTATCACCACAGTCGCGTGTCAGTACAATTATAAAAGTTGCTTCGATCCCGGTTTGTGGACGTTAAATCAGGTTTGCTTTGTACATCAACATAACAGATATTCATACAGCAGTGGATATTAATGTGTGTCCTATTACATTTGCGTGCAAAAACAGTGCAAAGTCAAACATGTGCACTGTGTGTGTGACACATCATTGTCTGTGTTCTCATCGACTCACTAACTCCACAACAAATACATCAGATAATCATTGGGAAAGTTCTTACTGTAGTATTTCTCACAAACGTTACGTGAGATCGACTTTTTTCATGTCTGTCACTGTGCTGTTTATCTGATGCAGCCGAGGCGGAAATTAAGGCACACTCTGACAGGCTCGTGGGAATGGTGGGTGGGGAGAACTAGCGTTAAAGGCTGAGGCAACAAAAACAGCTACAATGTGTTTAGACACATTCTGGAGACACAAAAGACTTCTCTTAAATTTTGAAAAAGGGGTAAAATAGGTGTTTTTGCTTAGGACCATTGATTATTTTGATTAAAAGTCAACATGGATGGCTTTATGTTGAGCAAAATAAATAAAATAAATACTGATTTTTTTTATTTATGAATCAACGATCATTTTAACAGCTCACACTCACGTATACATCTTCACTCTATAACCAGAATTGAATTGGAATTCACATTTATCAGGTTTATTAGAAATTCCACGTTGCTAAGTGGACTATGTCTTTACTCGTCCATTGTCTGACTTGCAGCAAAATTTGCTGACAGAAGAAAGGGGAAAAAAAGTCATGAAAGGTACATGTTACCCCTGAGTGCTAAAAGAAAATCATGAAAACAAATAATGAGAGAAATGTGCAGCCAGGCAGCCTCGGCTAATTAATGTTGAACACCAGGATTATGACTTGTGTAAAATGCATTAAGAGCCACAGCGTAGTTTCTGATGTGAGGGAATATGCGAGGCAACTTTAGGACCTTCCTTGTGGGACACGGTTTTAAATAAATGAATTTCATGTTTGCATAAATTATTGTTTGAAGCAGGGTCGGCGTGCATTGCAAATGATGATTAGCATTAAAACACTGGCTTGTGCAACAGAAAGCGGTCATTAGCAAGTTTTTCTCACAGCTGTCAGGAACCTTCTGTCACCCTGTGCCAAGACAGCGTTACGCCCACTGCTATTTCTCGCCAGGGACGGAGAGAGAGAAAGAGAGAGCGCCGGGCCCCTGAAGCGGCATCAACAAACAGGTAATTGAATGAACCTGCGAGCCTAGCTTGAAGTTGCTGGCCAGAGGAGATCGATATATTGTCACTTGGCCTTTATAGGAAACTGCTGCATTGCTAAGTTGCTAAGTGCATGAGAGAGAGCGTGATCCAAGGCCAGATGGAAAGCCCCCTGCTGTCAGTCGGCAAGTGACAGGCCTGGTAATTCGGCCAGTCTGCCGCTCCTGTCCTCCCCTTCAGAAATATATATTTAGATATGAGCGGATCGACAGCCTGTCATCGCCACACAGACTGTGTGGCAAGAAGAAAAAAAACTGTGAGATGAAGCCTGTGATGGAGATGACCTTGTGTCGCAATTCAAACTTTCGATTTTTTGCGCCACGGACCTGAATGCGTGTGCAATTTACCGAGCCATAGTTTTCATCAAGGGCATGCATTTCGCTGTCTGAGCTCTGGTCGAGGGTTTGTGCATTTATGAGCATCAACAATGAAAGCACTCTACTCATTCATGTGGTGTGCATTCTATACTGAATGATTCTTGCAACGAGTAAATTATGCTGAAAAATGCCCATTTTCTGCCTTTCTTAATTCTGAAGTTCTAAGAACTTTCAAGAGTCTATTTATAGTCTAAAATAATTTGTGTTTCATGGAATGTTATAATTAGCTTTTGGAGTTCAAATAGGTCTGGTTCTGTGTTTTTGTCCTGTTTATCCTCTTACCTGAATGCAGACAGAAATAATTATGTGTCTACATTATGTGATTGTTAGCCAGTTTGACTGGCGTAGTTGTATTTAGTTACTTATACAACAGTTCTGTCTGGTTCTTGAATCTGATTGGTTGATAGCCGTGCAATATTTTACCAGTAACAGCACTTAACCAGCCTCTTCACCCTTGTGTATTACTCCGCCCACATACAGCAACAAGCAGAGGACACTCTACAATTTGACAAATATTGCTGCTGTTGGACAACATAATGTACTTTTGAGGCTTTTTAGTCAATAATTTAGATTGCAACTATGCAGTTTATTTATAAGGATAGTGCCTATTTTAAAATATTTATCATTTCTAAGAGATATCACATCAGCGACCGATAGCCTGTAATTGAGCAGACCAAAGACGTTGTCCATCCACAAGATGGTGACAGGACTGCATAATAAGCTCTTAGAAGCTAAAACAGAGCAATTTCTAACTACAGCTGATCAAATCATTATTAAACAGGTAAGTGATATTCTAAGTTGACCTCTCTCTTTTGTATGTTGCAGTGCTGTATTTATACCATATAACTGTAGTGTATTGATTGTGAGATAAGACTCGCATATCAAGAATGTGTGCTGTGTTGGCAGAAAGAAAGAAGAAATGCCCGCATGTGTTTAGCGTTTGTCCTTATTGCAAACACAACAGTAATCTGGTAGTGATTGCGCTGCTTTTTTCGGGGTTAATTATTGTGATATCGCGATTGCAACATAGAAATACTGTAGACTGTAATACTGTAGGGAGATATTTCTGTAGACTGATTCATGCCGTTCAGCCTTATAATCTTAAAATGTGAGCAAAATCACCAGCCACATCGCACTGGTTATAGCTTAATATAAAAGGTTTTGTAAAGTGTTCTGAAATGTGCACTTTTGATTGATCTATTATGTAATTTGAACTGAAAGATTTGATTAAGACAGTTCAATTCAATTCATCTTTATTTCTATAGCGATATCGTAGATATTCGTAGATTGTGTCAAAGCAGCTTAACATAGAAGTTTTAGTAAATTGAAACAGTGCCAGTCCATTTTTCAGAGTTGACGTTCAGTTTAGTGTAGTTCAGTGTGGTTTAAATTTCCCTGCTGAAAGTGCAAACACTAAAGAGCACATCCATCGATGCGCAGCTCTACAAGTCCCAAACCATGCAAGCCAGTGGCGACAGCATTGAGGAACAAACTTCACCAATTGACGAAAGCGAAGGAAAAAAAACCTTGAAAGAAACCAGGCTCAGTTGGTCACGACCATTTCTCCTCTGGCCAAACTTCTTGTGCAGAGCTGTAGTCTAGGCGCCGGGGGCTGGAGAACGCTGGACGTCCATCGTGGAGAAGCTGCAGGTGACAGGACAGTACAGGACATAGACTACATCCTCTCCCTTTTAAAAAAGGCAATGGCATTTCGTTTTTAATCACAGTGAGAGTGGATGAGAGCCAGAGAGAGTGGATGAGCTCAAGCGCATCAAATGAAAAGCAAATGATAATGACTTGAAGGGGGCGGGACATGACAGATACTAGAGAATATTTGATTGGTCAGAAGATTTTATGAGAAAAATCTGATGGAGCAATTGTTTACAAGTGTCGAGTCCCATTAAGGAGCTCCAAATATTTTGTGTTTACCTTATGATTAAAGTTATTGCACATCCGGCGATTTCCGCCTCTGAATAAGCGAGTTTTGTCTATTTGTACATTAAGGTAGCGTTCAGAAAAACAAAACAACCGCAAATAAACTTGATACAGAGGAACATAACATAACCTACTGCCAGCTAGCAGCTAGCAACGGAAGTGTTATTGCAGAGCAACCAGTGTTGCCAACTATTTCCAATGAAAAGTAGCTAAAGCCTGGCCGAAAAGTAGCTAAATGTTGCTAGATGATGTCACACACTAATTTGCATATCAGTGACGTCATAACGTAGTATCTGAAAAGCTTAAGCCTGTCATGTCTCTACTCTCTATACAATAAATAGGTTCTTATTAACATATTACTTTGCGTGATTACGTGATTGTGTATTCGCAACTCAAAACTACATCTTTATGTAGTATACAAAATAGTTAATGTTTTCTCAAATTGACTTGCCATCTCAGCAAAAACATTATTTAAAATTTGTCTGTTTAGATTTGTATGAAAAGTAGAGTTGACTATTTGTAAAAGTAAGACAAACACTTTTTCATAAGAATTTTTTATTTTTAACTATAACACTGATAATGAACAGTTACATTCTTTTAAACAATCGCAGCTTGTGTACTTACTCTTTTTAACTTGTTAGATTTGATAAAGTGACAACAATTATAGCACTATTGGAATTTATTGCTACCTTAATTACCAGTAATTATACATGTTAACAAATATCAGTAAATTAACAGATATGAAAAACAATCTAGGCTAGCTACTAAATATGTCTAAAAGTAGCCAAATGAATCTTAAAATCTGCTAAATTTGTTGCTAGGTGCTTTTTGAAAAAAAAGTTGCTAGGGTAGTATGAAAAGTTGTTAAATCTAGCAACAAAATTGCTAAGTTGGCAACACTGAGAGCAACACAAACAGCACGCAGAATTAAAAATGCCTGACTATGCTCAAGGCACACGCCATGGGTCTCGCTGATCGATCGACACAGAAGTATAAACCAGCCTTTAAGCGGAAGTGACAAACTGTTAACATGTTTTGAATTTTTACATGTTTTTCAAATTTGTTAAATGTGTCATGCGTTTGTAGCACACATATCCTTAAGACTGACATATTGAGCAAAGTAACATTAAAACTTGGTCACTAGTTGCATATGTCTTGATGTTAATTTAAATTTAAGGGCACTTTAAGCTTTAAGAATACTTTATTGTCTTGCATTTGTTATTTGATATTTTTTTGTTAAAAATTACATTTATGTAAAACTTTATATAGATAAGTAGGTTATTATTTTATTTTTTATGTATTTATTAATAAATTATTATTTACACATGCATTTATCATTTATTTTCCAAAAATTCTAATACAACAGTGGGCTAAATGCACAGCTAGTGTTTTTCAGCCAATGGTAAACTTCCAGTGAAAGGTTATTGTGACTATTTTAAAGTTTATAAGGCTCCTTTCATAGCATCGACATCGTAATGCAATTAAAATACAATCAGTTAAATAAACTTAAGCATTCATTTAGTTCATTTGTTCAAGCATTAAACAAGATAATATACCATGTAAACTCTAGCGCCATCAGTTGCAGCAGGCTAGCGCAGAAACTTCATTCAAAATACTAAGGTAAAATAAATGTTCATAAGGGTGCTTTCACACCTAGACTTTTGTTCCGGAAGCTAGAGCGTTTCCCCGCGCGGTTCATTTGGCATATGGGAATCCCGCAATTGCGCTTGGATCCACGACAAATCAATCGGTCTGAGATTGCCTGAATGAGGTGGTCTCGGCTCGATTGAAACAAACTCTGGAGTGGATTGATTGTAGTGAGAAAGTAATACAATCCGAACCAGGCAATATGGACAGTGTATATAACAGTGTATTATGGATATGTAATAGGCATATATGGCTATACAAAGAGAGAATTATGAGTAGGGCGGGATGCCATTATTCCTACTGGTAAATGTGCGTTTCATGTCAAATATGAACGTGAAAGCATGTTAACTATTAACGAGAGCTGTTTATTCGTTAGAGAAATTGACCGATCTGCAGTCTTAGTTTATTTGTTATTTCTCTCTATAATATAAATCCTGTAATGCATAATTCTAGCCAACGACTAAGTATGTGAAAGTCTTACCTCTGATTTATATTTAGTGACGATGTCTGTGGGTGTCACCATTCAAAATTAAAGTGCATCTTTTCGCTTATAATGTCTTATTGCTCATCGTCATCAATTAAAATAATGTGAGGAGAGTTTACTCGCACATGACTTGTTTTAGCTGTTTCGGTTCGTTTAGAAACTTTGCCGTGTGAAAGCAAACCGCACCAAGAACAAAAAGCAACACTGTAACAATTTAATCCCTGTTTCAGAACAAAACAATCAATCTACAGGTGTCAAAGCACCCTTAAAGAGATGGCAGGAAAAAATGGCAGGAAAAAACGGAATATAATGCAGTGCTTCTTGTCCAGTCTGAGACCCACTTTATGTTGTATATCTATCAGGCAGAGAAGATCACTTATTTTTAAAGAAAACAGATCTTAAACAAGGCGATTTTGTAATGAAAAGACTTCATCGGAAGCCGTCGGGCTCACTTAAAAATCCGTGTGCATATACCCCATTGCCTATTTCGCAAAACCCTATACACGTTTACATTATATACGTTTATTTCGGCAAATACCAAACCCTAAAGTATTTGCTATTAATGTGTATTCGTTGCTACATTGTGAATGAGCCCTGCAGCCAGTCCAGATGAAGAGAAAGTAAGTCATGAGAAATGGAAGAAAAACAGCTCTGTAGCGAGTACAGCGAGCCCTGCCTCTGCCGACTGGATATATGACAACAAAGGGCAGAGAAACAGCTGGCGCTTCTTTCTCACATGGCATCCTGTAGTTTGTGCGGTGGAGGCGTCTTGATTTATTGACTGTAATGATGCATTTGGGCTGACATCATGAGCTACGGGTGTGGGGGTGGATTAGAGAAGAGGGGCGCGGGTTGCCGATACCAGGCGAACGGGTTGAGTCGAGGAGATTCAGCCTTCCTATTGTGGGAAGAGCAGAGGAACCACTCCTCACGGCTTCGAGCCTTTGTTTTCCGTCAGCATGCCAAAAAACAGCTGTGCCTTCTGCGGTAAAGCAAAGTGCATCCTGCTTAAGGAAATCACAGTAATCCGTTCCCCACATCCTGACAGAAGCTGACGCAACTCTAGAGGTAGAATTATCCTGTCAAGTGGCCCTTTCGGGACCCGTATGTAAATATGGCGACAGAAAGGAAGATTTCATCGGCGAGGAGGAGGAAAATGGCTCTAGAAATGGGTAAAATGGTACACTTGAGCAAAAGACAGGCTCTCTGGGTGTGCCAAGATAATGATCAATTTACTCCAAGCCCACTCGGCTGATATCGTCGTGACAGAAGTGCCTTTGTTTGCGTGGCTGGATGGCAATGTGTGGGACGACTGCTTTTTGACTGAAATTTAGATGGGGATCATTAGAGCTGCGGAGATGTTCGGTGGTGATGGTGGTTGTTTGTTTGCGTGTCATTCGCTGACAGGAAGGAATGAGTAATAACTGGCAAAGAGCTTTGTTCTTGTTGATTACACATTGGCTGAAAAGATTAATTTCATGCCAAATTTAAAGCACACGAGCAAGTTTCACCATTTACTTGTTTCCGAGTTTGATTTATGGAAAAGTAATTTCGTCATTTGAAACTGACCTCTTGTTTAACTCTTCAGATTCTTTCACTTGGGAATTATTGCACTTATCATGTCTCAAATGGAAGTCTTGCAGTCTAATTGTTTAGGTTTTAATATTTCCACTAGCGTTTGTTTTCCCCAGACTTACTGTGACAGGATACACATTATTATCCACTGCTGTATGGATATTCGTTATGTTAATATACAAAATAAACCTGATTTAACATCCAGATTGATTCCATCGGGATTGAAGCGTCTTCTTTTATAATTGTACCGACATGCGGCTGTGGTGATAAAGTAAAGCTGAAGTAAATCGCTGTAATTTATTACAAACATGCACTGTTTTAAAACCAATTTAAACTTGTAAAACTCATTCTTGATCCCATTTGATGATGATTGATGATTACAGAGCGCTGAACAGATCTTTTAATCCCGGTTGCTTTGCGCACGTCTTGTCTTGTTGATATGATTATACACAATACTACAGAGACATGTTAATACGCAGCTGCCAATCAATTCAGTGGGAGGGGAAACCACACTCCTACGTCAAGTTGCTGTAGGCCTCAAAATGGGAGGGATTTGGATGCTATTTTAACATCAGGAAATAAAAAAAAAAGAGACTTATTGTCTTTATATCACCCTAATATGACTGTGGACACACTAGACCTACACACAGTTCTTGCCAAACAGCTTATAAAAGATGATTTTTATCATACTGTAGGTGCCCTTTAATGCACATCAGTAATTCACCAGTAACTTTTTTTATTTATGTGCTTGTAAGAAAACATCGTAAATAACTGGAAATCTGGCGACTGCAATATTAAAACCCTTGGGAACGACTGGGGTCAGAACCAAAGTTCACAGGGCTGTGTTCTCTGGAAATCCTCTCAAGTGGTGTACTTCTACATTCCGATTGGTTGCTGCCGAACCGCGTCATAGCTCATTACCATAAAGTTGGCTTGATTTCAACTCTCCTCGCCACCCACACCGGCGAAAAAGCTCTTATCACGGCTGACTCTCATTGAAAATGAATGACTTCCAGCTACTTTGCCGCTCTCGCCACCTTCGGTGTGAACGCACAGTTATGAATACTTAAAGGGATAGTTCACCCAAAAATTTAAGTTTACTTAACCATTTTTACTCAACTGTCTTTCTTTTGATGTATATTTTGTTAGGATAGGAAAATATATGGCATAAGTAGGGCCAGATGGAATCTGCAGACGTTTTTTCCTATTTTTGCTGAGAATTTTGGTAAAAACCTGCGGATTTCTGCAGAATTATTTTAGGAGTATCATAACTAAAACCTTAAAATGGGAAATAAAAAATAATATCTTTTTAACTTTTATTTAAATTTTAAAATGCAAATCCAATTAGATTAACTGTAAATAGTTAACTGTAAGTAAACAAACAGAATTAATGCTGGGCTAAAAATCTGCGGAAAATCTGCGAAAAATCTGCAGAATTCTGCGCGCGCAGATTCCGTGTCGGCCTAGGCATAAGACACAAGTGCTTGTACAGTTTGCTGCAAGCTAGATCAGTTTTCCAACAGAGGCACAGATTGTAAATTTGAAAGGACCTGTAAAATGGTTATCACAATACTGGACATTGGTACCAATCGGTACTGAAATGTTAAAAAAACCTCCATTTCCCGCTAACATACTGTATGAGCGCTGTTTAGCACCTTCTCAAACATAGCTGATTTGCCATTGTGTTCACATGCTCAACAGAAATGACTGGCCGTGAAGGTCATCAGTTCACCAAACTCACCGCTGTTTACTGAGTGTAACCAAAGATACAGGGACACTGGAGGCTTTCAAAGTCGATCAGCTGGTTTGTCTATAAGCTGACATATGAGTGAACGCTCCAGAGTCCCTGTATCTGTGGTTACACTCATTAAACAGCGGTAAGTTTGGATGATTTTAAAATTTCAGTATTGATTGGTATCGAAAGGATTGTTAGTTTGCATTATTAGGGCAACTGAAACCGGGAACACTTCCCAAAAGATATTATAATTTGAATGGCATCTGCGCTTATGTAAGTCTGTTTTTATTATTCCCGAGGTTTCCATAATCCTGGACCAGACTGTATCCTGAGCAGCTGCTGTGGTGGTCATGGAGGAGGGGAGAGCATGAGACTGATTCCTGTAAGATCCCAGTGACAGATGAGTCTTCACATTGATCCTGAAGGGCCAGCCGGTTACCTCTCCCACCTGCAGCTTCCCCACGATGGATGTCCAGCGTTCTCCAGCCTCCGGCACCAAGACTGCAGCTCTTTACAAGAAGTTTGGCCAGAGGAGAAATGGTTGTGCCCAACTGAGCCTGGTTTCTCTCGAGTTTTTTTTTTTTCCATCACTTTCGTCAATTGGTGAAGTTTTGTTCCCCGCCGCTGTCGCCACTAGCTTGCATGGTTCGGGACTTGTGGAGCTGCACATTGATGGATTTTCTCTTCAGTGTTTGGACTTTAAGCAGTGACAATTAAACCACACTAAACTAAACTAAAATGAACTTCAACTCTGAAATCTGGACTGATGCAGTTTTAATTTACTATAATCTTCTATGTTAAGCTGCTTTGACACAATCTACATTGTAAAAGCGCTATAGAAATAAAGGTGAATTGAATTGAATTGATTGGTACTGAATTCCATTATAGTGACAACCCTAATTTGTAACAGACCAAAATGACCTGACTGTAAATATGCTATCTTTAACAATCTCTAGTGCAAAAGTAAATGAACAAGACTATAAAAAGAAAAAAGAAAGTTCAATTGAGTATGATTTTGAACAGCTTGGCAAATCTGACTTAATGAATAAAAAGATCCCCAAATTGTGTGATATGGGGCCCTATTTTAATAATCTAGGCGCAAAGTCAAAAGCGCACGGCGCAAAAGCATTAAGGGCATGTCAGAATCCACTTTTAGTATATTAAGGACGGAAAATTCTGCTTTGAGCCGTGGTGCATGGTCTAACAGGGTTGAGCTTATTCTCTTAATGAGTTATAGGTAGGGCCAGACGGAATCTGCGGACGTTTTTTGCTATTTCTGTGGAGAATTTTGGTAAAAATCTGTGGATTTCTGCGAAATTATTTGAGGAGTATCATAACTAAAACCTTAAAACGTGAAATAAAAAAATAATATCTTTTTAACTTTTATTTAATATTTAAAATGCAAATCCAATTAGATTAACTGTAAATAGTTAACTGTAAGTAAACAAACAGAATTATTGATGGGCTAAAAATCTGCGGAAAATCTCCGAAAAATCTGCACAATTCTGCGCGCGCAGATTCAGTGTGGGCCTAGTTATAGGTGTGTTTTGAGAATAAACCAATCAGAGTCTCATCTCCCATTCCCTTTAAGAGTCAGTTGCGTTGCGCCAAAGCGCATTTGCTATTTACATGGCGGACTTTGTAAGTGGAAAAACTGAATGCTTCACTATAGAGAAAACAGATCATCTACAAGCGCAAGAATGAGAGAATGAGCCTCCTCATTCTTTACTTTCACTTTCACTCTTGTGGATAAGGAAACGTGTTGTGCGCACAGACTTCAATTTGCCTATACATAATTAATTTCGTTTGTTATGCACAAAGATTTGTTTCAAAACTATTTCCAAATTCAGTTCTAATTTCCAACAAACGAATAAATATACAATAATAATGAAATGTGGTCAAAAAACTAAGTTATACCCAAATACACATGCTATGCCCCATATGGTCTAAAAGCTGACAGGTGGGCAAATCTAAGCTTGTTTTTAAATAAACAAATATAAATATGCACATAATAAATAATACAGCTAATAATAATAACATTATACAAAAGCAATTTGTCATGAATAAACTGAAAAAGCCCCCCGAGATGAAGGCAGTAGTTTTTATATTTATGTAGGCTAGAAAGAAATAATTTTTGTTATATTTTAATTATTTTAATTCTGTTTTATTTGTAAAGATATTTGCGTATTGCTCTACATCCTGTGTGTATTAAGCAATGTTTAGGCGAGGCGCACAACTAACGTGCTCTGCGCTGCACTTTAGACCTCCTCTTATCTGGTCTATTAAACAGTGTATTCTAGTTTCTCAAAATAGCAATGCACTAGCAATGCGCCTCAACACACCTCCTTTCTTAGACCAGAACGCCTATGGGCGCACATATGAGTGCAAATGCATTTGCTATTTAAACAGCGTGGTGCAAAACGTCAAAATGACTCTTGCATCAAGCTGAAAGTAGCAACAACAATAGCGTCGCGCCTTGCGCCGCATTGCACCGGGTGTATGATAGAGCCCCCATAAGCTTCATGAACTAATTTTCTAAAATTGTATTGGTTGGGTAGACTGTGAACACTACTTTAAGACATTAAAAAAACCTAATCAAGACCTCCAGGCTGTAAAATGCCACTTGAGAAGGGTAATCGCATCATCATTAAGGTCATTTCAACACATATATCATGGTGACGATGATAACGTGACACAACATGCATTGTTTCCTGTTTAATTATAGAGGAATTAGCTTGAGATGACTGCTTGTGAAATATGTCTTGATGCTATTTTGGGGATGCTTATTTCCTCTATTTATCCTCATCTCAAAAACGGTTCATGGTTAATTTAGAACAAGAGTCTCAAATCCGTCCATGCTGGCATTCATCAGTCTTTCTAAATGAACGCTATTAGCCCGTCTGCTGCGTTTGGCTGTTTTAAAATACCACTGCTGCAAAGTAGTAACCGATCAGCTGCAAAACAGGATGTTTTGAAAGATTAGTTTTACCAGAATTGTGCGTTAATCCTGCAGCCTGTGACTTGGTTATTAATAAACAGCACCAACATCCACAGTAGCAAATGTTACCAATTTGCAAAATGTAGCAAAATGTCACCAACATCCACTGTAGCAAATGTTAAGGAAAACTCAAAGTGTGATAGGAGATGACTCCCATCCTCTGAAGCCTCTTTTTGTTCTGTTGCCATCTGAAAGAAGGTTTAGAAGCATCAAATGTTCTTCTAACAGATATAAATTTACCTTTGTTCCTGAGGCAATAAGGCTTTACAACCTTACATTTGAGCAAGTTTTAAATCAAATTTTTAATATATGGGTCTTTCCTACGTTTTTTAGTACTATTTATGAAGTTATTATGAAGCATGCTGGATTTGTGATTTGTGCTTTTTAATACTGATTGTAAGTGATTTGTCTCTATATGTGCTTGTTGTATCATGAAACGCTTCTACTCTAATCTAATTACCCCCGGTGGGATTAATAAAGTTGTTAAACTTAAACTTAAACATCCACATTCGCATTGTTTGCTTGTGGTTACAGACAGAACTAATCAGTAAATGAGTTCTAAAACCTCTATGAAGTCACTGTAATTTAGTTTTTAAGCCTCAATAAATGTTTATCACATCATAAAGCAGATCTTAACAGATGTGTTATGAAGTTTTATTACTTGGTATAAAAAAGACTTGTCAGTTAGCATGCTGATCACATTACATACGTCATATTTGTTTTCATGTTAGCATACATATACATGAACATGAGAGTCCAATACATGCACACTAGAAAGATTTGTTGTCATCACCAATGTCTGCACCTTTCTTCAAAATTGTGATCGGGAAAGTTGTCATTGTAGTGATTAAAAAAATAAATAACTTATTAACTGACTGAGCACCCGGAGGAAACCCACGCAAACACAGGGAGAACATGCAAACTTCACACAGAAATGCCAACTGACCCAGCCGGGGCTCAAACCAGCAACCTTCTTGCTGTGAGGCGACATCACTACCCACTGCGCCACCGTGTTGCTCCTTGTTGTGTTACAGTACTGTATATTTTACAACTAGGATCACACGCACTTATGCTACTACTTTCTCATTTTACATTTTACATGACAGAAAGTTTTATTTACTCTTCTGATATAATTTGTCAGAATCTCCAATGTACAGTAGACCTCATGCGAGGATTGATAGCCCTGATCATGTGACACACTGCAAGATTACAGTCAATCCTCTATGGAATCTGCCCATTGTGGCAAGTTTTAGAATAAGGAGACTTGATGCATTTGTCTCTGCAGGTGCTCTAATGCTGCAATCTGGATCCGAGTCTCTCTCTGTGCAGCTTTGCGTCGGACTCGTCCATGAACACAATGATCTAACACGGGCTGCTGGGACACAGCTGGGGGACAGAGAAGCAATAAGAGACATCAGGCTCGGAACACGGCAATCTGTTGACTTTTCATAAAATATGCATGCGCTCCTTGTGTGGTGAAGTCTTTGTACGACATGTCTTTCTGCATATCCCCAGTGTGTGTGCATGCATGGTTTGGGGTTTGTACATGTGTGTGAGTGTTTGGTTAGTAAATAGTTTTTTTCTTTTTTTTTCTTTTTTGTCCTGCTAAAACATATACAGTAGCTTTACATTTTCATACACTTTCATTTACTGAATAAAATATTATCATAGAATTAACAATAATTTATATATTCCTGTCAGGGATATTTAAAAAAAATAATCATTTGATGACTTATTGATGACTTATTATTGACATGACTTGTTACAGGTACAAACGGCATTGGAGGATCCACGTTTTATGCTGATGACGTCAGCCGTTTACACTGGGACCGCACCACCAAGCGCTGGTCGGCACCCTTGTGATCTTTCTTATACTTTCTGGGAAATTTTACTTTCACAAACAGAGGTTTCTTAAAAAAAAAAAAATTCAATTTTTATAGACTTCTCATGTGAAATAGAACATTTAACTAACTAAATTTAATGAACATTTAAATGATTAAATTATTAATTCATCATGTTTCTTGGGTAAATATGATGAGATCTTTCATGCTACTTATATATATATATATTTTTTTTATTTTAATTTAATTAATTTTATTTTATTTTTTTGAATTTTTATTAATTCATTTTAATAATTCATTCATTCATTCATTTTCTTTTCGGCTTAGACCCTTTATTGATCTGGGGTTGCCACAGCGGAATGAACCGCCAACTTATCCAGCATATGTTTTACGCAGCGAATGCCCTTCCAGCTGCAACCCATCTCTGGGAAACACCCATACACACTCATTCACAACAGACAATTTAGCCTACCTGATTCACCTGTACCGCATGTCTTTGGACTGTGGGGGAAACCAGAGCACCCGGAGGAAACCCACACCAACTCGGGGAGTACATGCAAACTCCACACATAAACGCCAACTGACCCAGCCGAGGCTCGAACCAGCGACCTTCTTGCTGTGAGGCGACATCACTACCTACTGCGCCATCGCGTCACCCCTTATTTTAATAATCTGTTTATTTTTTATTACATTATTATTATTTTTTATGTACTTACTTTTTTTTTATTTTATTTTGCTCTTTATTCTGTTCTCTTTTATTGTATTCTAAATTGTATTACACACTTTCTTGGAATTTAAAAAAAAAAGTAAAACAAAAACAATATAAAAAAAAACAAGTGCTGGTCAGCATGGTTAGAGCGGGTTAGAGAATTGCGGACGAAAGTGAAGTGGGGGGGGAGTCGTAGACCCCTAACAACATCTCTGGGGGCCCCCAAAGTGCGTGGGTCCTTAGAAGTTGCACGATAAACATTAACAAAACTTGTTTTGTAGTTAGTTTAGTTAAGACGTTTGGTGCGTTGAAGACGTTTCTTTTCATGCTTTTTTTGATATTCAATTTATTGTGTTTAATACAATAAGTATGTTCTGCTATATTTCTTTGTATGATTTAAGCACCTCTAACTACAGTACCTCGTCTCCATCAGGTAAAATAGAGTTTATTCATTGTAAATATTTATTCCTTCACTGTACAAATATCAATTTCAGTTGTTCTTTCACCATTGACTGGTTATGCGCGCACAAAACTATTATATGTTATGCCAAAAAAAACTTACCGGTTTCACAAACAAGGTTTAAGGCTAGTCAAGATTAAATTGCATGTTTGAGCTGTCTCAACTCAAAATAACTTGCAGTGAGATGTCGTAAAATACGTCAGTGTCATTTTTTTGTCTCCAGGTGCACACCAGTAATATATTTTTCTAAGGCCGTTTTATAAATGTGGCTTAAATAGCCTTTATCTATTTAATTTATCTAAGGCTTAGTCCTGGCTTAATCTAAGCGCTGTTTGTGAAACTGGGCCTTAGTTTATTAATAACATCTAAAGGACAGAACGAGATTTATAATGTATTTATTGGCATTAACAATACTGTACTGTACATTTAATATCAGTGTTAAATGTGCTATTTAGCAAAACTCTAAATATACAGTGTCTGCTCAGTATATATCTGAATATACTATACTGTACATTACAATATTGTGATGCATAAATTCCCTTGTAGCATTGTTTAATGTCTTACTTAACTATAGACACAATATGAAATGTTATATTGGGCATTTAATAGTATTTTGCACATAGTTGTAATGTCAACATGTATGTACTTTGCACAGTGCCTTAAAATAGATCTGTAATTACTCTCTTGGAAAAGAGAAACTGGAGGAAATGAGAAAGAAATGAAAATGAGTGCAGAGCGGGGTCTTTAGGGACAGGGGTCCGTATTAACAGGGGATGAGAGTGCTAATAAAACGTGAGAGCAGCGGAGGTCACAAGGTCACGCGCTTGTGTAATGAATGGAGAAATTTAACTCATCCAATTATAGGAAAGTAAGACGAAAATCCATAGCGTTACTCCGGGCACCGGGCCCAAATGCAAAACTAATAATGTCAAGCAAAGCTCTGGCTTTCTCTTTACTTACTCTCAGTGTGTGCTGAGAAAAAGAGAGAGAGGAAGGACAGAGAAAATGTATATGCATCGACTGCGCAGCCCTTCCTGGCCAAGTTTGCATGCATTTTTGATGTTCGGAGTGCTTGTTTGTCTAATCTAGAGAGTTGCATGTCGTATAATGGGCTTCTACAGCGGACTGCCATTCACAGGGCCATTTAGAAAGACTGGCCTCTTTCTTTCCTCTTTCGGCCGGCTGCATACTAAAATAAAAAGGTCGATAACACTGAACAATAATAACAGGTTATGGTCCCACCGAAGCCAATTTGGCCCCATTTTGAAGGAGTTTGCTCATGAAATGTGCCCTTAATGGACAAGTTTATGTTAAGCCGGGTATTTGTCGAGCAATATATGCAGGAGTGCGTGCTTTCCAAAGGTGATGAGGAGAATTTGAGTATCCCGGCCTTGTACCGAACAGCAAAAAATATAGATTCATTCTGATTTAAATACAGCAATTCGAGTGTCTGAACCAGAGGCGATGCGCAGACCTGCTCGGCTATAACTCATATTTTACAAATAACCACGGCTCTCTCTCTGCGTCGTGCCAGCAGACAGTCGCAAACACACACACATGTGCATACGAAAAGACGACACTTCTATCAATCACGTCCCTCATCTCCAAAAAGGAAACACATAAAATGGACGATTATTTGCGAAAGCAAGCTGCCGAAGGAAAGCTTTAATTAAAGCCCTTTATTTATATGTCAAGTGA
The DNA here is from genome assembly GCA_903798195.1 of Danio kyathit. NCBI lineage: Eukaryota > Metazoa > Chordata > Actinopteri > Cypriniformes > Danionidae > Danio > Danio kyathit. Next base: position 19,368,735 of record LR812539.1, on the reverse strand, counting down.
AAACGGGGGGAAATCTAAATCAAATTCTTTTTCTTTTTTCGTTCTTTTTTTTTTTTCGTGTGAGCTGTAACCCTCGGAGGCAAGTCATTAGGGCTTATACATAACCATCACGCCACATTAAAATCACATTACACAACAACGATAATCATCACGTTCAATTACATGTGGTAATAAATGCCTGTGCAATCTTTGCTAAATCTATTAGTGAGCCATCGCAGGAGAGAGAAAAAGAGGAGTGCAAATACAGAAAGAAGGGAAGACGGGTTTAATACATTAGTCTTAGTTTGTTTGGGAGTTTGAAGCAAACCTACATAAAGCATATCAGTGACTAAACTAAATTACTGATGAAAAAGTTTTTCTTTCTAGTCATATTATAGTATACACTCACCGGCCACTTTATTAGGTACACCTTACTAGTACCGGGTTGGACCCCCTTTTTCCTTCAGAACTGCCTTAATCCTTTATGGTATAGATGCAACAAGGTAATGGAAATGTTCCCTTAGAGATTTTGGTCTATATTGACATGATGGCATCATGCAGTTGCTGCAGATTTCCATGATCCATCCATGATGCGAATCTTCCGTTCTGCCACATCCCAAAGGTGCTCTATTGGATTGAGACCTGGTGACTGTGGAGGCCATTCAGTACAGTGAACATTGTATTATGACATGACGCACTATCCTGCAGGAAGTAGCCATCAGAAGATGGGTACACTGTGGTCATAAAGGAATGGACATGGTCAATAACAATACTCAAGTAGGCTGTGGTGTTGACACGATGCTCAATTGGAACTAAAGGACCCAAAGTGTGCCAAAAAAATATTCCACACACCATTACAACACTACCACCAACCTGAATCGTTGATACAAGGCAGGATGGATCCATGCTTTCATGTTGTTGACGCCAAATTCTGATCCTACCAACCGAATGTTGCAGCAGAAATCAAGGCATTGTTTTTCCAATCTTCTATTGTCCAATTTTGGTGAGCCTGTGCGAATTGTAGCCTCAGTTTCCTGTTCTTAGCTGACAGGAGTGGCACCCATATGGTCTTCTGCTGCTGTAGCCTATCCGCCTCAAGGTTGGACATGTTGTGTTCAGAGATGCTCTTCTGCATACCTCGGTTGTAACAAGTGGTTATTTGACTTACTGTTGCCTTTCTATCAGCTCGAACCAGTCTGGCCATTCTCCTCTGACCTCTGGCAAGAAATTTGCGTTAACAAGCATTTGGACAGCTGTACCTAATAAAGTGGCCGGTAAGTGTACAGTATATAGCTTCATTTATACAACTAGGAATGTTTTTTTACCTTGCCAATTAAATAAATAATTTATTCAGCTTTCGCATTCATAGTGTAACAGAGTATCAAATTCTTGCACTTTTCCTAAAAAAGTCCTGTTATTTTGATGTGATTTGTTATTATAGGACAATATTTGCCCAAGATGTGACTATTTGAAAATATGGAATCTGAGTGTTAAAAAAAACCCCAAAATGGTCTTTTAAGTTTTTTGCAATGCACAAATAAAAAAAAAATTATATAAAAATAATAATAAAAAAATTGATAAAAAAATAATAATTTAGATTTTTTTGCTGTTGGAAAAAATATCTATATGGATATAATATTTACTGTACTTGATTTTGGACATCGAAGATAAATCATTAATTTCACACGCACACATAAGGGTGAATAAATGATGAAAATGCAATGTTATTGTCGTTTCTAGTGGAAATGAATCTTTTAGGCAAGGCAAGGCAAGTTTATTTATATAGCACATTTCATACACAGCGGCAATTCAAAGGGCTTTACATAAACAGGAATAAAAAAAGACAAGTGTAAGAAAAAATAAAAACAGATAATAAAAAAACAGATAAAAACAAATAAAAATAGGCTAAAACAGGTTGTAAAAGAATGAAAAAGAAGAGAAAAACATAATAGTGCGATTTGTCAGACTTAGCACAGTGCTCTTTCAGTAAAGGCACAGCTAAACAGATGTGTTTTCAGTCTGGATTTGAATGTGCCTAATGTTGGAGCACATCTGATCATTTCTGGGAGTTGATTCCAGCAGCGAGGGGCGTTGTAGCTGAAAGCCGATTCACCCTGCTTTGACTGAACTCTTGGAATTTTTAGTTTATATGATCCTAGAGATCTGAGTGTTCTTCTAGGTTTGTATTCAGTGAGCATATCTGTAATGTATTGAGGTCCTAGGCCATTTAGTGATTTATAGACAAGTAATAATACTTTAAAATCTATTCTGAATGTAACTGGGAGCCAGGGTTATTTTAACATAACTTTAACATAACCTTTTTTGTTGGCAATCTTATGAAATCGATTATATTGAGTAAACGTGACATCATGAGGCATAAGCAAAAAACAAAACAACAAAAAAAACTGACCGCATCACATCAGTCCTGCATGTCTAAGCTATAGCCTTTGCAGGTGGGCAGACGATACAGAGCTGTACAAGAGCTCTTGAGGTCATATTCATACTCACTCAACGTCCACACAGCAGGATACGGCAGAACCTTAAGTAGGGCACTTACCCCTACTTGCCTCAGTAAATATGCAGCTGTATAAACTGTTTAAATTAATGATATGTAACTGGAAAAAGAAGAGCTTTGCACTTTCTGGTAACATAAACGCTATTAGGCTGCCATCAGCGGAGGAGTCTGAAATGCTTGTGCTATGAAACGGGCAGTTTGCTCTGCGCCCTCGAGCTGAAAGTGTATATATCATGGGCAGATGATAACATTCAAACATCTGACACACTATTAAGTTGATGCTCAGCCATTTCTGAGTAATACCTCTTTTGTTACCTAAAGACTTCTTGAATATTTTATCTCGGTACATTTGCTTGAGTTGGCTGCAGTTTTATCACATAAAGTGTTCCAAAGTTTGGATGTCTTTTTTACAGTATGTAGATTTAGTAGCAAGATGTACTTATGTGATACACTGGCAAGGGTTATACAGGCTTAAATGTTTTAATTTAAAAAAAAAAGATAAAACCTTATCACATTTTACCCAGCTAATACAGTTGAAGTCAGAATTATTAGAATTATTATTATTATCAGATTTTTTTTTCTTCTTTTTAAAATAATTTCCAAATTATGTTTAACACAGAGCAACGAAATTTTAACTTCTGGAAAAAGTCTTATTTGTTTAATTTCGCCTAAAATAAAAGCAGTTTTGAATTTTTTAAACACCATTTTAAGGACAATATTATTAGCCCCTTTAAGCTATATTTTTTCTTGATAGTCTACAGAACAAACAACTGTTATACAATAACTTGCCTATTTACCCTAACCTGCCTAGTTAAGCTAATTAACCTAGTTAACCCTTTAAATGTCACTTTAAGCTGTATAGTAGTGTCTTGAAAAATATCTAGTAAAATATTATTCACTGTCATCATGGCAAAGATAAAATAAATCCGTTATTAGAAATGAGTTATTAAAACTATTATGTTTAGAAATGTGTTGAAAAAATCTTCTCTCTGTTAAATAGAAATTGAGGAAAAAAATAAACAAGTGCTCTAATAATTCAGGGGGGCTAATAATTCTGACTTCAACTGTATATATGAAGAGTTCAGATGCAAAAACCTCTAAAAGCCATTAGAAATTTTCTTAAAAAAACGAGCATTTTTATTAGGCTCTTGTCTGTAGGTTCAGTAACTTCAAGTTTATGGCAAAGAATACACTCTTTTAAAGGTCTTTAAAATGAAATAACTCAACATAAACATTGGAGTCTGAGAAAAAAATGCTAATTTCCAATGGAAATTTCAGACAGCACTTAGAAGTTTTTGCATCTGAACTCTTCATTCATTCATTCATTCATTTTCTTGTCGGCTTTGTCCCTTGCGGGGTCGCCACAGTGGAATGAACCACCAACTTATCCAGCATGATTTTTTACACAGCGGATGCCCTTCCAGCCGCAACCCATCTCTGGGAATTTCCACACACACACATTCACACTCATACACTACGGACAATTTAGCTTACCCAATTCACCTGTACTGCATGTCTTTGGACTGTGGGGGAAACCGGAGCACCCGGAGGAAACCCACGCGAACGCAGGGAGAACATGCAAACTCCACACAGAAACGCCAACTGACCCAGCCCAGCCGAGGTTCGAACCTGCGACCCAGCGACGTTCTTGCTGTGAGGCAACAGCACTACCTACTGCGCCACTGCGTTGCCTGAACTCTTCATATACAGTATATATATATATATATATATATATATATATATATATATATATATATATATATATATATATATATATATATATATATATATATATATATATATATATATAAACATATAAGTATATAAAATATATATATAAATATCTAAAAATATAAATATAAATATCTAAAATATACATATAAATATCTAAAAATATAAATATATAATATATATATATATATATATAAATATCTAAAAATGTATAAATATATATATATATATATATATATATATATATATATATATATATATATATATATGTGTATATATATATGTATATATATATGTATATATATATATATATATATATATATATATATATATATATATATATATATATATATATATATATATATATGTATATATATATGTATATATATATATATATATATATATATATATATATATATATATATATATATATGTATATATATATGTATATATATATATATATATATGTATATATATATGTATATATGTATATATATATATATATATATATATATATATATATATATATATATATATATATATATATATATATATATATATATATATATATATATATATTCCCTGTTAGGTGTTTAATTCTACATATTACTCTGTCCCTTTAAATTATATGATGAAAAGGATGAAGTGACATCACTGAGCTTTCAAATGAGCCATTTTGTAGTTTGTAGTGGTAAGTTTTACTCTCACTTGATGTGATTCTAAAATGCAACAGGTATGAAAAAGAGAGGGAGGACTTGAGAAATTATCTAAAGGAGATAGGGATTCAGGAAATAACATTAAAATGTTTACTGAGTAAAAAGGACAGGGTTCAGACCAGAATTCTTATGAAGTTCTTGAGAAAAACTGGTGTTTATGATAGGATACAAAATAAATAAATAAATCATTTAAATTATAATAGAAGTTAAAGGGAAGTAGTAGAAGTCAAAGTAGGTTTAAGAGCATTGTGGTGGTTATTATTATTATTATGAGTATTATGATTATTGTGATTATTAATATTACGTAGGGGTGAGAGGTGTGTTTGTAAGTATGTATGTGTGTGTATGAAGAAGGAGGGAAGTGGGGGGAAATGATTAGTCTGTAAACCTAACCTCTGGTCCACACTCCGGAGCTGAAGGTGGCGGTAATGCACCAAAAACGCTGAATGCCAAGCGCCGTAAAATTATAAGAAGAAGAAGACTCTCACTTGATGTTGTTTTTTTTTTTTTTTTTTAGATTTGTTAAGCATAGCATTTCCATGTTACATAAAATTAACAGAAATGCTCTATTGTTTTTGTTGTGTTTTGAATGCTAACATTAGCATTCAAAAGACTTTTGACAAGAGAGATAGCATTCATTTTGTTTTTGGGTTTATTTGTTATAGTCGCAGATGAAGAATGTATAAACGTTGTGGTAAATGTGTTTTGCTTGAGGAGGAAGTGACAACATTGAGCTTTCAGATGAGCCATTTTGAAGAAGTGGTAAGTTTTACCCTCACTTGATGTTGTTTTTGTGAACTTGTTTGGATTTGTCAAGTAAAGCATTTCCATGTTACATAAAATGAACAGAAATGTTGTATTGTTTCTGTTGTAAGGGTTTTGAATGCTAACGTTAGCATTCAAAAGACTTTGACAAGAGATAGCATTAATTTAGTCTTTGTCATTCATTTTGTTTTTGGTATTGTTTGATGAATTCGCAGATGAAACATGTATAAAATGTGTCGCGTTTGAAGAGGAAGTGACATATTTGAGCCTTCAGATGAGCCATTTTGTGAGCTTGTTTGGATTTGATAAAAATAACATTTCCATGTTACATAAAATTAACAAAAATGTATTGTTTTTGTTGTGTTTTAAAGGCTAATGTTAGCATTCAAAACACTTTGATAAGTGAAATAGCATTCATTTTGTTTTTGGTATTGTTTGTTGAGTTCGCAGATAACTCATGTATACATTTTTTTTGTAAATGTGTTGGGTTTGAAGAGGAAGTGACATCATTGAGCCTTCAGATGAGCCATTTCATGAGCTTGTTTGAATCTGTTAAGCATAGCATTTCCATGTTACATAAAATGAGCAGAACTGTTGTATTGTTTTGAATGCTAACATTAGCAATCCAAAGACTTTGATAAGAGGATAGCATTCATTTTGGTATTGTTTGATAAATTCGCAGATAAAGCATGTATAAAATTCGTAGTAAATGTGTCGTGTTTGAGGAGGATGTGACAACATTGAGCCTTCAGATGAGCCATTTTGAAGAATGGTAAGTTTTACCCTAACTTGATGTTGTTTTTGTGAACTTGTTTGGATTTGTCAAGTAAAGCATTTCCATGTTACATAAAATGAACAGAAATGTTGTATTGTTTCTGTTGTAAGGGTTTGGAATGCTAACGTTAGCATTCAAAAGACATTGACGAGAGATAGCATTAATTTCGTCTTTGTCATTTATTTTGTTTTTGGTATTGTTTGATGAATTCGCAGATGAAACATGTATAAAATGTGTTGCGTTTAAAGAGGAAGTGAGATATTTGAGCCTTCAGATGAGCCATTTTGTGAGCTTGTTTGGATTTGATAAAAATAACATTTCCATGTTACATAAAATTAACAAAAATGTATTGTTTTTGTTGTGTTTTGAAGGCTAATGTTAGCATTCAAAACACTTTGATAAGTGAAATAGCATTCATTTTGTTTTTGGTATTGTTTGTTGAGTTCGCAGATAACTCATGTATACATTTTTTTTTTGTAAATGTGTTGAGTTTGAAGAGGAAGTGACATCATTGAGCCTTCAGATGAGCCATTTCATGAGCTTGTTTGAATCTGTTAAGCATAGCATTTCCATGTTACATAAAATGAGCAGAACTGTTGTATTGTTTTGAATGCTAACATTAGCAATCCAAAGACTTTGATAAGAGGATAGCATTCATTTTGGTATTGTTTGATAAATTCGCAGATAAAGCATGTATAAAATTCGTAGTAAATGTGTCGTGTTTGAGGAGGATGTGACAACATTGAGCCTTCAGATGAGCCATTTTAAAGAAGTGGTAAGTTTTATTCTTACTTGACAATCTTACTGTTTTTATTGCTGGGTTTTTGTAAGCTCGTTTGGATTTGTTGAGTATAGCATTTACATAAGATGCAACAAAAAATGTTGCATTGTTTTCATTGTAAGGGTTTTGAATGCTAATGCTAATGTTAGCATTCAAAATACTTTGACAAGAGAGCTAGCATTAGTTTTGGTTTTATTTATTTATTTATTTTAATTTGCAGATGAAACATGTATGAAATATGTAGTAAATGTATCATGTTTGAAAGTTTTAAAGAATTTGGACTGACACTAACTAAAATGCGGGGTTGGGTTTGTTAATATCAGACCCAAAGTTGGAATGAAACACACCAGCAATTGTCTATCTTTCTCTACTCTATTTGTATTACATGTTTGACACATCAAATGAAAATTGTAAAAAATACTGTATATAAATCCTTTTATAGGGTCTTTAACTAGCTAAACCCAAAGCAGCTAGTTGTTTGGTAGATTTGTTCTCAGATGTTTAGCACTTCAGGGTTAATGGAGAGAGAGCCTTTTTTCTTCAACTCATCCAATAGTCTTCATTTTCTCTGTTCAGCATCTCTCTCTTCAGCTTTATATTTGCCTTGAGTCTTTCTCTCTTATTTCCACCAGTCTTCCCTCAAAATAGACGTGAGCTGTAATTAACTGTTATTTGGGATTGATTGCAGAGAGCTTACCATTGACTAGCTGCATTATGGAGTCCCTTCAAAGTGGGATTCCAGCCCTGCCAATACACTGAGTTTATTTCAGCACGGGATCAATAGTGAACGTATTAAAAGCTTTATTTGGACTTTGTTGGCAGTAGACATGCCGTTGTTCCTCAGCGCCAGTTCTTGGGTCTCTGTCTGTGCCCTCACTTCAGCTTTTGACTTAGTGACATTAATTTCACTTGCGTTTTCATTATAATGTTTTATTTTATTGTCATATATTAAACCACATTCAATGGTTCAATACAAAGTCCCTATACTATAAGTGATTCTGTAGTTCACTTAAAAATAAGTGTTCAGTTTCTTTATTATTTGCTTCATGATACGTAAGCCATGGATATTAATTTAGTCTTGCATGTATGCATGTATTTGTTTATTATTATTATTATTATTATTATTATTATTATATTGACTCTCAAAGTACCAGGAACTGCAGATAGGATTTTTATGAATCGCCAAGGACCATCATTTCAGCCTAAAAATGTTCTTATAGTGTTTAAAAAAACAAAACCTAAATAAATAAAAAATCATGTGCACAGCAAAATTGAGTTCCTTGAATCCTGGTGTTACTGTGTTTTAGAGTGAAGTGTTGTTTTATGGTGTTTAATTCACATTGATCTTGTAAAGAGTATCATCTGACTGGTGTAATTATTGAAAGAATGACCTCATTAACACTGGTAGTGCGACATACATCCGGGGCATTTTACATGTTGCGCGATTCAGTCTAAAACTTTTCTTGCAGACGCCATTTTATTTCAGTCACTACGAGGAGCGACGGACCAAACCATGTGTTTTAATCAGGAATATGGGAAACAATTATTAACTGGAGAAGTTCAAAAGGTAAGTAATGTATTTTTAAAGTTATGTTTATCTTTTTTTTTTTTTGACTTAGATCACATTCACACGGCGTGATTTGAATCGCCAACAGCTCCAGATATTTAGCATGCCAAATATCTCACGGGTGTCGGCGACTCATCAGCGATTCTCTCAGATCGCGTCTTTGATAGTTCACACTGGATGATCACATGAAGGAGCACCAATTTGCCTGTGATTCCAGACATTTTGTCGGCGATTTCTCAAAATCGGGGCTAAAATCATGCAGTCTGAACTCGGCTTTAGTTGAGCAGCACTTGTCATAAAAGCCTGTACAAATGGATTCAATATGGACTTAATGTTAACTTACTTTGATTGAAATTACTAACAAAGCTATGTTTTAGGTTGGTATAGTTAATATATTTTTATACTATTATGTTTTGTTTATTTGTACATTTCATATATCAAATTTGTGTAACATTAGCTTTAAGGGCTGATCACAATAATTTCCACTTCACTCATCCAGACAGACGAGCTACTCATTAACTGGAAACGTAGAAGACAAGTTTGCTTTAATCATATTTGTAGCATGTAATTCATAATTACAAATTATAAATTATAAATATAAACCCTGAATTATTAGCCCCCTGTTTATTTTTCACCCCAATTTCTGTTTAACGAAGAGAAGATTTTTCCAACACATTTCAAATTATAATAGTTTTAATAACTCATTTCTAATAACTGATTTATTTTATCTTTGCCATGATGACAGTAAATAATATTTTACTAGATATTTTTCAAGACACTTTTATACAGCTTAAAGTGACATTTAAAGGCTTAACTAGATTAATTAGGTTAACTAGACAGGTTAGGGTAATTAGACAAGTTATTGTATAATGATGGTTTGTTCTGTAGACTATTGGAAAAAAAAAATAGTTTAAAGGGGCTAATAATTTTGACCTTAAAATAGGTTTTAAAAAAAGTAAAACTTTTATTCTAGCCAAAGTTAAACAAATAAGACTTTCTCCAGAAGAAAAAATATTATCAGACATACTGTGAAAATTTCCTTGCTTTGGTAAACATCATTTGGGAAATGTTTAAAAAAGAAAAATATATAACATTTATTTATATTTATATATTATAATTAAAGTTTAATAAAGCAAGATTTTCATGATATGCTGGCCCAAATAACATTAATGTCTCCCACAGAGACCATTTTCTCAAGATCGGGCTGCTGGGCAGACAAGACAGCCAACGTTATGATTTCAAACCTGGAAAACCAAAAGGTAAGTTATTTCATGCAGTCAAACAGTCCATAAATCGAAATGCTTAACATTAGATAAACTGTTATGAAACATCAGTTTTAACAGCATTTGTCATAAAAGCCTGTTTGAAAAAGTATTTGATGTGGATTTGAGGTGAGCACTCTAATTTTATACAAGGTCAATTTAGAATATCGCGTGTGTGTATGTGTATACTCTGTTATTTGTTAGGTTTGTATGTCCTTAAATGTTATGAAATTGCTGCGCACCCTTTAAGTTTGAAATGTTCTTCAGTGTTTTAAAAGAAAACCCTTGATTACATGGGATGACCGAAAACTACTAATAAATTTTCATATTTAGGTGAACAATCCATTTGAGTATTGTGTTTTCAATCTAGTGTTGACACGTGGTTTCTATGTCAAAGTTTAGTTGGTTGGTTGATTGGTTGAAAATATGTTTTTGGAGATAGAAACTTTACCTTAAATGACAAAACTATGTTTATAGCTGTATAAAATTGTGCACTTGATGTGAACTTGTAGATTTGACACAAATGTGGTGTGCTGTTGAGTGGAAAAGCTCATCTGAAAGGAGACCAATGACACTAGATTTAATAAAAGTTGGGTTTGGAATAAGCACACCACAATCACAGAATATTTTCTATTGTTTGTGAATGGTTGTGTTTAGTACCCTAAATGCTTGGCTGTTTCAAAAGCAAAGGCAATAATAATAACTCAAAGGTTGCATTTGTCCATATTTGAACCAAACTTGAGTTGAAACAAACCAATGATTTCAATGGAATCACTTACACTTATAATGTTTAGAATTTTCTTGAAAGCTGGGCTTATTTTCTGCTCCACATTTGGAATCAGCTTCCCTTTCGGCATGTAGGGAAAAAACAAAGCATTTAGTCCTTTGACCTGCAAACCTCTCCAAACTGAATCAAGGCTTTTGAATGAGCTACTTCTGTCAGGTATACACAGCTGAAGTAGGTTCTTGTCTACCAAGCCAAGTAGTTGGAAAATTACATTCACTTCTCAAGCCTCTTCACACTTTTCATATCAGCGTTCTCTAAAGTTTCTTGCAGCCCTCGAGTGTTTGGTTGATGGCCATCATAATCTCATGCTGTCAAAAACCCGAATGTCATTCTATCAGGCTGAGACCTTACAATTTGTGCTGTTCCTTTGGGCTTTTATAGGTCACAAAATGGTGTTTGTAACTCTGTGGAAAAAAGTTTTGTTTTAAAAGCTATACTGTACTCTGAATTTAACACATTTTAGAATGAAGCTGCATATTAAGCAGTTAACAATGTAGGGTGGAGCTTTATTCAATTGGGAAAAGCGGACAATATGGACATGTTCTATTTTGAAGGGCTTGTCCTTAATGCCCTAATCTACTTGAAAGAGATTAAGATTTAAAAAAAAAATGTACTTTGGCACCAGCTTGCCCAGTCTGCATGCCAAATTAAACATGCACAATGATTCAAGAAAGTAAAAAATGTCATCCCTTAAAAAAAAAAAAAAGTCCTTCATTCTGAAGGACCCTTTGTAGTGGCCAGTTTGGGCCATTTCAATTTGGAATGACTTTCAGTTTGGGTGTTTTGATTGCCCTCGCTCTTCAAAGATAGTGATATTTAGTTTTTAATGCACAGGCCTTGATGATGTCATCTTGTTCAGAGCCAGAGCTAGGTGATATGCAATTTTACGTGTGTGTGTATATATATATATATATATATATATATATATATATATATATATATATATATATATATATATATATATATATATATATATATATATATATATATATATATATATATATATATATATATATATATATATATATAATTATTAGCCCCCTATTTATTTTTTCCCCAATTTCTGTTAAACGGAGAGAAGATTTTTTTAACACATTTCTAAACATAATAGTTTTAATAACTAATTTCTAATAACTGATTTATTTTATTTTATTCTTTGCTATGATGACGGTAATATTTTACTAGATATTTTGCTTAATTAGGTTAACTAGGCAGGTTAGAGTAATTAGGCAAGTTATTGTATAATGATGGTTTGTTCTGGAGACTATCGAAAAAAATTATAGCTTGAAGGGGCTAATAATTTTGACCTTAAAATGTTTTTTTTTTTAATTAAAAACTGCTTTTATTCTAGCCGAAATGAAACAAATAAGACTTTCTCCAGAAGAAAAAATATTATCAGACATACTGTAAAAAGTTCCTGGCTCTGTTAAACTTAATTTGGGAAATATTCAAAAAAGAAAGAGAAATTCAAAGGAGGGCTAATAGTTCTGACTTCAACTGTGTATGCTGTAATGTGGTAAACATTGTTCAGTTTCAAGCACACACTAATTGTTTCACTTCCTAAAACCTCAATATATCGCCAGGAACCAAAGGTATTAAATTAGTTTTCCCTCTACAGTTTCTTTCTCTCAAAAGTGCCAGTTACTGTTTACTTGAAATCTATAAATCATCAAAGAACACAATTTCATCTAAAAATCAACTTTTGTGTTCTACTGATAAAAAAAGCAGATTGGATGAGTATATAATCAGCACATTTATATATTAGCTCAACTTTTAATAGCAATATCTTAAAGGCACGTATGCAGTTTTTGCCACTAGAGGGTGCATATTCACAACAAACAAAGGTGTATTTTAATGATGCTGTGACTGAGTGTGGATTCATGGGTGTTTTCATCTTCATCATCATGCAGAAATCATGTTATGTATAAGCTTAAGTATTTGTAAAAAAAAAAAAAAAAAGATCATGGTAGTATGAAGCAGAGTAAGGCTGAAAGTCAATGAAGTGAAACGAGAGCACAAACAATTGCTGATGAGAGATGAACGCGGTACGGAAAGGAAATGAAGAGTTCACATGCAAAAACCTCTAAGTGCCATCTTGAACTTCTACAATGAGCATATTTCTCTGCCTCTTATGTCTAATTTCAGTTATTTCATCTTAAAAGTGATGGAAAATAATCTATTCTTTGCTATAGAAGTGAAATTACTGAATAAAGACACAGGACGCCTGAGAAAAATGCAAATTTTAGAAGAATTTCAGATGGCATTTAAAGGTTTTTGCATCTTAACTCTTTAAAAGAGGAGCTTTTATTATGCCACAGCAAGGCAAGTTTATTTATATAGCACATTTCATACAAAAAGGTCATTCAAAGTGCTTTACATAAACAAGAATAAGAGAAACAAGAAAATAAAAATGATTAAAATGATGAAACAGATTAAAATGTGTTAAACAGGTTATAAAAGAACGAAAAAGAAAAGATATACTAGTGCGATCTGTCGGACGTGGCACAGTGCTCATTCAGTAAAGGCACAGCTAAACAGATGTGTTTTCAGTCTTGATTTGAATGTACCTAATGTTGGAGCACATCTGATCATTTTTGGAAGCTGCGAAGAGCATAGTAGCTGAGGGCTGATTCATACTGCTTTGACTGAACCCTGAATTTCTAATTGACCTGATCCACTGAGTGATCTGTTAGGTTTGTATTCAGTGAGTTTACCTGTAATGTATTGAGATCCTAGGCCATTTAGTGATTTATAGACAAGTAACAATACTTTAAAATCTATTCTGAATGTAACTGGGAGCCAATGTGAAGACCTGAGGACAGGTGTGATGTGCTCTGATTTTCTGGTTCTGATCAGAATCCTGGCAGCAGCATTCTGGATGAGCTGCAACTGTCTGACTGTCTTTTTGGTACACGGTTTGGTACACTTTTTTTGGTACAGAGTACACTGTTTCTGGTTCTTCTGCTCCTGATCTTGTGGAGAAGAAGCAGCACTGTTTTATAAAAAACATTTCAGGGTTGTGTTATAATGCTGCTTTTTGCTATGTAATAAAACCCACAACATATTAAAGCATCTTTGGTGTTTTCCTGTTTTCTCTAAAACCAAACCCGAATTTGAAGACGTGTGACTTCATTAGCAGAACCACACAGGACACGTCCCATGGGATAATATGATTACATAAGTCAACAAAATCTACAAGATTTTCTAGTGGTTGTTGGATATTTTTAATGAAAAAAATCTGACGTATTGTGCCTTTAGGCCAAAATACTCCAAGTTTTGACACTTAAAAAAAATTGACTCTAAAACAAAATATGTAACAGTCCCTGTTCATCATACTTTTGATGAATTAAACTTTTACTTATGACCTAACATATAGCCTATATATTAAAAAAAAAAAATCCTCAGTCTGACAAAAAAACATCCAGCTGTGACTCTGTGAAACATGACGAAAGCATAATGAGACCGGCTTCTCATCAACAAACTGACTTTGTGTACTTCTTTTTCTCGTTCTCGCACACATACACGCAGTCACACAAGGGTTGTCTCTCTGATGAGATATCATTTTGTCATTTACCATGCTGCGCAACAAGATGTATCTCCTCCACTAATGCATCAGCGACAGCAGCAGTTCTGTCCTTGTCTGCTCTCCCTCAAGGCTACAGCGGGCGAGGGTTGGCGGTGGAGGAGGCGAATGTGGCCGCTGCTGCACTATAAATGACTGCGCTCTTTCTCACTGTCAGACCGCCTTTACAAACGCGTACGTGTTGCTCTCTCTCTCTCTCTCTCTCTCTCTCTCTCTCTCGCTCTCTCTCTCTCTCTCTCTCTCTCTCTCTCTCTCTCTCTCTCTCTCTCTCTCTCTCTCTCTCTCTGATTCATTCTGGGTTTAAAGTACAGCAAAAAAGAAGATATGTTTGTCAATTGCTTCATTTTATAGGACAAGCAAAAATATATAGGTGATGTATAGGTGTTTTTTTATGTTGGTCAAATCAAGAGTGTGAATTGATTTTAAATGTTAAAAATCTATCAGTTTCTGCGTGCACAGATTCCGTGTGAGCCTAGTTATGAGGCATAGGGAGAATTATTTAAAAAATGATGTTTCTGCACGCTCATCAAAATTTATTTTAAAACTGTACTTTGTAAAGTTTTTTTGGCATACAATTTTTATTTTCTCTATATAAAAAACAGATTGTATTATCTTTATTATTTTATAATAAATATTCATTTAAATATGTATAAAATATTTTCACTTTTTTTTTTAAATTAAAGAAATGTAAATGTTATATATATATATATATATATATATATATATATATATATATATATATATATATATATATATATATGTAAATATATATATATATGTAAATATATATATATATGTAAATATATATATATATATATATATATATATATATATATATATATATATATTTATTTATTTATTTATTTTTAAAAAAAATTTATATAGCTATTATTAGCAGCAAAAAATGCATTTTTTAGTAATTAATTTTGATATAAGATTTGGATCCCCTTGAAACATTTTCATTGTGTTATTTGCATGTGTTGTGAGAAAATGCAGCATTTTCTTAATTTATTTGTGTTGTGAGAATTTGCAGCACGTTTGCTGTCAAATCCATGACTTAATTTGCAGCCGTTTTTTTGTAGATGTATGCTTTTTCTTAAAGTGCAGCATGTGTTTTTTAATAATTTAAATATTTAATGAAAGATGGGCTTACATATGGATAAAGCCAAATGTTGGGTTAAACAGTGTAATTTACATTTATTTGAAAAACAAAACCCAATGTTGTGTTTGTCCACGTTGTGTTTGTCCCAGCATTTCTTGATAGATAGATTGTATCTAGATTGTTAGATCATAATTGTATTAATTATCATAAATCCTATTAGTTTCTTTTTCAATTAATAATAACATACTAATACAACAACAACAACAACAACTACTTCTACTACTAATAAAATGCTACTTACAACCTATCAAAATTGTGCAAATATGCTTATGCTGTGTTTCGTTACAATAAATGCTATGTGTCTGATATTTTGTTATATACTCCATGACATTCATTCATTTTTAAGCGTGGCTGAAGCATCCACATACTTTTTCTGCCATATCCTGCAGGTAGCCTGAAGGACTTTATATCTGCAAACTCAGCTGGAAAAAAAATACCTGCAACACACATACATAGAGGATTTTTGCTAATGCCAGCCATCTTGATATTTAATGATATGGTAGGTTATTTTCTGACTTTGGAGGGTCAGGTCAACTCATTAATGAGCATGGAAGGAAGGGTCCCACGCAAATGCTTAATTTCTACAGACCTGCACTCAAAAGCAACCCAATTATTTCCCTTAGAGCATCGCTACATTTGAAAAATCCCAAAAGTATTCAAAAGACCCCATTAGTTCTCCAAGCTTTTTTACTTTTCACAACATGCTGCAGATTTGTTTTACCCATCAACACTGGCAGAAAGGCAGAACTAAACAAACTAAACGTGGATCAATTTGCACTTTGCAAAAAAGGTGCATCACCAAATAAAATGTATTTTTAAAAAAGTAAAAAATCTTAGGTTTTGTTAGGTTTCACTATATAAAATAAAAAAATAAATAAAAAAATAAAAACACAGTGCTAAATAGAACTACTGTAAGTGCTATGTAGAACCTGTAATAGTTCTCCAGGGGTTCTTTTGGGAGGTTAAGATGCTATATGGCACTATATAGATGCTATGTATAACTTAGTGGTTCTTTGGCTTGCAATCATAAGGGAACCACTTTCAGTGCTATGTACTATATATTTTTTATAGAGTGTTTATAGTGCTATGTAGCAACCTAACCACCCCAAAAAACTTCTGAAGAACCATTAACAATTCTTTATAGGTTCTACATTGCACTTCTCCTACAATTACAAGCCAAAGAACCACGGGATAAATGCTAAAAAACATTTTAGAATTTATTTATTTTAATAGTATGTGCGAAGTAAGATTTCAGGAAATTACATTAAACTAAATGTCATTTTTAAACATATGACTATAAAAATAAAATTGAAAAAATATACAATATTACATAAAACAAAAATAATACATTAATTATCAATATTTTTCGTATTTTTTTACATAATCTTTCTATTAAATGCATTTTGTGATTTTGTTTTATATTTCATTTGATATTTTTAGTTTAATTTAATTGTAATTTTTATTTATTTATTTTGAGAAATCTGTACAGTAGTCTCTCGTTATTTGCGGGAGTTACCTTCTAAAAATAATCCACAAAAGGCGAATTCTGAAAAGTAGTCAACATCCGCCGCGCACATGACAGTTGGAGGTAACGCACACTGAACACACACATTTTATTTATAATAAAACTATTAAGATGGCGCTCTGTGGTTTGGCAGAAATATGAACAAAGTCCTAAAGTCGTAGCTGGGCGCTGCAGACAGCTGCCGTTTTGCGGCTCCGGTGTGCGTAGACTGATGGGTTTCTATGTTTACAATTCTAAAATGCATGACGCTGCGTGGTGCGCCACATCCAGTGTGCGACTCCTTTTACTATGGTCTTGCTGCGGACAGTTACAACTCTTTTTGCATCCTTGTTGAAACTAAGGGTGCTTTCACACCTGTGAATCGATTCGTTTGTTCCGAAACAGAGATTAAAGTTGTTACAATGTTGCTATTTGTTCCTGGTGCCGTTTGCTTTCACACGGCAAAATTTCTAAACGGAACAAAATAAGTCAAACAAGTCACATGCGAGGAAACTCTCCTCACATTGGTCAGAGTTTCACGGTTTATTTTGCAGAGTCCCGCTCAGCTGTCATGCATCCTTATTTTAATTTACGATGAGCAATGAGACATTATAAGCGAAAAGCTGCACTTTTGTTTTGAATGGTGACACTCACAGACATCGTCACTAAATATAGAGCAGAGGTAAGACTTCCTCATATATAGCAGTTGGCTTATGCATTATAGGCTTTACAATATAGAGAGAAATAACAGATAAACCAAGACTGCAGTTCGGTCAATTTTCTGGATAAACAGCTCTTGCTAATAGTTCAGCATGCTTTCACTTTCATATTTTACACAAAACGCACATTTACCGGTAGGAATGACCTCCCGCCCTACTCATAATTCTCTCTTTATATATGACATATCCATGATACAGTGTGATATAGCCTGGAACTGACCGGAACGCTTTCTTACTACAATCAATCCGCTCCAGAGTTCGTTTCAATCGAGCCGAGACCACCTCATTTAAGCGATCTTGGACCAATTGTTTTGGCGCTGATCCGAGCGTGATTGCTGGTTTCACATATGCCAAACGAACCGCGCTAACTGGGCAAACAAGACAGGTTCTGAAACAAAAGTCTAGGTGTGATGGTACCCTAACACTGCCAGCGATCAAAGATTTATATTAATTTGGCAAGCTGAACGCATTCTGTCCTGTACAGGAGACACTAGATTGATTGAAAATGGTCTACAGCCAATAAGGACGCAGAAGAGATTCCACTATCTGGAATACTTGATTCTGATTGGTCAGTTGCGACATTCCAAGGCATGATATTCCCAGAAAACACCCGCTGAACACAGGCTCATCCGGGTACTTCAAATCATATTGACTATTGGTATATACTTTCAATTCTATACCCATATCCTTCTTATCCTTCAGTCACAGTTGTGTGTCAACATTTTGTCTAATTTTCATGTTTTGTTGCAAGTAGCTCTGCAATTTACGTCAGGATTCTGATAAGCTGTCAGGCTTCATTCTGCCATATCAACGGCCTGGATATTTAAAATCAACAGTTATTTCCCTTAAAGCATCTCTGCATTGTGGAAGCCTAAAAGTATTCAAAAGATCCCATTACTTCAAGCTTCTTTACTTTTCACAAAACGCTGCAGATTTGTTTTACCCGTCCACACTGTCAGAAGAAAAGAAATGTTTTTGGCAGGCGGAACTGAACGCGGATCAAGGGTCAAACTAAGAAATATGAACACCTCCTGCTGTACATCTTGAATGCTGAACTTCTTGAGCAAAAGCCATCTTTCCTCAAAAAGACAGAAGGCATACATTATCCCGCTTACATGGTCTGCATCTCGAGTAACAGAATGACAATCCAAACGTCCCAAGATGCAGATCCCGAATGACAGTATGAGCAATCGCAGTGTCCATACATCACAAAAATCATGAAGATAAATGCTTTATTAGGCGCACATCACATCTGCAGTCATTTTTTAAGGCCGGCACAGCCACAGCAAGCGAAAGGATTGCCAAAACAGAGAAAGAAAAGACAGAAATTTGTCAGAAGCTTGTGATATCTAGAAGTTTCTTTGAAAAGCCTGTTAATTACAGGATTTTTATGCAGCGAGTTTCTCCGAAAGCTCTCCTCATACTGTCTGAATTTTCAAAGGGTAGCTGTCAGGATGTTCAAGCATTCAGTTTTGACGTTTCATTAATGAATCATTATCTATTAATGCATAAATATTAACAGATAGAATGAATTAGTTAAGTCACTGATGTGGATCGGAATCAACTGGGAGGTTACATAATTATGAACAGCGCAGCTTTCAGGAGACTCTTCAGTTATTGGCTCTTTATTGTATTTGTTTTGTTCTGCTTCGAGTTGAAGAAATTCTTGTTTCTTCATGGCTCGGTGGACTTGGATTTCTCAGTTAGGTGTGATGATTCTGCCGTATAAAAATAGACACAAATGAAACGGCTGTTGAGCACAAAGCTGTGATGCTCATGCAAGGTAGAATGGATAATTTGTTTTTGGAAGAATTGCACGAGAGATGTTTAACTTGTTTTATAATACTGTCACTTTTAGTGAAGTTTTTTTTGCAATATTGAACATGAGACAATTTGTCATTAATATATGATATACATACAGTATATTTGTCATACAACAAGACATGTTAAGGTTATGTATAAGTTACTAGTCAACATCTCTAAAATAGCCAATATACAGCCAATATTTTATTATATATACTGTATATACTGTATATGTTTTGTGGCCTCCGAGTCATTCGATTTTGAGTATCTACCGAAACCCGATCCAATCCCTCTATAATACATAAAAAACAGTAAAGAATAGTGAAGAAACAGATCCAGGATGTTCCTTATTTTTTTATTTAATTCACTTTGTTTTAACATTCAACAATTCTGTTAACAAACAGATCACTTCTGTGAGGTCCCTTCAACAAATTCTTCACTTTTGGACTTAAAAATAAATGGCACCTCAACTTAAAATACCCAGCAGGCAATCCCAAGTTTACATATCTCACAGTTTGCTATGGCAATGTAGTTGTCATCAACTTTATAATACCTCCAGACTGCAGACTTACTCGCGATTTCCGCTTCAAGCTGCTTCCGTGTTATACTTTGCCGGCATTGAACCAAAAGCGTCTCTGCAACAAAGTGATGTCATGCCGCACTCATTTCTGTTTTTGTGTGAAGTCAAGAAAGAGGTCTAACTCTGTGCCACATAACTATAGATGTGTTAAAAATAATTAGAAAATATGGACATCCCTTATATATATATATATATTTTTTTCTTTATATATATATATATATATATATATATATATATATATATATATATATATATATATATATATATATATATATATATATATATACACAGTATATAATTTATTTTTTATATATTTTATTTTTATTTATTAAAAAATCTATGGTTAAATTATATAATACTTAACAAATTTTAAACGTTGAAATATTATGCAGTTGCCTTTCAACTTTTCCATGGTCTGGTTTATCTACTTATTGCAAAATTTTCTACTTTTTTTATTTCCATTTTCTTTTTAAAAATTTACAATAATTCCTAAAGTAGAATTATATTTCGTTTAGTTGCTTTACATCTTTTCAGATCCAACTGTTGTAGTTTTTTTTTAGCGAAGATTTATGTACTGTTTTTGTATTTATATAAAATCAGTTTGTCATTTGATTTCCTGGGCATGCTGTTATTTACTTGCTTGTTGTGCTGTACTTGCACAACCATAATGTGAGCGGACAGATTTTTTTACTACTAAAATATTTAAACATATATCTTCAAGGTTCAAATTATAGGGCGGTTGACCCCTTAATTAACACTTGATCCCCCCTGAATGATGTCAAAATGTGTGGGAAGTCTGCCCTATAAATTGTAAAAAAAAAATAGTTTGCTCTGTATCTTAAATAGTTTATATAAAAATTGATTTGACCGTCATCATAATGATTCATACCATTGTAAATGGCAGCAGTCTGAAACCAAGTTCAAAATATAGTAAGCAATCTTTTATGATCATCCATAATGATCCAGGGATGCAAACTAGTCACTGGTCTGCTAAATTTACCATTTTATATTAAAAATATTCATATTTAAGAACCGTATGTCTGTTAAACTAGTCCATCAGATATTACCGTATAGATAAAGTTCCCAAATCCCCCAAGGCCCCCCATAGTAAATGTATAATTCACTGCATGTCTTCTAATAAAAACTATAAAAGTTCTGTTCCACTTACATTCTCTTCTGTTAAAACCTTCAACTAGGACTTGGTCCAAGTTGAAGAGTCAGCAGTACTTCCACTTATATAGAGCAACTAGCACAGCTAATCATTATGCTTGACACTGGCCGTCAGAGTCATACGTTAAATTGTATGTAACAGAACCAGCATACCAAATGAGAAGCCCGCAAAAATAACACTAATAAGGAAATCATTAAATACTACTCCATTGACCTTTTAAAACGCTGGCTTCTCAACTTCTTTTTCCTAAATCCCTAGGTTATTGACTCGGCAGCTTCCTAAACGTTACTTGTAAAAATGTGTGGAGGATAGATTTTATTGCAGCCGCCTTCGTCTAACCTTGCCAGAAGGGCTTGACAGGCGGTTAGCATTAACGATCCTCAGAAAGAGATCCTGAGACATTGTGTTTCTTGTCGCCCAGTTTGTGGGCCAGTCACCCTGCCCCGAGCCCATTCAGCCCATATATATGACTGCACTGTAAAACTTGAAGTTCAGAGTACTCTTTTGGAAACATTTTTGGAGTCTTATTGCCTCAGAACATTTGAGTAAACATGCTAACTTTCAAGTTCATTTTGCACTACTGTACATGTTTTTGAATGATCTGGGATTACAAACAAGCATCGCTCATTATAACCAAAGATATAGATATACACAAAGATGGTCTATCAAACAGTTTCAGACTTTTAAATGCACATAAGTACTAGTAAAACAACATGTATGCTTTGTAAAATACAAGTTAATGTCTATGGAGATAGTAATTCGATACTAGTTAACAAATTTTTTTTAAGTCATTAGAATGTTGCTCTATTCTTCCTGTAAAGCAGCCACTTTCATGTGTTTCGGGAGAAATTGATGAATTAACATGTTGTAAATTCAGCAGCACGAATCACTGCCTGACAAAAGTCTTGTCGTCGATTCCAGTTTAATAACTTGACTTCTACTTGATCATTTGGAAAAGTGACCGAAGGTAGATTTTTTACATTGAATCATCTGTTGAACTGCATCCCAATCATCACCAATACTGCAGAAGACCTATAGGAACCCGCATGGACCCAAGATTCTCACAGAAATCAGTCAAGTTTGGTGAAGGAAATTCATGGTTTTGGGGTTACATTCAGTATGGGAGCGTGCAAGAGATCTGCAGAGTGGATGGCAACATCAACAACCTGGGATATCAAGTCATTTGTGCTGCCCATTACATTACAAACCACAGGAGAGGGCAAATTCTCCAGCAGGATAGCGCTCCTTCTCATACTTCAGCCTCCACATCAAAGTTCCTGAAAGCAAAGGACTTCAAGGTGCTCCAGGATTGGCCAGCCCAGTCACCAGACATGAACATTATTGAGCATGTCTGGGGTAAGATGGAGGAGGCATTGAAGATGAATCCAAAGAATCTTGATGAACTCTGGGAGTCACCGGGAGTGTTTAAAACTCCTGTGTGAAATGGCTAACAGTTATAAACAGTTTTGACTAACTTTTGCTAATGTATGTCGTGCCCAACTGAGCCTGGTTTCTCTCGAGGTTTTTAAATTCTTCACTTTCACCAATTGGTGAAGTTTTTTTCCTCGCCACTGGCTTGCATGGTTCGGGATCTGTAGAGCTGCGCATCGATGGAATTGCTCTTCAGTGTTTGGACTCTCAGTGATTATTAACCCACACTGAACTGAGCTAAACTGAACTGAACTTAAACACTGAAAACTGAACTGACACTGTTTCAATTTACTATAATCTTCTATGTGAAGCTGCTTTGACACAATCTACATTGTAAAAGTGCTATAGAAATAAAATTGAATTGAAAAAGTATGTGCATCCAAGAGATACTGACTTTCTTGCAGACGATGAACATAAGTGAAGTAAACAGTGCATGTTCAACACATGCATTCTATGGTATCTGCTACAGTTTAATTATGTCTATTTTATGTCACATTGAATTGCTACCGGAGACCATTATTTGCCCTTGGAGCCGTGTGAGGTACTTTTTATTATAGATGGATGTGCTTTGTTTGATGTGTTTTGGACCATTCAAGAAAAACAAACCTGACAGTTGCCATTGTAGAGCTGGAAAAGCCCGACATAATTTAAAAAATTTACCTTTGATTGATTTCAACTGAAACAGAAACACCTAGGATGCCTTGGGGATGAGTAAATCATGGGCTTATTTAATTTTTTGGGTGAACAGACCCTTTAATGGGCAAAAGTAAAGCACGAATATGTAAAGAAATTTCCACCTTCCAGTTAAAATAGCCAATAGTCTATATTTGCAGAATGCTAGTTTTTTGGGGGAGGGGCCTAATTATTATGCATGTTTGCTATTAAACTAGAGCTTAACCTACTAATTTGTGCAATTTGTTTGCATAAGCATCATAAATCCAATCTTTGTTACTGAGTGTTAGTTAGCAATAGCATGTTTTAATGTATCAAAGAAACATTTAAGAGTTTACACTTAGCTGATGATTGATTATAAAGCTTGTTTGGCATGCTGTCCCGGGAGAGAGCCCTGAGCTTATAAGATCATTGAGCCCAGGGCTCCCTCCCGTTTGCAAGGCAAAAGAGGAGTTTGAGCTCAGGTAGATCTCGAGAACTCTCCTGCTGTAGTGGATAATGAACAGATAGGGATTGCTCTTAAGCAGTGGTGTAAAGTAACTAGTTACAAATACTCAAATTACTGTAATGGAGTAGTTTTTCTCAGGAATTGTAATTTACCAAGTAGTTTTAAATATGTATACTTGTACTTTCCCCTTGAGTACATTTTTAGTGCTGTATCTGTACTTTTACTCTACTACTTTCCTTCAACTTGCAGTCACTACTTTATTTTTTTCTGTCTATGGGGATTAGAAAAATCAGTCCTGTGATTCCTGTCCAATCAAATCACACATAGAAGGTAAATCGCATCATAATGAACCATCTCAAGACATGTGCGCTTTATAATTGTAGCAAACTGTTTGGAAGCATTAAAAGTGTCCAAGAAGATGTCTAAAATCTGTTTAGATGCATGTCACTGATAGGAAGATGACGGATGTTTACTGTATGATGACCAAAATGGCCTTAAACACCCAGCAGGCACAAGAAATCAACATGACGTCAGATTGATGTTGTAGCCCAATGTCATGGGGGCGTTGCATTTTGTTTAGAAATGAAAATCAGGTTAACGTCAGAACTCAACGTCAGGCCAATGCCAATGTCCAACGTCCAACCTAAAATCAACCAATTATCAATGTCTAATGATGTTACAGCTTGACGTTGTGTGGACGTTACCACTATGACGTCTATCAGACGTTGGATTTTGGTTGCCATACCTGACGAATTCATGTCAGTATTTGATGACAATATGATGTTGGTTTAAGATGTTGGCTCGACGTTGGATTTTGGTCACTTTCCAACACAACGTAAAATCAACCAAATATCAACGTCATTTGACTTCATTATTTGACATCAAAATAACGTCCTTAGATGCTGGCTAGACATTCAATTTTGGTCACCTAACATCACAACTTAAATCTAACCTAACATTAACATCTTATGACATTTTGTGCCTGCTGGGCAATAACTAAATGCACTACAGAATGTTACGTGTACACACAAATTAGATGTAAATGCATCAGCTTTTTACAGCGTAATACTCTCTACTCTTGAGTACTTTTGAATTGTCTACGTTTTATTGTTACGTTTTACTCATACTTTGAGTAATATTTACAACTGATATTTTTACTCTACTTGCACTACGTTTTTAGGCAAGTAATGGTTCTTTTACTTGAGAATGATTTTTCAGTACTCTTTCCACCACTGTTCTTAAGAGATGACCACTTACTAGGAGCATGTCTATGGTGCCGATTTGGATTAGTCAATTAACTTAAGTTGCATGTTTTTGGATGGTGGGAGGACACCGGGGAACCTGAGGAAAACCCATGTGAGCACAGGGAGAATGTGTAAACTCCACAGAAATGTCAGCTGGCTTGATAAGGACTAGAACAAGTGACGTTCTTGCTGTGAGCCAACAGTGCTAATCACTGGGTCACCGTGCCACCCATCTAAGAAAGGAGGAAGAGTAGGGGTGGAAGGGAGGGGGGATTCTTCAAAACGAAGATGGCTGTTATGTGGAACTTGGGGTATTTATAGTGGCTTAGGAATCGTCTGATTGGTGAATGATAAATTGAATAATGCGGGACAAGCTGCAAGCAGTCATAAGCACGTGATCCTCTCAAAGTTAGTTCATAAATAAACTTCACTTTGTGTAAACATTTGCATGATAATAGTTGTAGATCATGCAGTATATACAATTACATTTTTTTATGCAAATCCTCAACCATGCCCATAGCCAGGGGGGGTTCGGGTGGTTGAACAAACCACCCCCCATGGCCAAAAGGTCCAGAATTTGTCCTTTTAATTATTTTATGTAATTGAATATTATATAATATATTTATTATATAATTAATATAATATATTTATGTTTAATATATATTGTAATAAAGTGTCATTTTAAATAACTATGGCCAGTAATTCGAGTCCCATGGAGCCTCAAAGTCACAATAAGAGCGAGTCACGGACATAACCCACTGAGTGGTAACATTTGAATCTTTGATGTGACATCCATACTGAGTAACGCTATGGGTGGAAAAGAGCATGAGTGGCAGAAAAGGCAGGCAGTGGCGTCAATATCGCAAAATATTGAACATATGTTCAAAAAGACTGCCAAACAGGGTAAGTCTAAAGTTACTTACTTCCTAACAGATGAAAATATGTCCCTATCCATGAGGTTCTAGGTTAACTGGCCTCATTAGCCGAGACGTCCCGTTTATTTATTGACTTGTCCATGACCTCCCTTTCCCTATTTTTGACATTATTTTTTTAAAATAACTGTCCAACAAAGTCTTTAATGGCAAGCGGAGTCCTCAGCCGTCAGATGTCACGTCACAGCAAAAGGCGCTAACAGTTAACCCTGTCACGCCTGTGTTGTTGAGGCTGTTGGATCACTTCTGTCGTTTTATTCTGATCGGATATAAATCCGATCGCTCAAACCACTTCGGAAGGTGATCTGGGATGCATTCCAGATAAAACTGGAAAGGTCTAATAATTTTTAGACAAAATTAATATAAATAAAATAAATGATGACATGGAGAAAATCTGACCTGTGCCTGAAACACTTGTATGTGCGGTTTTACAGCCAAAATGCTATTAAAAACATGTTTACTATAAGCATAAAACATGTGTTTGAACTTTTCAGGCAAGGGGTGGTTCGGAAGACCCACCCCTCACAGACAAAGGTCCAGAATTTGTCTTATACATGAGCTCATTTGTTCTATTTTGACTGCTGTTGTAACCGGTCTGCTTTCGCCCGCTGTTACTGGCCTTTGCGTTGTGTGTGTGTAAGGAAGACAAGGACACCTGCTACTTCATTCACCGGAGGTTTATTCAAGCCCAACATGGACTGGCCACCATCGCTCTGTGAATTGGCATCAAAACAGTAGCTAAATCTCCCGTGGAGCATATGACAGCAGTATATTCCTCTCCCCAGCTTGTGTAAAGTGAACTGCTATTTAACATTATTACTCATAAATACTCTGTGCTATCATTAACATAATGAAACATACTGTTAATTCAATACACGAACATACAACACATAATAAAAGGGAAATACCTGTGAATTGGCATCAAAACAGTAGCTAAATCTCCCGTGGAGCATATGACAGCAGTATATTCCTGTACAACATAATGTCTATTAGTCGCTGTAATCACAGATTCACACTAATACAAAATGCACTACATCCACACGATATAACTACACATTCCTGATGTATCCACATATAAATCAAACAACAGAACATTGCAATACATCTAAACATTACCAACAGCATTAAATGGAAACAGTTTATATACTTTAGAAACTTAATTTTCTCAGAAAACGAGGAGCTCAGTAAAACACCTACCTCTCCCCAGCTTGTGTAAAGTGAACTGGCGAGAGGCGCGCGAGCAATCTAAAATGGCGTCGACGCGCTGCCGAAATCAAAATTCAAAATAAAAGTCTCAACACTCAATTCACATATATTGCATAGAAAATTTTAAAAATAAAACCAATAAAACAATGACAAAGATTTTAATGAATAAGACAATATCACAGGTGACATTATAACCCGTTACATACACCCCTTTTTGATTTCATTAAAATCTGCCCAGAATTCAAATCACTTGGTATAGGTCCTTAATGAAACAAATTCATTCATTCAACTTGAAAGTTACCCACTAAGGAGTCAAGAAAACATCAGGGTGATCAAGCCTAAAATCTTCTTGGAATAGTATGATGCCTTGTACACCATATTATGACCCAACCCTTTTTTTTATCGTCCATTTAAATTCAGAACTAGTTTTTCGCATCAAATAAAATTTAAATGAAGCTCTTTAAAACAAAGACAGAAATGACTCAGATCTTCTCTTCAATTGATTTCCTACACCTTGAATGTTGAAAGGCTTTTGAACCATTGACTCAATTAATCTGTTCACCTTCTTAACAACTCTACCGGCACGGGTTCTAACACCCTGAATGTCAGGAACAGCAACCTGAGTGTCAATGTCATTTTGGGGGTCAGTTAGAAACTGTGTTGGCGTAGGTTCCTCTGTGTCACAATTCAAGTCCGCATCCAGAAATGTCTCACTGTTACTACTCTCCAGGGCACGTAACTGATTACTGGACTCTCCTCCATTCATATCAAGCTGATCTGATTCAAGGTCTTTCTCAGCATTAATGTCCTGTGCTAGAGAGGTTTCCAGCTGTGGGACAACTGGGCTTCCAATCTCTTTATCCTCCAAATTTGTAACCACACCTCCTGAATCCACTGAATCACAGTCTTCCATGGTAATTTCATCCCCATTACAACAGGTGTCATCATCTGACTCGCTCACGGAGACTGGAATGATCCTCTCTTCATCAGACGACTCCACAGGTAAGAAACTGATATCCAGCACCATGTTTCTGTGCACTACCTTTACTCTTCCATTCTCATCCTTGATCTTGTAAGTGTGTGTTTGGAGGTTTCTGTCTATCACAGTGTACACCACAGGATCCCACTTGTCTGATAGTTTCCTCTTCCCTCTTTCTCCTTTATTTGCCAGCAACACGCGGTCTCCAATATTCAGACAAATTCCCTTAACTCTCTTGTTGTAACCCTTCGTTTGTTTCCTCTGTTCCTTTTCAGAATGTCTCTGTGCAATCTCAGCAGCCTCGTGAAGATGTGACATCAAGGATTTCAGGTAAGTACTATGATCGACGACTACTGGATCATGTAGAACTCGGCCAAACATAACATCCACGGGTAGCCTAGGCACACGGCCGAACATAAGTTGAAAGGGAGCAAACCCTGTTGTCTCATGGACTGTAGCGTTGTAGGCAAACGTCAGTGTTTGTATTTGCTCTGGCCATTTGTGCTTCTCTTTCAGGGGCAGAGTACGGAGCATGCTTCCCAAGGTACGGTTGAACCTTTCAACTTCCCCATTTCCCATAGGGTGGTATGCTGTGGTATGGGATTTGGAGACACCTGAGAGTTTCAACAGCTCTGTTAAAAGAGCACTTTCAAAATTGGCCCCTTGGTCGGTATGGATGCGACCTGGAAATCCGTACACACAAAACACACGGTCCCATAGTTTCCTTGCAACCTGTTTTGCTGACTGATTTGAACAAGGGAAGGCATGTGCCAACTTTGTGAAATGGTCGGTCAATACAAGCACATCTACAGATTGCTTCTTTGCATCCTCTGCGGTCCAGAAATCTAGACACACCAGTTCCATTGGCATAGAGGTCTTGATGCTTTTGAGAGGGGCACGGGCAGATGGTTCTGGGGTCTTGGCTAGAATACATCTCTGACAACACTTGATATAATCACAAATATCCTTCCCCATACTTGGCCAAAAGAAACGTTGACGGGCCAGATGGATGGTTCTCGCTTGTCCTTGATGACCTGCCAAGTCATGCACACCCCGGAGAGCTTTTTCCTTGAGGCAAGAAGGTAATACCAACTGATACCGCTTGAGTTTGCTGTGTGGATCTTGTGTGACTCTGTATAATATTCCTTCCTTGATCTTAAGTTTTTCCCAATGCCTGAGAAGGGACAAGGCTGCAGGATTCATTTTAGCCTTTTCTCGCCTTGATGGTTGATGTTTTAAATTCAGAAAAGGCACCACCCCTGATATAGCCAGATCAGCTTGTTGCATGTCACACATCTCATCCGCAGCAATGCTAGGAAGAACATCAGTACAGGTTGGAAAGAAATCCTGGTAAGACTGGATTAACTGCACCGCCCTTGCTTGGGATGTCTCTTCCCACTGATCATGCAACCTTAAGCAAGCTTTGATAGTATCGCTGTCAGATGGTAAGGCAAGACAGGATTGGAGGCAAATCTGTAAGTTCTGAGCTCCCTGACGGAAGGCATCTCTGACTCCATCTCCGTTAACTCCTTCAGCTTCCACAAGTAAGTCTCGATAACTCTCCTTCATTAGCCTACTGCTCACAGTCTTAACAAAAGGGTCTCTACTCA
The DNA here is from genome assembly GCA_903798195.1 of Danio kyathit. Lineage (NCBI taxonomy): Eukaryota > Metazoa > Chordata > Actinopteri > Cypriniformes > Danionidae > Danio > Danio kyathit. Next base: position 19,338,813 of record LR812539.1, on the reverse strand, counting down.
GCGCATCCGCCACTATGTTTTTTGTCCCTGGAATATGTTTCAGCTCAAAGGTGTAAGCTGCCAATTTGGACACCCAACGTTGCTCACAGGCATCGAGTTTGGCTTTGGACATAACATATGTGAGCGGATTGTTGTCTGTCCAAACAGTAAATGTCTGACCCTTTAGCCAGTGGCTAAATTTCTCACACACGCTCCATTTGAGTGCTAGGAACTCAAGCTTGTGGACTGGATAGTTCCGTTGGGATTTACTTAAAGTCTTACTTGTGAATGCAATAGGGCGAGCACGCTCTTGACCTGCAGGCACTTGAGACAATACAGCCCCCAATCCATCTAGGGAAGCATCAATCGCCAAGATTAGAGGTCGAGTAAAGTCAGGGTGTGCTAACACCACACTTTGCAATAGACTCTCCTTGAGGTTATTCAATGAATGATCACATTCCACAGTCCAGTCTGTAGGCTTGAGCTTTCTGTAAGTTCCAGCTTTAGGATCACCCTTGATACTCCTCTTTCTTCTCTGCCCAGCCGTTAGAGCGAAGAGTGGCTTTGCTAAGGATGAACAGCCAGGTATGAAATGTTGATAATAAAGGATCATGCCGAGAACTGATTTAATCCTTCGCACTGATGGTGTGCACCTGTCATCCTCCATTAGATCGAATTTAGAGAGTTTGGAGATAACATCGACTTTTGCTGGATCGACTGCCACTCCATTTCCATCTATAATGTGACCCAAGAATCTCACAGAAGTCCTCATTAGATGGCATTTCTTAGGGCTTAACTTAAGATTGTACTGTCTCAGACGGCTGAATACAACCTCAAGCCTTTCCAATGCTTCTGGCTCACTTGGAGCGAACACTAGCAGATCGTCGAGATAGCACAGCAAACTGCTGAAGTTTAAGTCTCCGAAGATGCTTACCATCATTCGCATAAAGGATGCTGGACTGTTGCATAGCCCTTGCGGCATCCTATTATACTCATGCAGCCCAACAGGAGTCGTAAACGCAGTATATTTCTTATCTTCTTCAGCCATGGGGATATTATAAAATCCAGATGTCAGGTCCATGGTGCTAAAGAGAGTGTTTCCGCCTAAAGCAGCCAGACAATCAGACTGGTGTGGAAGTGGATGTGCATCCTTTATTGTTTTCGCATTTAACCATCTGAAATCTGTACATATTCTCAGGTTGCCATCTTTCTTCCACACTAGAACTAAAGGGGAAGCGTATTCACTCACAGACTTCCTTATTATCCCTTGTTCTTCCATTTGAGACAAAACTCGCCGCAACTTTTGATAGTGTGCAGGCGGCACCCTTCGATAAGGAAGTCTGAATGGGCGCTCATCCATTAGTCGAATGCGATGGACAAAACCCTTCACTTCTCCGCAGTCCAAAGCATGCTTGGAAAACACGTCATTGTAGCTCTCCAGCAACTCTACTAACTTCTCTTTAGTGTCATGGCTGACAGAACAAGATTGAAGGTCAATATCAGAAAGGCCAACAGTCTCCAAACGCTGCCTTAACCCAGCTGACGAATGAGATGGATGTTGATTCTCATCATTAACTACTTCTGCTTGGCTTGACCCTTGGAAAAGTTCAAAATCCTCCACTGCGACACATGGGAATACATCTGCCAGTTTACGATTCCTCTTGAGAGTAATTGGTTTGTCAGAGAAATTTGTGACTTTTACAGGGACCCATCGATCACCCCATAATGGGGTTACAACTCGTCCCACCATGATGTCTCGTGATGCAGATCTCGATGTTGTCGGTTCCACCACAACCGTGCTTCCCGGTGACATGGGAACGTTTTTGGGCAGTTTTCCCCATACCAGATGTTCTTGTTTTGCTAACAGAGTGACACACTGCTGTAACTTGATTGTTCCTACTTTGTCTGGCAACTCTGAACCCTTCCATCGGCACGTGTTGGCCATAACATCCAAGAACTGCTCACATCCTGTCATTGATTCCCCTGACCGATTAGAAACAAGTCGCCAATAATCGCTCGTGCCTTTCATGCGATGTGCGAGGAATTTGATCACATTTGTCCCAATAATTAAATCATCCCGCTGGCCGGGTACAACAAGAATAGGTACTTGGCAGCTCTCACCATAAATTTTCAATTCGACCTCGTACATACACTTCGGCCTTGTTACTTTACCTCCACACCCCACTAAGATGACATCCTGCTGAAGAGATGTGGCTGCAGGCAAGACATTTTCACTTAACATCCTCTTTTCTGCTATGTCACTTAAGGTGCAAGCCATTGAGCCAGTATCAAGCATCCCCTTCACAGTATGCATATTATTAATGGTGACTGGAGCATAGAACAAGTTGTCAAATACTTCAAGGGTTTGCACATTTTGCGCTATCACTTTTGTCCCTGACGGAGCCTGTGCACATGCGGTTTCATAAAACTGGAGAAGATCAACACTCTCTAGGGGTTCTCTACTTATGCTCACGCATCCCCCTTCACAACGTGAGCCATCTAGTTTAAACCTGCCGAGCCCCTGGATGGTGCTTGACTTGGCCTGAAACGATCGCTTGTGCAGTCTCTTTTTCCATGACCAGGCTGAAAACAAGTAAAGCACAGGCGTTCACGCCGACAGTGTGTCACAGTAGAGTGATCACGGGATCTGCATACTCTGCAGAGCTTACCCTGAGATGGTTGAGATGGCACTTGGACATTTTGAGAAAGTGCGCGATCAAGAAGATTAATCAAAGTCCTCATACAATTGTCATCACTCTGAGCTGTATGTGTGATGCTGACATCAAGCTCACCTGGCTCTTCAGATGATACAACACTCACTTCATCCTTGTGAGGGGTCTGAATGCAAGCAGTTACATGTCTTGTAGCAGAATGGCGCTTCGGTTTGGTTGGCATTTGCTCTCTTTGATCTGTCTGGTACCGATCAAGCTGTTCTTGGATCTCCTGTGCTGTCCATTTTTCTGGAGCTTTGAAGCGGAACACTGCAGAAAGGGTGGGGTCAGGGCAGTACTTCACGAACATCATGGCCGCTTCCTGACATGGATTCTGCATCTGTCTTCCAAGCCTCTTCAAAGCCTCTTCTGTGAGATCTACTGCTTTGTTCAGACGCACCCAATACTCAATAGGGTCTTCTCCTGCTAATGGAACTGTACCATAGAAGTCTGCCAAGGGCATACAGGAATAATTAACATCACCAAAGTGTTGTTTCAGGATGTTCATAATAACGTTTGGGTTCTCAATTGGGTTTAAAGCTGAATTACAGCGGAGCGTTACTTTAACGACATCCTTAGCTTTACCCATCAATCTGCTTAAAATCTCTTGATGTTGTTCAGCTAATGGTGTACCTCTCTTTCGCAGATATATTTCCATTAGTTCCTCCCACTCTCGCACACTGAGCTTATCAGTTGAATCTCCCCGATAGACTGGAGGTTCTTTTGCATCTGACTGCATAACCAACCTAACCCCCGTCAAATTGAGTGAAGGTATGTCAGTAAAGGTTTTTGTGGCACCTAAGCTCTGTGACTGAGGGTCTGTATTTTCTTCTCCCCTACTACTAGCTTCTTTTTGTGATGTTAACATTGTCTGTCCAACTTGTTGAACAATCTGTGCTATAAACCCTTGCCAATCTGGATTATTTAAATCAGGAACAGCTAAAGGCATAGTGTCAGCTGTGGGGCTAGGTACCTGGTCAGTTATACGTGTCGAGCATAACACTTGGGGTTTCCCATTAATCTTACTTTCTCTCACATTTGGAGTAACTGGAGTCTCACTGAAAAATCTCCCCCTACCAAGACCTAAACCAGTCATTGTCTCATCGAAATCGTCTGCATTTAAACTAAATGCCATGTTCAATTTAGAAAAATAGAGAAAATAGAGAAGAAATAATAATAATAATAATAATAATATAAAAATATGTGCACTTGAGACCAATTTATAAATGTAATAAACACTTGTTATCAAAAATAGTCACTTTAGTGAGAATATGCATCAATCAACACTCAAAATGAAAAATGTTCATTTGTTTTTATCACAGTCCTTCATTAACCAATGGTGAACCTTAATGCAGCGTCCCTCGGTGACCCGACTGACGTGGATCCTGAAGCAATTCTTCTGATCCGGGTCACGGCACCAATGTAACCGGTCTGCTTTCGCCCGCTGTTACTGGCCTTTGCGTTGTGTGTGTGTAAGGAAGACAAGGACACCTGCTACTTCATTCACCGGAGGTTTATTCAAGCCCAACATGGACTGGCCACCATCGCTCTGTGAATTGGCATCAAAACAGTAGCTAAATCTCCCGTGGAGCATATGACAGCAGTATATTCCTCTCCCCAGCTTGTGTAAAGTGAACTGCTATTTAACATTATTACTCATAAATACTCTGTGCTATCATTAACATAATGAAACATACTGTTAATTCAATACACGAACATACAACACATAATAAAAGGGAAATACCTGTGAATTGGCATCAAAACAGTAGCTAAATCTCCCGTGGAGCATATGACAGCAGTATATTCCTGTACAACATAATGTCTATTAGTCGCTGTAATCACAGATTCACACTAATACAAAATGCACTACATCCACACGATATAACTACACATTCCTGATGTATCCACATATAAATCAAACAACAGAACATTGCAATACATCTAAACATTACCAACAGCATTAAATGGAAACAGTTTATATACTTTAGAAACTTAATTTTCTCAGAAAACGAGGAGCTCAGTAAAACACCTACCTCTCCCCAGCTTGTGTAAAGTGAACTGGCGAGAGGCGCGCGAGCAATCTAAAATGGCGTCGACGCGCTGCCGAAATCAAAATTCAAAATAAAAGTCTCAACACTCAATTCACATATATTGCATAGAAAATTTTAAAAATAAAACCAATAAAACAATGACAAAGATTTTAATGAATAAGACAATATCACAGGTGACATTATAACCCGTTACACTGTGCCATCATAAATGATGAAAATAATCCATCGAAAAAGACTTTAAGACCAAACGGAATCCTCTGTCGGCTGTTGCTGCGGTGGGACTATAATCTGATGGAAGAGAAGTCTTCTTTCACTACTGTATTGTTTTTAAACAGAGAAAACATTTTACAGTTAACTTAAACTCTAAATGGGACCTTATTTCTGAAATAAAAAAAAATGATTAATAAAAAGGTGTGAAGCACCAGAAGCGGACCATATTACATTAATTTGAAATATTTTGGCTATTGTTGATATCCAGGAATTTTCAAATGTACTTTTTTTTTTTTACCAAAAATTCTGAAGAATTGATTATTATTGTTTTATTATTATGATTATTATTGCTTTATTATTATTATTATTATTATTATTATTAATATTATGTTTTAATTATTATTTTGTTATTGAAATGGCCAAATTGTGACAGTTGAGTGTGCTGGACAGTTTGTTTTTTGTCTAATAAGGCTACAGTTTTTTTTTTCTTTACTTTAACAGATTCCTATTTTTTCCTAATGATATATGATGTAACATTTGTATTTTAAAAATTTGTCTTTTTTAATTTTTCTTTATTGCAAATTTTTAGGAAATATTTTTAGTAGATCAAAAAGTGTGGTTATGATGACATCTAATCCAGCAAAAAAAGTACTGCTTAAAATGTCACTACAATGCAGTATTTAAATCTCATAAACAGAAACTGAGGCGTATAACTGCAAAAAAAGGTCCACTTTTAGAGGAAAAAAGAACCACCCCTTTCACCAGGCTGGCTACGGGTCTGTCAACCAAACCACAGGCTCCACGATTCCAAATAAGGGTAACTCTACAAATTTTAACATTACAGAAACCTCTGTAAATCCCAACATATCACAATAATACAGCCTAATTTTTGTCTCCCTCTATTAATCTTGTGCAATAACACACAGACTAACACTTAATTTTCAACACTTATTATCCTTTGCTGTCTGACGCAAACTATGCTGGGAACTGGAAATCTGCTTCTACTCAAAGTTCACTTTAAAAAATTGAGTTATGTTATGAATTAAATACAATGAACTTTAGATATTTGAGTGAAATGAACTCATTTCAATGCATTTAATTTCAGTGTTGGGTATCTCAGCGTCCTTGATTTTTTTTTTTTTTTTTTTTTTTTTTCCTGTTGGGACCTCAACCGTGACAGTCCATAGCATCAATATGCATAGACTATGACAGCGTATGACCCACATGTCACAGTCAATCAGTAACTAACCACTCTAAGATGATAAAGGATATGGGAGAGTGCAGTGCAGATCATTGAGTCATCATATGCAACTCACAGTCAGAGCCGATAGCAGCACTGCCATTTAAGGGGTTAAACGGGTTTGATTTTGAAAGAGGAAGCTGCCGGTTGACCCTAATTGCATGCACAGGCTTGATGCAGTTGCCCTACGTTTCTCTTCAGAACCGGAGTCCCATATATCAGAGCGATCTCAGTGTATGCTCCTGTGAGAAGGAGGTTATTAGCCCAGTATAAATCATTACAGCCATCATCACTGTATTATCCTGCAGATGAGAGCATCAGCCGTTTCCCTACATCCTCCAACTTTGTGGGTGACAGTGATGTTGGTAAATGCTCTTTGGTTTTATTATGTGGTCTGATTTTGGACTTGAAAAATTTTGCATTGAAATTGGCCTGACAGCTTTGTTTTGGGTGGTATTAGAGAGTTTTTACAGTATGGTTATTTTAGTTTTGTAAGTTGTTGCTAAGATGTTGCTAGGTCTTGACGTGGAAGTCTCTGTAAAAGCATAAAACACAGAGAATTATGGAGTCCAATTGTAAAATTGAACTGAGTTTACATTTTTGGACATTTTATAAAATGGTAAAAAATATTATTACATGTACAAATGTGTATTTAACCCAGCATTGTTTGTCAAGTCACAAAATATGTAACATGCATTTTTTCTTCTTCTTAATGTTCAGTGTTTAAAAATTATAATATGAATGCCAAGTGAACCAGGACTAAAAATGTGCTTGTTATTTTTTTTGACAGACTAAAAGAACTTCTTTCATCTGAGAAATATCACTAAGCTACAGAGCATGCTATCTATCTCAGATGCAGAAAAGCTAGTTTATGCTTTTATGACTTCTAGGCTGGATTACTGTAATGCTGTTTGCTGGTTGCCCTGCATCCTTTATTAATAAGCTTCAGTTAGTGCAAAATGCAGCTGCCAGAGTTTTTACTATGTCAAGAAAATATGACCATATCACCCCAATTTTATCTTCCTTACACTGGCTGCCTGTTAAGTTCTGTATTGATTATAAAACATTGCTGCTTGCTTATAAAGCTTTAAAGGGGTGGTTCACAGTGTATTTTTAAGGCTTGGTTGTCTTTATAAGAGGCAAAGCAATGTGTGCTCATGCTTCACTTCTAGAAAGTCACGGAATTTTTTCATATACCATACTTTGATTATGTACAGCCACACAGCTAACATGAAAACGATTATCATATTTCCTAGTTCCTCTGAAAGGCTCGCCCTTAAGAGGCTCTGATTGGTCCGATAACATAATGTGCTGTGATTCGCGGATTGGCTCCTTGCCCCTACAAGCGCAGGCTTTTGCGCTGTGTAAACAGTCCAGTTAGAGGCTCAGAGCAGCTGTTTGCAGCGTTAGCTGTCTGAATCAGACAGAAATGAAGAGCACACAGCTCAGGCCTGCTCTCTAAATTAAAATCTGACAAGTGTCTTTCACATATATTCGGAATAAGCATGTGTAAGTAATATACAGTAATAAATTGTTAGCTGTGCCAAACAGCATTTCCTGTTGTTTACATTCTCATTACAACATAAACATAAAGTTTAAAATATGATATGGTAATGAACCACCCCTTTAAATAATCTAGCTTCTGTTTATCTTACTAACCTTCTGTCTCGCTACAATCCAACTCCCTCTTTAAGATCTCAAAACTCAGGGCTCATGGTAGTACCCAGAATAGCAAAGTCTACTAAAGGAGGTTGAGCTTTCTGGCTGCATGGTGGTGCAGTGGGTAGCATGTTCGCCTCACCGCAAGAAGGTCGCTGATTCGAGCCTTGGCTGGGTCAGTTGGCATTTCTGTGTGGAGTTTGCAAGTTCTCCCCATGTTCGCGTGGGTTTCCTTCAGGTGCTCCGGTTTCCCTCACAAGTCAAAAGACATGCGGTATAGGTGAATTGGGTAGGCTAAATTGTCCGTAGTGTATGTGTGTGAATGAGTGTGTATGGATGTTTCTCAGTGATGGGTTGCAGCTGGAAGGGCATCCACTGCGTAAAACATATGCTAGATAAGTTGGCGGTTCATTCTGCTGTGGCGACCCCAGAATAATAAAGGGACTAAGCTGAAAAGAAAATGAATGAACGAATGAAACTTTGGAATATCCTTTCTGATAATGTATAACTACTATTTTTATATATACTGCTTCATTTTTGCATTGACATTTAATATCTCTTGTTCACATACATTATCAACAGCAGCTACGCTAATTATTTCTTTGATTTCTACTCCATTTCCCACTGGGGATGCCCATTCCGAGACCTCTAGAGACTGTGCAGTGGCATTGATGTGATCTAAGACCTGTAAAGAGATGATTCCAACCATCGAGGACTTCGAGGACAACACATACAATTAATACACAAAAACACTTCATTAAACATCTACACATAGACATCACCTATATGCTATAAAAGTCCAGTTTAATGATGTCTGTATATAATAACTTATATTTGATTGTAACTTTAACTCAGTTTGATTGCATTGTAATAATGTGCACCTTTAGTTTTTGCTGATTTGAAACAATAATTATTAAAAAGCGCTATACAAATGAGCTTGAATTGAATTAAAATGACCAAGAAAATGCATGCATTCGAACTGTATGTAAAGTGTAATAATGCAGTCTTGTATAAAGTATTTAGCAATAGTAAAGCACTGCTTGCTTAAGCAAACAACAATCCAATTGTATATTCCTATCTCTTTAAATGGGAACAAATTGAATATTAAAACCAACGGTGTGAAATCCACTCCAAATCTAATTCAGATATCACCATAACATCCTCTAAAGGCGAAATTTAGCATTCTTTAATTTCCCATCCACACTGTGCTGTATTATTAAACAAAGCCATTAGACCTTTCACCAACTGATATTGTCTGTCTGCAAGCGGCCATAAGGGTTAATAACCGTAGTGTAATGTGAGGCTTGGGGATCAGGGCGGACGCTGACCAGCTTTGATTCTCTTTAGGCTTTTAAACGGCTGTTTAGCTAATTAAGGTTCTGGGTGTTCTCCTTTCCCTCCGTTTTGGCGTTCGCCGTTCACAATTTCCGTCTGGATGTCAGGTCGACTATTTTGCTAATGATGCCAATTAAAAGAAAATACGGCAAATCTCAAGGATTAGCATTCTGCAGGGAGGGAAAGGGGGGTCTTGACTTTGGTGTCATCCCGCCTGTCGTATCAAAGCACAAACAGAGGCCCGCTGTCATCAGGAATGCCACATGCTAATTAAGAGCAGATACATTCACAGGTTAAGTACTGAGGGGACTTGGAAACATAATCAACTGGAATACATTAGAAAGTCGCAGTGATCAAACACCTCTAATGTCGTTCCCTAAGTGAACACGACTAACAAAGGAGATTTTCCAGACTTCACTATGTCCCACTGGTTGAAGAAGGTACTCAGGACCTAATCAGATGGCTGCTGTAATCATCAACACTGAGGATCACTATGCATAAATGTCTTATAATCCAGGAGAAGACAATAAGATAGCATAGAACCACCTGAGGGCTGAACAGCCACTATGTTACATCTACCCAAGACAGGTCCAGTGCTGGTTCAGAGCCTAGTTCTTTGACGAAGCACCAGATCTGAACCAGAAAAAGTCACACCAAATCATTGCTTGGTTAGAAGTAAGAATCACTTGCGCCAGGGGCTGACGTTGGGGTTACCGTGACCAACGAGATGAACAGAAACTGTTTTGAGATGGCATGTGTGATGCTAAACACATTTATTCCTTCTAATCTCTGTCTGTTCAAATTACGATGCTCTGTGCAAACACGTTATTCTCCCTTGTATTCTCTGTCTATACAAATTAAGGAGGGCTGCATGAAAACATGATTATTGCACATAATATCTATCTATACAAGCTAGGGTGCAATGCATGAACACCAGTGGATTTGCTGTGTTTGGATGGTGATATAGGTTTGCAAGGTTATTAACATTAATAGAACGCACAGTTGATATCATGTTTGTACATGGCGCTTCTACATTTGTGTTGCTGAGATAGATTAGACATATACAGTAAAGTAAGACATGGCACTAAAGTGGTTCTCTATCTGGTTTAAAAGTTGAACCAGATAAATCTGTATGTCTGTCTGTCTTTTTCTGTCCCATTCTCTTTTCTTTCTAGAGACATCAGTTTCTCAGACTCTTTCTTGTTCACTCTTATAATTTCCTGCTTTCTTTTTATGAATCTAACGTTGTATCTGGCTTTTGAAATGTATTTCATGATCTATTGACCTTATTCTCCAATCCAGAAGTAAGCTCTTTTCTTTGATTGTTTTAGGACTTCCGATTCGATACCAGTACCAGTTTGCAACATCAAGCAGCATAACGAGCTGTTTTTTATGACTTAAAATCAATAGAAGTGAATGAGACCAGAAGTCTCAAGCCAATAAGGTTCCAATGACTGCGTCAACTCTTATGTGAAAGACTAAGGTCAATATGTCATGGTATAGACCTTATTCGGCCTGCCTCTGTGATGATTCCAAGAAATCAGTTTGTGATTATTTGAGCTTTGTGAAATGGCACATTATATTGTAAGAAGAAGCCATTACAAGAAGAGTACACTGCTGGAAGCATGTGGTCATGGCATTTAAGCGATGTTCATGTGGTACTAGGTGTCCAACGACATCACCACAAACAGCCTTCTAAACCTCTGACAAGTCATTTACATTACATTTACTCATTTAGTAGATTGTGTCATTGATGGATCCATCAAGTTTGTATACAATTTGTTGTACCTCTCCATTTTGTTGCTCCTTTTCTGCTTCTGTAGCTCATTTGCTTCATGGTTTGAAGTGCTGTGTATTCAGAGATGCTCTTCTGCCTACCTCGGTTCTAACAAGAGGTCATTTGAGTTACTGTTGCTTCTTACTATCACCTGAACCAGTCTGGTCATGATCCTCTGACATCAACAAGACCCAGCAAATTGTTAGATAACTCAATACCTTTTTTTAAATCCCAGCTTGCAACAGCTCTGAACCCAATTCTCCAGTCTGAGCTTCAACCTCGTCCCCCCAACTCATTAAAACTTGGCAATTTTCTTAAGTGCTTCTTAAGTTCTTAAGGCTGCGAGGGATAGAAGTCCACTCTCCCTCACTTTGGCGTTTTGTTGTGTTCCGGGATATCAGTCGCCCAGCTATCAAAACAAACAAAATATAAAACGTATAATTTCACAAATTCCCAAAGGGCAAAGTACACCGGAAAACAAAGACTGTTAAAAGTAGACACAACATTTTTTTTTTAATTTTTTTTTAGATAAAAATATTTTATCGTCTATGTAAAATACATTCCGGATATTAGCCTGTTGGCATATACTGTATCTAATGGTGTAAGCATGTTTACATGTTTTGCCTGTAAGAAAAGTACAGACTAAGGTTTGTCTCTTTTTTTAATTTATTTTTTTTGTTAAATTAACTTCAGAAGAATGTTGACGAAGACTGTAATGGCAGAAAACACTTCCTATTTGTTTACACGTTCACAAATGCACATCATTTTTATTGTAATTGTGAGTATACCAAAATATAAATGGACCTTTTACCATTTTAAAGGGGAAATGAAACAGTCAGTCAAGTTTACGTTGTTTTGTACATTGCTTTCCACTTTAATGAAAATGTATTAAACAAACTCGATTAATGTAACCATTAAGAAGAAAACAACATGATTTACTATAGATTTTAGACCTAGGGTGCTGCCATTTTGGAATGTCAGTGTGTCTGATGTCACAGGGTTGGTTCCGTTCCCTCAGCTAACAGATACAGTGGAAGTAATGGACTGAACAAGGAGACTGCAAAGCCTAAATTAACCCAATGTGTAAAGTTGTGGACATGGAGCTGGTGCAGATACAAGCATCAGATTTGGGTCTAATATAAAAATATATATATTTATTCCCTTTTAATTACCGATCATTTGATGTACTCTGGTCCACTCTCTGTATTGCGCTGTCTGATTGCCTGTATGGGTTTCAACCATGGTAGTAATGGACTGAACAGGAAGACGGGACAGCCTAATTTAACCCAATGCATGAAGTTGTGGACTTGCATCACAGAGCTGGCGCAAATACAAGCATTTAAGTGTCTTAAGTTGTGTATTTTTCTTTTGTTAATACCTTTCGTTTGATGAACTTTGGTCCACTCTCTCATGCTGCTCCAGCACTGCCTGACGAGGGGATTTACATTTAGACTAATGCAATGATTAAAATGATACATGACTTCAGACTTACTAAGTCACGTCTTTGTGGATTATATCAAGACATATTCCCTTTTCAAGTCGATCAATTCGATCTCTCAGCATGTATGAAGCACGCAAACCTGCCATATTAGAAAAAAAAACGTCGATCTTAGTTTGGTTTTAACCGGTTTGAACATGAGGAGGTGAAGGGCTGTAGTAGTGAAAAGTGAAAGTACCCGCCCCCATTACATCAGCACCGGACCCATACAGGCAGTCATGCAGCATAATACAGAGAGTGGACCAAAGCACACGCATCAATTGATCGGTAATTAAAGGGGAAAAATAGAATAAATAAATATATATATATATATATAATGTTTATTTATATTAAACACACATCTGATGCTTGTATTAGTATCAGCTCCACACCCACAACTTCACACATTGGGTTAAATTAGGCTCTGCAGTCTCCGTGTTCAGTCCTTTACTTCCACTGTATCTGTTCAACCAAGGGAACGGCATAAATATCTATAAGGGAACAGAACCAATCCCGTGACGTCAGACATGGCAATATTCCAAGATGGTGGCACCCTAGGTCTAATATCTATAGTAAAACATGGTGTTTTCTTCTAAATGGTTACATTAATCGAGTTTGTTATATATTTTTTCATTTCCCCCTTTAAATGATGCTGTAAATCTGTGTGATGAAACAATATTTAAGATATTTTCAGTATCATCAGAACAAAATGAGAGTCAATTGGAAACATAATCAACTGGAATACATTAGAAACTCATAATAATCAAACAACTCTAATGTTGTTTTCGAAGCGAACACGGCTAACAAAAGGAGCTTTTCCAGACTCCAGTCCGACTCCCTGGAGTTCAAACTCTACCATGGAGACCAAATGTTCTGAGATTGGCAGAGCGACCTACATCCCACTGGTTGAAGGGAGTACTCAGGACATCATCAGCCTGGCTGCTATAATCATCAGCGCTGCAGACATATCCTTGTGATGGTCGTGTTCGCAATTACCCAGCAGAATGTCATCAACGCAGCCCAGGGCTTGGCCCGAGGACAACCCAAGTTCAATGGCACGCATTTAACGGCCATCAGCATTGCAGCACACTTTGAGCTCGTCATGCTTGGGAAAAAAAAAAAAAAAAAACTCCCGGCGTAATGATTCAGCCAGGGTCTTAGGGGTGGCTCTGTGTGTGTGAGAGCTGTAGAGGTGGTTGCATTTTGTTAGAAATGTTCCATATTGTGCAAATGGGGGGCAAGTGAACTCACTAGTCATTGTTCTTCCACTAGGGGGCACAGTCTCACTCTGGGGATATTTATTTCCAGCAGTCTTGTCTGATTACTTTGTGCAATGGGAAAAAACATTGTTGATGGGTCTTCCATTTATATGACTTCCATCTGTCAAATCAGTTCCGAAATTGGCACTAATGGAGCAAACAGTGTTATTTTTTTGGTTCATACCATAGGCAGAGCGTAGGGTTTCATTTTATCATGTGATATTGCTTCGAGCAACTCATTTTATTTTGGGATTTTGCTTGTCTGCAACCAGCATGAACATCAGCATTGCAAGACTGATATCCAGAACTAAAATCTGAGAGAAATCAGTTTGTCTAATGGTTTGGGGGGGAGAAAAATAGCACATTATTTGCACTATTTGAGGCATTATTCATATGCAAAATAGTTTTGATCAGTATATTTACTATCCGATAAAATATCTTGAATGGAAAACTAATCACTGAATTATTTTTAGGAAGAAACAACCCCCCCCCCCCGCCCTCCACACACACACACACACAATTTGTTAATTTTAAATGCATAAATTTTGATTATTAAAAACAAAGGCGTTTTGTTTGTTTTGCCAGGCGTAACTTTTTATAAGCCTGATACTAGAAAAAGTAACAATCTGGCATTTGTTTAAAAGTAGATGGCCACAAAAAAAGTGTTGCTAGTGACCACGAAAACATAAATGCACATCCAATATCTAGAGATCTAATTAAAATGAAATTCAATATATATATTATATGCCATAAGGGTCTAACTACATCACCAGAAGCAGCCTTCTAAACCATTGACACAAGTAGCAGATTGTATCATTAATGGATCCATCAAGTTTGTATCCATAGTTTGCTGTTCTTACGTCACAGGAGTGACACAGATGTGCTCCTCTTTTGCTTCGGTAGCTCATCTGCTTCAAAGTTTGAAGTGCTGTGTGTTCAGAGATGCTCTTCTCAGACCTTGACTGTAATGAGGTCGTTTGAGTTAGTTACTTGTTACTAACACATAAACTACTCTGGTCACGATCCTCTGACATCAACAAGACCCAGAGAATTGTTAGATTGCTCAACAGCTTTTTCCCCCAGGCTGCAGAAGCTCTGAACCTCAATCTCCAATCTGAACCTCAACCTCGTTCCCCTAACTCATTAACACTTGGTTTTCCTAAGTGCAATTCGAAGTGTGCTACAACACAGGTGAGCAAGCTATACAAACCACCTGTAGCAACTCACTTACCCCATGTACACTAGTCCTGTTCTACAAGCACAATAGAATAATATGTGACCAGGGCTTTACATTAACACCCGCCAACCTGCCAAATGCAGGTAGATTTCATTGGTGGTGGGTAAGACAGACACTCCCACTAGCCACTTTGGCTGGTTAAAAATATTTTTCCCGGATAATAATTCATAAAAGCAGGGTTCGACAATAAGGATGGTCCAATATGCATGTATAGGCGGTTTTAGAATTGAGAAGCAACACGACTGAAAAAAATAATTGCGTTCGCGTGAGCAATAAAAAAAGCAGATGAATACCGAATGAGAGGATGATCACTCGCGCTAACAGCTGAGGTGATGCGCGCTCCCGTTTCCTGGCGTGAAGCAACTGTGTGTAGAAACACAGCTGATGTGATCGGTTCTCTTTCAAATAGACTAGACAAAAAGTGATGAACATGCACCCACAGTCTTGCTGCTTTCAGGAGCTCCAGATTTGTATTTTTGTAAGCAGCACCGGTTGCTTTCGCTTTCACCATTATAGAACAGATTTTTTTATGGGTCTAACGTTAACCGTGTGCGTTATAATCCTTTCATTATCACACGACACACGGTATGTTTTTTTACTTGCTTTCTTTTGCGTAATGTGGTTTAATTATCATTTTTTTACAATAACATTGCTTTAACGGTAGATTACTCCCCATTTAAGTGTAGTTAACTGTCGATCTGGGACCTTTAGTCAGGACCGATTACTGTGCATATGTTTTGTTAAATAAAAAGTATAGTAAACAGCTATATTTTGCTTGTTTTGACACATTTAAAATTTGTGGTTCAGAAATAATTAATTGTTTATGTTTGGTGTGGTCAGAGATAAATTTGGTAAATCCTTCATTTTGAGCTCTGAAAATTATGTGAAATAAAAACTAGTTGTAATACTATAAAACCATGACCCATTTGCTCATGAACATTTAGCAAGCTCATACACGACACACAAAAAGTGAAAGGAATAAGGCATGTGGAGATAACGCAAAATCTAAATCAAATAATTTTAGCAAGACAAAGTCATATTTATGTGTATAAAATATATTTTCCCAACAATACAATTGTGGCTAGTGAAAATGGCGAAAAAGTTAATATCAAGCCCTGGATGTGACCCTGGACCACAATACATGTCATGATTTTTTTTTAAATTGAGATTTATACATTACCTGAAAGCTGCATAAATGAGCTTTTCCTTAATGTTTGGTTTGTTAGGACAGACAATATTGGTCTGAAATTAAACTATTTGAAAAAATTGTATCAGAGGGTTAAAAAAAAACAAAATACTAAGAAATCAACTTTTAAAGTTGTCCAAATTATGTTCTAAGAAATAAAGTAGTTTAAAGTAGAAAATTTACAAAATGTACAAATCTTCATAAAAACTTGATCGTTACTTATTATTCTAATGATTTTTGGCATAAAAGAAATGTCAGTCATTTTGAGACATACAATGTATTTCTAGCTATTGCCTGTGCAACATAATACGGGTTTTGCGGTCCAGGTTCATATATGTTTAAAGCACTTATATTGCACTACTAATCATATTGCACATGCTGATTAGCCCCAAAAACTTTCCTCTGCACAACAATTTAATGTGCAAAATAGCTTTTTAGCACAATATAGGCCCAATCCCAATTCTACCCCTTAGCCCTTCCCTTTACCTTAATTGTCCCAATTTTCTTTAGCTTGAAGTCGTAGGGCTAAGGGGAAGGGCTAGATAGCCCTTGAAACTGAGATTTTTCAGGACCACACTCGAAACCAATGGGTACAAAAATTTCCCAGAATACACCAGCCACAACAGCAACATGGCTGCACACGGAAGTCAGGAGATGCACAAATTTTTATGTTTTTGTCATTATTACAATTTTTTTTTTTTTTTACAACAAGCATATGTTTTAATACATTCATAACCGTGTTAGTGTTTAAAAAAACCCCACTAAAATAAAAACCGCAAAATTTCGCTATTTGTAATCCATAATAATAACTCTTGTATAGTAGTCCCACAGCATACTTTCACATCTGTCACTTGATGACACTCGAATACCCTGTAATAAAAGTCTAGTGGCTGGGAACAAGCTTTTTACAGTAATGTTAATGTTGTTTTTGTTTGTTTACATAGATGAATATGGCCACGGTGTAAATACAAAGTACAGTTACAATCTTATTGCCACATTATATCATTATGATAACATGATATCATTGCCTTCAGTGATTTCCTGAACATAAATACCAAAAAAAAAAAAACTGGAATAACTACAGCAGTCGTGATCGTCGATCTCAGAAGAAGCAAGAGATTGCAATGACATACGATGACGTGTGCAGGTGTTGCTGTGCTGTCTCGTTTTGTAGGGGTACATTTTGAAGCCCTTCTATTTCACACTCTGTTTTAAGGGCCAAGGGGGAGGGGAGGGGTACAAAAATAGAATTGGGATTAGGTCTTAATGTACAAATATCTCTTTTGAACAATTTTATGTTCAATATCTGTAAAGTGTTTGTACAGTCTGTGGTTGTGTTACTTATAGCATATGTGTAGTCAGATGGTTACATGCTGTATAGCATAATTGTTTTCTTATATTGTATTGTTGAATGTTTATATTTACATTTTAGTTCACCAAAAAATGAAAATTTAGTTATTAATTACTCACCCTAATGCCATTCCAAACCCCTGAGGCCTTCGTTTATCTTCAGAACATAAATGAAGACATTTTAGATGAAATCTGAGAGCCCCCTCATCCTCCATAGACCATAAGGTTCTGATTCGTTCACAGTCCAGAAAAATACAACAACAAAAAAACAACATTCTCAAAACAGACCATTTCCCTTCAGTGGTACAATCGAAATATTATCAAGCTATGTGAATCACATAAAACAAAAATAACAACTTTTAACAATTTCTTCTCCTCAGTGTCAGTTTAGTATGTATGTTCATGTGTCCTCCTTGGTCGCACCTTGGATGTGCTGGTGATTTTTTTTTTTTTTTTCTTCTTTTTTTTTTCAAACTGAGGAAGTCATGTGCAGACTCATGAACAAAGTGCACAATATACTGACACTAAAGATAAGCAACTGTTGAATAAAGTCGTTGTTGACTATGTCTGCATGCCTTAATGCAAATTAAATGTCTGATTAGGTATTTGTGTTAACAAGCAGTGGAACAAGTGGATCTAATAAAGTGAGCTTATACAAATATACATGTAAAATACATAAAAATACTTCCACATATACATGAAAATATCTTCCAATCCTACTCACCTGAGTATTACAACTTCTCTTTTTTTCTCCAAGTGGTCCGTCTTCTCCTTTTACATTCTTTGCTGACATATGAATCATGGTTCAGCTCTGTAGCACTGATTTTAGCCTATGATATTAGCATACGGCGAGAGCGAGCTTTTCCTCGGTTATTGGACTGACATTAGCTGATCAGCAGAGATCTGAGCAGTGACTAGCAGAGATGACATGTGAGACAGCGCCTGCTGCCAAGCTCAGGGCACTGGGGACCACGACGCATGAAAGTCATCTAATCCAGGAGAAGACTATAGGAAAGCATGGAAGCGCCTGAGGGCCTGACAGCCACTCTATCTGTCTGCGCCTGTCCCGTTCTCTAATTTCCTTCCTTTCTCCAGATTTCTGTTTCTCAAACTGCTTCTTGTTCACTCTCATATTTGCCTGCTTTCTTTTTATAACTCTAATGGTGTCTGTCTTCTAAACGTACATCTTCTTCACAGTCTGTATATCGCTATATAGATTATTTTCAGCCTACATGATTCCAGGATGGTTTTAAAATCATCATAGCGGCAAGTTGAATAAAAGTGTATAGTCTCAGCTCTGTAACTGATGGCAGCCATCACTATCGGCCCTCTGACCCAGTGAAATTAGGGGCACCGAAGGGAGATGAGTTTGGTTTGAGTCGGAGAGCAGGGTTAGGGGACACCAAAGCTACCTGACAGGTTACTGTCTCATGGAGGCAAATCCTCCACTGTGATATTTACCTTGACTTTGGGAAGCAGATTAAAATTGTGGATAGTGTCTTATGATGCCTGAGCTGAATTGTGTTATGCCAAGCAAGCAAGCAGACAGCAGTGTCAAAAGGGCAAAATGCAAAAAAAAAAAAAAAAAAAAAGAAATAGTGTTTGGGTAGTGTAATTCTTTGTGGCTTTGTGTGTGAATGTATTCATGTCTTTGCAGCATATTGAAATATGCTGCATTTGTTTTAAAGAAATTCAATGCATTTGGTGTATTTCTATTTTTCCTCTGGACTAGTCTTGAAATAGACAACAATAATAATAATAATAATAATAATAATAATAATAATAATAATAATAATAATAATAATAAAAAGTAATAATACTAGTTATTATTATTATTATTATTATTATTATTATTGATAATAATAATAATAATAATAATTATTATTATAATTATAATACGACTACTAATAATACGTAGTAGTAGTAGTAGTAGTAGTAGACGTCGTAGTAGTATTATTTGTCGTCGTAGTAGTATTAGACGTCATTGTTATCAGAGTAATAGTAGACGTCGTCATAGTAGTAGAATTAGTAGACGATGACGCTGTCCAAAAAGGAATAGTTGTGATCATCTTCGTAGTATATGTCATAGTAGTAGTGTTATAAGTTGTAGTAGTATTAGATGTCGTAGTTATAGATGTCGTAGTACTAGTAGTAGAATTGGACAAGGTGGTAGTAGTATTAGACGTTGTAGTAGTAGTATTATGCATTGTAGTATTAGGCGTCGTCGTAGTAGTATTAGACATCATAGTAGTAGTATTAGACATCGTGGTAGTATTAGACATCGTTGTCATAGTAGTAGTATTAGTAGTAGTATTCTACATCGTAGTAGTAGTATTAGGCGTTGTCGTAGTAGTATTACATGTCGTAGTATTAGATGTCATAGTAGTAGTATTAGACATCGTAGTAGTAGTATTAGACATGGTCGTTGTAGTATTAGACATCGTCATCATCATCATAGTAGTAGTATTAGTAGTAGACGTTGTAGTAGGAGTATTATACATCGTCGTAGTAGCATTAGAGGTCGTAGTAGTAGTATTAGACGTGGTCGTCATCATAGTATTAGTAGTAGACGTAGTAGTAGTAGTAGTAGTAGTAGTATTATACATCATCATAGTACCATTAGACATCGTAGTAGTATTAGACATCGTAGTAGTAGTATTAGACGTGGTCATCATCATAGTATTAGAAGTAGACGTTGTAGTAGTAGTAGTTGTAGTATTATACATCATCATAGTACCATTAGACATCGTAGTAGTATTAGACATCGTAGTAGTAGTATTAGGCATGGTCGTCATCGTCGTAGTATTAGTAGTAGACGTTGTAGTAGTAGTATTAGTAGCAGACGTTGTAGTAGTAGTATTATAGTCATCATAGTAGTATTAGACATCATCATTACCGTAGTAGTAATAGTAGACGACGTCGTAGTAGTATTAGTAGATGATGACGTTGTCATAGTTGTCGCCATCTTCGTAGTAGTAGACATCTTCGTAGTAGTATTAGACGTCATCGTAGTAGTATTAGATGTCGTAGTAGTAGTATTAGACATAGTCGTCATCGTAGTAGTAGCAGTAGACATCATCTTAGTAGTAGTTTTAGTAGACGACAACATTGTCGTAGTAGTAGACATCAAAGTGCTAGTCGTTGTCATTATTAATAATAATAATATCTACTTTCAATATTTATTTAGGTGACGTACATACACTCAAATGTGTGAATGTCTTTATATAACAATATTTTTTAAAACTGTATTTTCATTAAAGAACTACAGTATTATTTTTGCAAGAATTACTTTTTTCAATTTCCGTTTTTTTATTTAATTTAAAAATGTTTAATGTATTGTATACTTAAACTCACTAACTTTAACAAAGTTTAATAAACATTGGCACAAGTGTACTGCTTATTGCTAATTTTAGTTCATGCATTAACTGATGCTAACCAATGAAACCCATTGCAACATCTATCGATGCATATAGACAGCTACTGTATACATATAAATGAAGATGCATAGATATAGATATACACACTGTTTTATAGACGTAACGTGAGAACAAAAGAGCATGTTGGTGAATCTCTCAGTGGAGTCAGAGTGAAAATTTGAGCCTGTGTAAAGTCTTTACAGGCTTTCAGTGCAGCGAGAAAGAGACTGGCCAGATGATGTTATGGCAGATTGAAGTGGCAGCAGCCTTCACCCTGGGCTTTTTATCACGCCATCAAATCTCAGATCCGACACCCTGTGGCCACCCCAGTCCACACACAGACACAGATAGGCCTCCACTCGGCACTTTTGCCCGCAGCGAGTCTCATAATGTCACCCTGCCATTGTCAGAATACAGCTTGTTTCATTGTGGCAAGACATTTGGAGAAATATTTACTCCCTCTATTCGAGATCCCATTTCCCGGATACACTGTCACTAGGATATTTTTGAGTCCTGCACAATGGGGGTTAGAGCAGATTGTGAAAACTAAGCTATAAAGCTTCTAAGTTATATCATTTATTGCTAAAGTGCTTTATAGCATTTTCTTGATTACACAATCCTTTTTGCTTTCCTAATGTGACATAATTGTGAGTGAAACATAGTATTTAGCAACATCGACAAATCAAAACAAAACAAACACACCAAACTAACAACAGTCAATTCTTTTGTGCTTCGCTTGAGTTTAAAAGACAATTATTAAACTAATATTATCAGTCTGAAAATTTGATTTGATTCGATTGAATGAGGGCAAAACAACTGAATTCAGCTGGATGGATGGATGGATAAAATACTTGATAAATGGAATTGACAAATTAATGTTCGATGGATGACAGACAAAAGTTCATGTTAGGTTGGATGGATAGAATTGTAAATGGATGGATGTATAGAATTATAGATGGATTAATGGATATAATCAAATTGATGGATGGATGGGTATAATTAAATTAATGAAGGATGCATGGATGGATGGAAAGACAGTCAGACGGAAATAAAATTAACAAATTAATGTTGGATGGATGATAGAATTAAATTAGACGCATGGATGGATGGATGGATGGATGGATGGATAGTTGGATGGATGGATAGATGGATCTTTAGATGGATAGATAGATAGATAGATAGATGGATGGATGGATGGATGGATGGATGGATGGATGGATGGATGGATGGATGTATGGATAGATAGATGGATAAAATTAAAGATGGATGTATGGATGGATAGAATTAACAAATTAATTTCAGATGAATAAATGGATGGCATTAAATTAACCTTTAACTGGATGGATGGATGGATAGAATTAAATTAATGATGGATGGACGAATGGACGGACGGATAGATAAATAGAATTAACAAATTAATGTTGGATGAATAGATGTAATTAAATTAAAGATGGATGGATGGATAGATGGATGAACGGATGGACAGATACTTAGACAGATAAATAGGATTAACAAATAAATTTTGGATGGATAAAATTAAATGAAAGATGGATGGATGGATAGAATTAAAGATTGTTGAATGGATAGAATTAGCAAATAAATTTTGGATGGATGGATAGAATTAAATTAAAGATGGATGGACGGCTGGATGGATAGAATTAAAGATGGTTGAATGGAGAGAATTAGCAAATTAATTTTGGATGGATAGAATTAAATTAATGATGGGTTGATTGAAGGACAGTCAAACAGATAAATATAATTAACAAATTATGCTGGATGGATGGATAAAATTAAATTAATGTTTGATGGATGGATGGACAGATGGAAAGACAGTCAGACAGATAAATAGAATTAACAAATTAATGTTGGATGGATAGATATAATTAAATTAAAGATGGATGGCTGGATGGATAGAATTAAAGATGATTGGATGGATAGAATTAGCAAATTAATTTTGGATGGATGGATGGATGGATAGAAATAAATTAATGATGGATGGATGGATGGATAGAATTAAATTAATGATGGATGGATGGATAGAATTAAATTAATGATGGATGGATGGATGGATAGAATTAAATTAATGATGGATGGATGGATAGAATTAAATTAATGATGGATGGATGGATGGATGGATGGATGGATGGATGGATGGATGGATGGATGGATGGATGGATGGATGGATGGATGGATGGACGGACGGACGGACGGACAGTCAGACAGATAAATAGAATTAACAAATTAATGTTGGATGGATGGATATAATTAAATTAAAGATGGA